>OY754960.1:57305354-57312854 GCA_963576555.1 Ferdinandea cuprea
GCGAACGCACGCCCACTAGGAGGCGTGCACACTTGTTCGACTTACAAGTTTAAGAAAATAAAAACCGTTTATTTGTTTCCGTTATGGATTTATTGCTCTCGCTTCAACAGTCAACTTAGAACTAACTTATTCTATCCTAATCTCCCGTTAGAAAGCCACTGCTCCCACGGTGCGAATCGCTGATTCGTCAAATAGGCCACTGCACGCGTATCCGGTGGCAATGGCGCGCTCGTAACAAGATCCTCATGCACTGAAACTGTGGTAACAGGTTCAGACATGAATATGCTGACACAGCCAATGCGCGTGACTTGCTACCATGAACTTTTGATCATGGCCTTGGGCTGTGGTGTTAACTCCTCCCCCTTTAAAAATCTACGTCCCGTAGATCAAGAGTGACGTCAGAGCCAGCAGAGTAAGTTTCGCGCTGGTGGGGTATTGGATCCTCTAATTGGTTCGTCCTGTAGGGCATGTTAACTGCCGGGATGTCCAATTTGACATTGACCTTACGCCATATCATTAAGACCACGGCTGTCACCATCAGGAAGATTAGAGCACTGGTGCCGGAGGAAATCCATAGTGTCGTGGTAAGGTCCTTTAACCTTTTAATGTTAACTAGGCTGAGTTTATGTACATAGCCTATATCGACTCTGTGGTTCCTAGTGATAGCCCCCGTTAGCACTGGAGGAAGAACCTGCAAGCTCGTAGCTATGAGACTAGAAAATGTTCTATTGTCCAACTGAATTGTTTCGTTATTCAACTGGATAACGTAGGTACCGTCAAGGTGATTGGAAGTATTCTTTGATACCAACTCTCCCTTGTAGTTGGTCACAAATATGGTGTCATCAATAACCCTATTTAGGTTAGTATGGTAATTACAGGTTGCGGAACCTCCTTTCAGGACTTTTGCTATGCAGTCTTCCTCAGGAATTTTCTGTAATGCCCTTTCTTCGCAAATTGTCGAATTGCTTATGGAAAGGCAATGACCAACTATTCCAAAGGTTTCCATGTGGTTTACGAGCATCTGTTTAAACTCAAGCTCGATTTGCGTATCTCCGTTTATTGCCGCTCTTGTGTGCAATAGGTTAAATTCCGACTTCCTTACTTTAGGCATTGCAAGGATGTACAGAAGCTTCCTGTCGTTGGTATAGACCGAAGGTGTCGCATATTCTATTGCCTGGATTTCGTTTTCGTAAGGGAGGGTTTCGATTTCGCTTATTATCCTATTTATCTCCTCCTTGTCCAATAGGTTTGTGTTCACTGTGCCACTTCTAGCCATTTGGCATGCGCGAACCATTTCGTTTATCTCTCCCTTAATAATCAATATCTGATTAATTACGTTCTGTTCGAATTTTTCTGCATCAACCGTTTCGACTTCATGATTGAACGTGTAAATCATCTGGTTGATTTTGCGAGTAATGTCCTGCGTTACCCCGAAGATACGTTCGTTTATCTTGTATTGGTGGTTATTGTTCTGTATTATTTCCTGTTCGCTTTGAAGGATCTTGTTCCAGTCTCCAGCATCCGGGCTTCCTGCCACCCATTTCCAAGCTGAGCCAATCCAATCGATGGATCTTGTTTTCCTCGTTGGCTTTCCCTTTAGTATATTTAATCGGTCGTTCAGTTGTTGCAAGTGAAATTCAATTATTGTTTTCTTCTCCTGGTCCTTGACACTGGCATTCACTGCTGTGGTTATTTCGTCTACCAAATGTTCAAATTTGCCAAGGTCTGTGACGTGAACCAGCTTAAAATAGCCATCGATTATCCAACCGTGACCATCCTTGATTGAGACTATTGGGGTCTTATAGTCGAAAATTATAAAACCTCGTGCTACAGTCAGAGAGATGATCCTAAATATTTGTGATGTAAAGTGGAAAAGGTAAATGAAAGTTTGTAAGACTCAATTTCATACTATAAACGATTTATTAGTGACAGTAGAATTTTTCAAGGTCTTAAGATACTGAATAAGGGTGTGAATTGTTTTTTTTAAAAGAACTTAACTACTTATAAATGTATTAATGCATCTTAAGAATGTGCAATGCATGAACTTGATTAATTATAAAGTGCAAAAACTTAACTAACTATGAACGTAGAAATTTGTCCTACATATGTGCAAAAGACTTAATTATAAATGTGCAATATTTTGTTCTGTAGAATTCCAATGAACTTAGGTGCTAAAGTGCTATTGGGCAACATTCCCCTTTTTTTATTTTTTTTATTTAATTTTTTATATATTCTTAATATGGGTCTTGTGAACTCTTCTCCCAGTAGAGGTAGTTACAGTGACCTTGTTATTCTTAGCAACAGTTTCTTTGCGAAAGAGGGGTTTATTTTTACCTTGAATTCTCTTAGATCTTGTATATATAATGTCGCCTTTTTTATATTTTTTGGGGCTACATTTAGTAGCATTTCGCCTGATATTAGCAGCCTTCTGCTTTCGTTCGATTTCCCCTTTTAGTTCTTGGTTTACCCCAGCTCGAAAGTTGACAAGGCTTTGATAGTTGATGCGTTGGCATCTGTTAAAAAACACATCTGCAGGCTTTTTCCCTGTGACCGAGTGGATGGTATTGTTATATCGGTCGACCGTTATGTTAATGAGTTCTTTCAATCTCAAATCCTTATACTCAACTTTTAAGCACCTATATATTTCAAGCACAGTCGAGTGGAATCTCTCCACTTGTCCATTAACTTCACTTCGGTTTACCGGTGTAGGATATAGTTTGATTCCCAGTAATTTGATGAAATTAAGTATTATGGGGCTCAGAAAGCTCCTTTCATTATCAGTGACTAGCATTTTTGGAACAGTGAAGTAATGTAATATCTTCGTTATCTTGTCCCTTAAGTGTAGTACTGACCGGTTTTTAATGTGGAACAACTTCCCAAATTTGGAAAACTTATCCACGCAACTAATAAATTTCTCGTTTTGTATTTCAATTATATCCATATGCAGTATTTCGCACGGATATGATGGAATTGGCGTAGGCTGAAACTCTGGATTGAACGGGTGTCTATCGTATTTGTTTGTCTTGCATACTTCGCAAGTATCCGTGACCCGTTTTACACGACTATTCATCCGGGGGAAGTAATAATTTTCACGAAGTTGTTCTTTGTTTTCTCTCGGATTCCTGTGGGCCCATCTGTGTTCATTTGAAATTAGCTCAAATATATGGTCTTCGTTTTTTACATCCTCTACCAGCCTTTGGGTAACACGAATTTTATAGTTCACGAAGTTTTCTAAATACACTTCCTGTAGCATGGCCAGGTAAGGTTCGGGTATTTTGAGACCGTTCAAGATGCTTGGCCTTAGTTTACTTTTTAGAATAGCTACCAGTTTTTCCTTTGTTAAATCGCTTTCTGCGATGTAGTGGCGTGAGTACCCAGGATGGGGCTCCTCGTAAATTTCTAGACCTTTGCCGATCTTGATGATAATTTGGTTCCGGAAAACATTTATTGGAACCTCGACATGTGGTATAAGGTCAGAGCCATCTTGTTCAGCACTGTGTGCCGTTTGTAGGGAAGAGTGACCTTCGCTAGCAGTTTCCGTATTGCTTCCAACAGCGTGGTTGTTATCGTGATCTTCACTGGCAGTTTCGGTATCTTCGGTTCCACTGTAGTTATTTTCGTGATGTTCGCTGGCGGTTTCAGTCCCCGAACCGGCTTCTGCTATTCTTGAACTTGTTTCCGTCTCAGCACGAACTGAGCCGGACAAGTGATTGACTTCCGTCTTTAATCTAGACAGCGCGTCCGCTACGAAATTCGATTTACCAGGTTTGTAAATCAATTCGTAACTATACTCTTCGATACGGGCCTTCCATCTTTTCAACTTCGCGTTATAATTGCGATTTCCCAGGGCAAACGTCAACGGCTGGTGATCTGTGAAAATGCGGATCTTTTTCGCACCGTAGACGTAGGAGCGGAGATTGTCTAAGGCCCATACAATGGCCAACATCTCCTTCTCGTTCGTTGCATAATTCTCCTCAGATTTATTGAGAACGGGATATGAATGCTATTGGCTTGTCCTTACCTGTTTCCCCCTGAGATAACACGGCTCCGATTGCATAATTGGAAGCGTCCGTTGTTAGGTTAAAAGGCTTTCCGAAGTCAGGGAATGCCAGAATTTCGGAAGACGTCAGAAGCTCTTTTAAGTCGTTAAAAGCACGTAACGCCTCACTACTTAGATGTATAAGCACCCGCCTAGATTGGTTAGCCTTTATGCGGGCATTTTCCCCTCTCGTGATGTTGGTTAAGGGTTTAGCGACCTTCGCATAATCGCGAATGAATTTCCGGTAGTACGAAGTCATACCTAGAAATCTCTTTAGATCTTTCAGATTGTCTGGCGGCAATATTTGCTGAATAGCTGTTACCTTTTTTACGTCCGGGCGAATTCCTTCGGGAGTAATAACATAGCCCAGGAATTCTACTTCGGTCTTCATGAAGTTAGTTTTTTCAAGATTGACCTTAAGGTTGACTTCGCGCAACCTGCCAAGAATGGTATCTATGTTCCTCAAGTGGTCTTCTTCGCTACTACCGAAGACAATAATGTCATCGATATATACATAGCAAATTTTAGCAATGTATTCCTTGAGAACGTCGTCGATCATCCTCTAAAATATGGCCGGTGCATTCTTCAGGCCAAACGGCAACCTTAAAAATTCGTATTTTCCATTCAAAGTGGAAAAGGCAGTTTTTGGAATGTCTGAGGGTTTCATTGGTATTTGGTGAAACCCTGAAGTAAGGTCTAACGTAGTAAAGTATTTAGCCTTACCCAGACTAGCAATGGTAGCGTTGATGTCGGGAATCGGGTAAGTATCTGAAATAGTTACAGCATTGAGGCGCTTGAAGTCTATTACCATCCGGTACTGTTTTTCACCGGACGGCTTGGGCTTCTTGGGAACTATCCAGATCGGTGAATTATACGGACTCTTGGATGGTCTGATTATCCCTTCCGTCAGTAATTCGTTTATTTCCTTTTCTACCCGCTCCCTTAGACAGACAGGGTAGGGATAACTTTTTGCGTATATTGGCTCGTCTACGCTTGTTCTAATTTCGGCTTGCACTGAAGTTTGAACCATCTCTTTGATGTCAAGAGGTCCAAATACACTATCGTGTTTCTTTACTAATTCACGAAGTTGGATTTTTATTTTTTCGGGCAGAGCCTCGTCAAGAACGATGTTGACCTCTGTCGAAACTTTTTCTCTGAGTGGAATTCTAATATTTGGAGTTAAGGTAAGTATATTCTCTTTTCGGTCGATGACCGCTTCTAACTCTTTCAAGGTATCATCTCCTATTATATTTACCATCGAAAGATTTTGACCCTGGTAGTATATAAAATGTTAGGATAGTATCGTTTCCGATTTTCTTAAAGAAGCTACCAGTGATTTTTTCTTTGATAGATACTTTGCCGGCAGCCGAGTGCACGACAAAGGGCTTTAACAGGGGTGTGGGTTTGCCCTTGACAGTTGGGCTGATGAAGTTTTTATTTGCCCCGGTATCAACCAAAAACTTAAGCATCGTCCCGTCCCCTGTAAAATATTCTATATAAGGTACGCTGGACAGGCGTCCCTCATAAAATTTACTTCCTCCTCTATATCGATTGGCTCTTCCTCCGCAGTTCTTATATTAAACATCTTCTGATGCTTGTTCTGAGGATAATTCTCTGAGCGCGATCGTCGCTTAAAAGGATTATTTCCTTGCGGACGATTCATATAATTTACCTGGCGTGATTGGGATTGGAGATCTACGTCCATTCTCTCATGAGGTTTTGGTGCACTGGGCCTAGGAGGCAATTCGTTTTGCGGGCGTTGATTAAATCTATACCCGAAGTTCCTCACAAATTTCGCTTGATTTGGAAACGATCTCTGGTCCATTCCAAAAGTTGGGTTTATAGGTGTCGTTACCTTATTCACCACGTTTGGCAGGTGGATCGCGTTGTTTCGGTAGTCAAGATTCTGTATCTCGAGGCATGCCGTGTAGGCCTCCGGTAAGGTCCTGGGTTTTTGGATTATCAACATTTTCGATAAATAACCCCGCAGGCCTCTAATAAACACATCCAGAGCGCGGTTTCGGTAGGTTTCTACCAACGCGCCTACGGTTTCCGGAGAGTACGACTCCGTCTTAATTTTATTTATTATTAGCGAGAATTGATGGTTCACTGTCGCGTAGAACTCATCTAACTTCGCTCCCCTTTGAGTCAGCTGATTCAGCTGGTGCTCCAGCGTCCGAATGTCGCGTTTGTCAGCATAGTGCAGCGACAAACATTTCTTTATCGCTGACCAATCGTCATCGAAAATATTATATGACACTAAAGCCGTATCGGCGCCCCCCCCTAATTTTTTGCCTTATGTGCGAGAGTATCGCACGATAGATAGGTTTGTTTTTAACTATCTCGAAATCCTTGAGGATCCCTTCCACATTATGTATCCATGATACATACTGTGTTGGATCCCCGATAAAAACCTGAAGCTCCTTGACACAGTCAGGTAGCCTGCAGATATCCTTTAAGTCATCTTCGGTCTTTGGACCGCATAGTTGTACCGACTCACAGGTCGGAGCAACATTTGACTCGCCGGCACCTTCCAGATGTCTGAGGCATCCTTCGAAACCCTTTAGGGTTTCCAGGATCGCATTAACGGCACCCGTCAACTCGAGAAGGGTTTTCCTTGTTTCTTCCATTATTATGTAATTGATTTAGTTTTGAAGAAGTATGAATATAAATACCTTAATAAATCCCTCTTTCGCGCAGCTTGCCACTTACACAATTTTCCTTAATTAACTTAATTTAATTTACAAAAACTTTCACTTAAATTATACCGCTTCTTCTGGATGCTCATACACTAGCAGTATCGCTAATTTCTTCTTCACAATTTTTAAAATTTTTATATATTCCCTCAATGGGATATTCGATCTATCGCGGAATTTTTCTTCGCGAGATTTCACTGATTTTTCTTTTTTTGTTAAATTTGGGGGCGCGGAATTTTATCTTCGCAACACCGGTTTGTAAAGCTTACTTATAAAGCAATTTTATTTCTATAACAAATTCGGGAGCGCGGAATTTTTCTTCGCAACACCGGTTTGTTTAGCTTAATTAGCAAGTAATTTTATTTTTTTAACAAATTCGGGAGCGCGGAATTTTTCTTCGCAACACCGGTTTGTTTAGCTTAATTAGCAAGTAATTTTATTTTTTTAACAAATTCGGGAGCACGGAATTTTTCTTCGCAACACCGGTTTGTTTAGCTTAATTAGCAAGTAATTTTATTTTTTTAACACTCACAATAACTTCATTAATTTCAGCATTGTTATTTTTATGTTTCACTTGTTGGCAAATGTCCTACGAAAAAGGAAGAACGTTATGTTAGTTGAACCGTTGTTGGGAACCGGCAATGCGGGAGGTGTCGTGTTCGCCCCGTTTAGTTGCAAGCAACCTACTAATGGCACGATCACCATCACCACCGTATCCTTTAGTCCTTCGGGATATCCACATGTTCTCATGGGTATGTGGAATGT
>OY754960.1:57315354-57729725 GCA_963576555.1 Ferdinandea cuprea
TATTGGAAAAAATATTGGCTAAATATATTGTTAAACTTTTTTTTCCGATTTTCGAAAATTTTCGAAGAAAACAGCATTTTAGTGATAAACGCCCACAAAAATAAGCATGGCAAAAAACTCTATATCAAAAATTTATAATTGTGGGCAGTATCTATATATCTTGTGAAGGTTGTAAAACTTTATCCCTCTAACTTAAGCTTTAAAACGGTTTTTTAAAATTGTGGGCGTGGCAGTGGACGTATTTTAAAAATTTTAACATTTTACCATTTCGAAACCTTAGGGAGCATATGTTCCAAATTTCAGCTTCTTAGCATAAATTTAAAGGCTTCAAAAGTTGATACGGACCAACGGGCGGAAATTGCTAAGTAGTCCTGATCAAAAATGTATATACTTTTAGGGGTCTACGGTGGATATTAAGGGGTGTAAAAAACTATGTGTCAAAATTAATATAGCCTTAGGATAGGGTATACACATTTTTTTTTTTTTTTCCCGAGGGTAGGTGAAAATCTTCTAAAGACACTATGAGGATATCAAGCGCGTGCTCATAGATTGTCAGATTTTTACTGACTAAAAACACCACCCTTCTATAGAATGTTAGATACTGCAACTAAGATATAACATATCAAGCAATTTTTCTATCGTGAAATAAAAAACATTTGACAGGTTACTTTCCACTGATAGATCCTGCATGTTCCGCAATTAGGACGCGGTTAATCCTTATCTTGCCAAGTCGAAAGGTTTCGTTCTTTGTAGTCGGCGCAATAAATTATTCTCATCCAAAATGTGTCGGACTGTATTATTGATATGTCCGATTAGTCGGTTGCTATGCTTTCGCACGATGCCTCTAGTTTCTGCTTCGATTGTAGGAATTCCGAGATCCCTGTGGATATCGTCGTTTCTAATATACCACGGAGCGTGGACAATTTCTCTAATCATTCTATTTTGAAAAGTTTGTAAAATATTGGCATTTGTTTTCTTGGTACAACCCCAAAGTTGTATACCGTAGGTCCACACCGGCTTTAGCACTTGCTTGTATAAAAGCAGTTTGTTCTCGGTACTGAGCTGGGAATGTTTTCCGAGTAACCAGTACATTTCTCTATATTTGATATCGAGTTCCTTACGTTTCATTTTCACGTGCGAATTCCATTTCAGCTTCTCTTCGAGTGTCATTCCCAAGTATTTGGCCTCGTTTGCAAAGGGTATTCGGGCCATGTTTAGAAAAATTGGCAAGTCATTAGTTTTCTTATACGTGAAATTCACGTGAACAGATTTAGTTTCGTTGAGGGCGATCCGCCAGTCCCTCGTCCATTCATTTACTTTATTCAGTGCGGTTTGCAGTTTTGCAGTCGTTTCTTCGATAATATTACCGACTGCAAGGATAGCGGTATCGTCGGCGAACGTAGCGAGGGTAGTGCAATCTTCTCTTGGTATACCGCGAGTATATAACAGATGGAGAAGCGGCCCAAGGACGCTTCCTTGCGGTACGCCAGCCGAAATTTCTTTAAGCTCCGAGTATTCGCTTCCATGTTTAACACGGAAGAGTCTATTCCCGAGATATGATTCTAAAATATCATATAGCCGAACGGGGAGAACTTGTCGTAATTTAAATTTTAAGCCGTCGTGCCACACCTTATCAAAGGCTTGTGAGACGTCAATGAATACGCTTGAGCATATCTTTTTTCCTCAAATGCTTTCTCGATTACGTCAGTAATTCTATGCACTTGGTCAATTGTCGAATGCTTGGTTCTGAACCCAAACTGGTGGTCAGGGATGAGATTATTATCTTCTATAACCGGTTGTAGACGCCTTAGTAATATCCTCTCGAAAACTTTGGATATGACTGGGAGAAGAGAAATTGGTCTATACGATTTTACTTCATTTGGCGGTTTTCCTGGTTTTAAAACCATAATGACTTCCGCAACTTTCCATTGGCTCGGCACGTGTTTTAATCTGAGCGCAGCTTTCTTAGGTTTTAGAGATTCGATTTAGTTCCCTTAGTGTTGCATTCGTGAGTGTAAATTCGTCAAATAGTAATTCCGTCCCACTATTGGTACTGTCGTGAGCCGCTTGACCATCATACGGTTTAAAGGTTTCTTCGAGATGGGCTGCAAAAACGTCCGCTTTTTCTTTGTCTTCCCTTGCCCATTCATTTTTATTTATTTTTATTGGCGGGGCGGGGATTTTAGGCCTTTTGGCGCCTTTTACAGCTTCCCAAAGAGAATAATTGGAATCTTTTTTCGCTGTTAGACTTTCAAGGTAAGAACCTTTCGCACGATTTTTAAAATCCTTACTAACTGTCTTCAACAAATTGCACAAATAATTAAAATGTGCTTTATGTTGTTTTTCGTTGACCAATTCTTTTATTTCGGGCGGATATCGTAAACCGTATTTGGCCGGCGTTTTCCTTGGGTTAGACGTATTATTCCAGGAGGCGAGCTGAACGACCTCAACGAAGCGATCAACTTCAGCTTCAAGTTCATAAGGTGTCGGAAGTGGAACGCTCAGTTCAACATTCTCTTCAATTTCGTTCCTAAAGCCTTCCCAGTTAGTTGTTTTACCAGTTAATCTCGCTGGCTCTAGGTTGTTGACTAGATTTACACTCAATGTTAAAATATCCGGTGAATGATCAGATGCCAGATCAAAGCTCTCTTCAACTTTAATGTGGTTGGTAGATATTCCTTTCACGACGAAAAAATCTATCAGATCAGGTATTTTTGAGGTATCAGTTGGCCAGTAGGTCGGTTTGCCCGTCGAGTGGAAATCACAACTGTACTCTGCCGTGGAGGTCGGGAGTGAGGGTGTAGTTGACCCGTGTAGCAGATGGCGGCACGCTTGCGGAAGGCCGGGCAAAAGCTCGTCGAATTGGGGGGGGTTCTTTCTGCTACTTATCCTCGCTACAAAATATAAATCGTGCCAATGTAGCTAATTGCTACCAAAAAGAGAAAAAAAAAACTAAATGTGCCAAATCCGAATTTCTAAGAAAAGAAGATCCCTTATGGAACGGCCAAGATCATGAGAGATGAGGTATACTAAATTTGAAAGAAGACAAGAAAGTCTTAAATAAAGAAAGAGCAAAGTAAAAACAAATTAAAGAACGGTTATGGTCAGATGTGATTGACCTCCGGTGATCAGTAAGAGTAGATTTGTCTGCCACCGTATCTTCGGCTTTACCCACCCCAACTGCTGACTTTATTAGCAGCTCCTTGGCTACCATATGCCGTAAATAATATTGGGTAGCCCCTAATATCCATGTTACGCCTAGCCTACTTTCACGGTATTCCCCCTTCACACCACGTATCGCCAAATACTAAATAAATCAAATCATTTCAGCCAAATAAAATTACTTATTATTCTTATAAATTCAAACATTGAATTTATGTACCGAGTTTATTTATGAAGTGGCATTCACGAAGAGACACAATATTCTCTCTTAAATAAAGTTTTCTTTGTAAGAGCAACGAAAAAGATGAACAAAAGCAATCTCACAAACTTTGAATTTATAATTACTGATACTATATATATTAGAATGCTTATCATCTTTAAAGATCTAAGCATATATGTCTATAGGAGTAAGTACGATCAATTATAATATAGATTTAGAGTATTTAATCTGAGAAATTTTCAAAATAATTATATGTAAATTGTATTATTTAATTGAAACATAATATTAATAGCAAAATAAGGAAATCAAATTAGCAAATCAATTATATGGTATTACTATTAAGTAAGGTGTCATAAGAATATACAAATTAAAATGTGGACTTACGTAGTTCCTTGGATGTACTTGTGGTTATCTAATTTGATGTTCATGTATACAGCTGACTCCTCATGTGCGCACAATCGGTGGTCTGGTGTTGGTTCAGTGTTGATTTTGATTATTCAAAGATTACTCCATTTAGATATGTATGTTTGTACGTTCTTATCATGACACATTATAGAAAAAAAGACATATATAATAAAAAAAAATAAAACAATTAATACTACATCTAATTCTACACTGAAACTAATTTAATAATATTTTAAATTTGCCCAAAATGGTAGATCGAGTCGATGCATCGATTGATGATCGTTGTTAATTATGATCGTTTGCTGGATTCGAGTGTAATGAAGATGTGAATTGCAGTGATTCTAACTTATTGATTCTTTAACTTAGAGCGCCCGTATAGGGCCAGTAAGTTATAATTTAAGTAACATAGTTAAGTTAGTTAAGCTAGTTTTAAGCATTTTTGTCTAGCATGTAAGAATAATTGAATTAATTAAATAAAAAGCATTAAAAACTGAAAACTGAAACTGCAGTGATTCTAATTAAATTTGCACAATTTTGCGGAATCAACCGATAGTCAGTTGGTAGCGAGGTGATTGGTTTCAATTTTTTTTTTTTTTTCTTTCGGCAATTCGATCCGGAGAACACGTGACTGAATCCTAGGTTGTTCAAGGTATTTCTGTACTGGTTTAGCACATGGATGTTATCCTCCGGACATTTCTGTAGTTTGCGCACCGGAGAAGTTGTACTGGTGGCCCACAGAGAGTATTTCCCCGTAATCCAAGGATGCTTTGAGTGGATTTTGTTTTGTTTGTACAAAGATCACTATATCCCAAAATGGCTGGAGCAGTTAGTATCCGGGGTGGGAATTCCACTATGTGGTGTATTCCTTTTGACCTCGTGGATGGTCTTTGGTGCGCGGGCGAGTGTGGTGATGACCAGTTGATTTTTTGTGGCACCGCAGCAAGTCAACCCGAGGTCGAATTGAGGTTGGGAAACAAAGTTTGTACCTCCAAGTGTGGATGGATGGACCGATTTTAAAATAGGACGTACCTCTGTGAGCTTTGATGCCACATGCGGTTTCCCTCATCGAGTTATGATTTACTTCTATTTGGGACAGATTTTTCTCCCCCTTTTTTTTTATTTATATATAATATCATAGACTTCGCTTTAATTCGCGGGAATCACGCTCACACTTTACCCCTTTTGACAAATAAAATGATCGAGAGCGCGTGCACAATGCTTTTATACAAATGTAGGTACACTGCCGGTAGTGGATAACTCTCCAAATAATGGTCGCGATGAGCTTTATAGTTCTTATTTTTGTACAGTGGCTCTCGTTTCCTGTGATAATGTGCCATTTGCGTGATGATAAGGTAGGGTGTCAGTTTCTTTTAAAAATTTGGTGGTCCAAAATAAAAAAAATAATAGAGTTGGTAGAGATTTGAGTGACAAGTGTTACGCTACAAAATCTTGTATTTTGAAAACACCTGTATTTTCAAAAGACATGAACATCGAAACATTTCTTGGAGGAGGTGAGTTCGTGAATAGTATCTCGACCCATGACCCTGTCTCAATATTTTTGTAGCTCAACGTGACTTCGAAGCGTTGAAAAAAAAAGAAATGGAAAAATGTTCGAGGTATCAATGCTTTAAATCCTTAGCATGGTAAACACCAATTGATTTACCTTGAGGACTCTCAATTTCGTACAACGATCTTCAAACTTGACGGACTACTCGACATCGGACAAATTTTTGACAAAGTTTGGCATTAATCTGTTTTGAAGCATTGCTTAAAATGAAGTTCCTTCGGTACACTTCTTCTCCTGGCTTAAAATTTCGCACTGACGAACGTAAATTGTAAGTTTTTTCGTTCCGTTTGTATGCTTCATACAACTTCTCCTTAACTTTGTCTCTTATTAACTGTAATGCAGTTGAATGCGGTAGATATTCAATATCGCCCTCGCTTAAGGTGTTGAGTTTTTTGGCTATTTTATAATTATCTCCGTGAGACATCATGTGACGACCGAATAAAATGAAGAAGGGGAATAAATATCGTTCTTGATGTGAATAGTTCCATATTTTAATAAGAAGTGGTCGAATTCTTTCGATACGAACTGTTTGCCATTGTCGCTATGCAAAAACTCTGGCACACCAAATTTTTGAAAAACTTCTTTTTCTAAAAAATCGATCACAAGTTTACTAGTTGCTTTATGCATTGCCTTAAGGAAATCGTATTTAGATACATAATCTAGCACAACAAAAACAAATAGGTTACCTTTCTTAGTACGTATATAGGGACCCATAAAGTCAATGTAAATCTTCTGAAAAGGAAGATCTAATTGTTGTTGTGCCCCATAGGCGGTCGAAGAGTAAAATTAGGAGATTTGTTTTCCTTGCAGTCACTGCATTTTTGAATAAAATTCCGCACCTGCAATGCCATGCTTGGCCAATAGAAGGTTCGTTTAATTCGCTCTAGAGTCTTCTGGATTCCTCCGTGTGAACAATTTGGTGGGTTATGATTGAGTTCAATAATTGCGTTTGTCAATCCTGTTGGTACCCATAATTTCCAAATGTATGGTTCACTCAAATGATGACTCTTATTTTGGAAGACTCGCTTGAATACCAGGTTGTCCTTAATCTTAAGATCAGGTAATCTTAATTGGTTTTCCTTAATGGATGAGATAAGGTCCAAATACTCCGAAGATTTAAATTCCGGTGAACTCAAATCAGGTATATTACTAAAAAGATTATCCGAGGAAATATGATCCACATACGCCCTCGATAGCGCGTCGGGTACAACGTTTTGGTTTCCTTTACGGTGTTCGATTTTGAACGTGAATGACTGAAGCTTAAGAGACCATCGCGCAAGCCTACCGCTTAGGTCTTTTAGGCCCATAAGCCACTTAAGGCTAGCGTGGTCTGTAATAACTGTGAAGGCGGTGCCCTCAACGTAAGGTCGAAATTTATGAATAGATTTTACTGCTGCGAAGCATTCTATCTCTGTTACACTATATTTTTGTTGACAGCTATTATGTTTTTCCGAAAAATAAGCAATCGGCTTTTCGTTTTGCTCATCGTCGTATTGAAATAAAACACCTCCAATCGTTTTCGATGATGCATCACACTGAATGTGGAAATCTTTTGAAAAGTCTGGATTGCTTAGAATTGGTGCAGAAAGTAAAGCTGATTTAAGCGCTTCAAACGAAACAACGGCATCTGACGATAACGAAAAAGTTTTCCCCTTTTTAAGGGTATCAGTCAAGGGGGTTGCCAGTGAAGAAAAGTTTCGGATGAATCTCCGATACCATCCGCAGAGACCTAAAAATCTTCTCACCTGTTTTTGGGAAGATGGAATGGGAAAATCTTGAATGGCGGACACCTTTTCCGGATTAGGTTTAATATGCCCCTGACCAATAATGTACCCAAGATACCGCAGTTCTTTAAAGCAAAAGAAAGATTTTTCGACGTTAATTGTCAAATTGGCTTTCTTTAAGCATTCTGCTACTTGTTTAAGCACGGAAATATGATGATTGAAATCTGGTGATATAATCAGGAGATCGTCAAGATATACGAAGACGTTTTCCCTGAGTGCGCGGGGGATCACTCTATCCATTAACCGACACATCCTTTGGGGCGCATTACACAACCCAAATGGCATGACGGTGAATTGATAGAGAGGTCGTCCTGGCACAGTGAAAGCAGTTTTCTCTCTTGACTTCTCCTCCAGAGGGATCTGCCAGAAAGCGTCTTTGAGATCGACGCTACTAATATAGTGTGTATCTCCAAGTCGGCTGAGAAGACCTTCTATATGCGGGAGCGGGTACGCATCGCGTTTTGTCAGAGAATTCACCTTGCGATAGTCCAAACATAATCTGTTCTTACCCGGTTTACGAATAAGAACTATGGGAGAACTCCATGCACTGTGACTCTCCTCAATTACACCCAAATCGAGCATGCGATCCAGCTCCGCATAGACTATTTGTTGTATAACAGGAGACATAGGGTAATGTCGCTGTTTTACTGGTTCAACGTCAGAAGTATCGATTACATGTTTCTCCATAGTAGTTTTCCCTAGCCCAAGTTTGACAAATGAGGGGAAATGTGAAATTACAGACTGAAGTTTTCTTTCTTGCTCTGTAGTGAGATCATGCATTGGAGGCCTTAGTTTATTACATTCACTGACATCTAGCTTCACATTCAATTCTGAAGAGACTTCGCTGACTATATGAGGAGCAATCTGGAATTTAGACCAGAAGTCTACCCCGAGATATAATGGTTGTATTAAATCCGGAGCTAAGTAGAGGTCTAAAAAGTTTTTGATATTATTAAACTCCACTACTACCGAAATACGTACCACGATCTTATGTCCTTTCCCATCAGCTGTGTTAACCTCTGAATTAAATGCAAGAATTTGAATGCCAAGTTCCTTCACCAACTCCATGCATCCTTTACCTAAACAAGAAATCGAAGCACCGCTGTCCAGCAGTCCTGTTAATTTCTTACCTTGCAGTAAAATTTGAGCATACGGTCTGTTATCTAGCGATGGACCTCCAAGACAAGTTTCGCTTATGAGCTTCTGATAAGCTCGTCTTTTCCTATGTCTTTGCCTTGATTTTAATAACTTTAGGGAAATATCTGATTTTGTTATTTCATTTAGGTTAAATATCCGATTTCGTATCAGATTGTATTCCACTAATCGTTCTTGATACGATTTTTTATAAAATGGGATTGGTTTTAGTTTAACTTGCTCGAATGCTTTACTCGACTCAGCAATGGGTATATTACAATGCTCCTTTAGCTCGATTTTATCTAAGTCAGAGCAAATACTTGTTGAAGCATCTTGTTTTGTTATTCTGAGGAGGGGGTTTGTGTCGAACGCGACTCCCCAGGTTTCGTCACGTTCGTCTTGGTGTTTCCCATTTGTGGTATTCGTCCTGATTGACATGTGGGACCATCTAAAACCGTATAACTGTCAGTACCACATTTATAGCAAAACAGTTGTCGTACCGGCAATTTACAATGAATGAAATGATGACCTAACTGTTTACAAAAGCCGTTCGTGAATTTTCGAAATTTTTTTACGATTTGAATGCCCGACAGCGGCAATTTCTCTATAGGCGTCCGGATCAGGATGAACTTCTCCTTGCTGCTCATCGAAACAGTCCAATTCGTTTATGTTTCTCAAACGATTTTGGACAACATAACGTGAATAAAGCATCTTCTCTGTCCGTCTACATTCGTCTCGAAACTGTTCGAATGAATCGATCTTCATAGGGTATATGAAGTTCATTAACCGAGTGTTAATGTTATTTCTCAGAATCATGATTAGTTCTTGTTCTCTTATTGGCTCCCGAAGTTGGCTTTTGAGGTGAATGATAGACTTAAAGAAATCATCAAATGGCTCATTCGGCAATTGCCTCCGATCCATTATTTGCTTTGATCTCAAAATCATTCTCGAAACCTTTAAACTGTTTAAAAAGGGCTGCTCTAAGCATTGGCCAATTCCCTCTCGGATTACTCCGCAAATATTGCCAACACCAATCTTGAGCAGAACCAGATAGTAAGTGATGGAAATTACGTATTATCTCTGCCCAAGGGCAATTATAATTGTTTTTTAGAACTTCGACTCTGAATACAAAATCCTCTATAGGAATACCTTTTACCGTATCATCAAATCGAATACCCCAACGATCCAAGTCAAAACGTCGGTGGCTGGGTCTGTCGAATTGATCGTGATTAAAAGTATTTCTTCTAATAGAGTTTGAATTATTATGAGCACTATCAATACGGTCGTATGGTTCGAAATGAACATCGGGTGGAATAAAATTTCTGTTGGCTGTATTATCTAATAGTGAACTGGTTGACACATTCGATTGCAATGCATTATTTGTGTAGTAATCATTTCGATTTCGATGACTACGCTTAGAATTACTTGGTCCAGGCGGTAGATTATCATCACCACTTGGAGGCTGTGGAATATTCTGTGCACGTTGTGTAAGCGGAATATTTTGAATGAGCATATTTTGCATACTTTGTTGCACATTAGCTTTAATTAAATTCGGCAAGTCTTTCAGAAGTGATCTCTGCATGTCAGCTAAACTAGCATCGACCACACTCTTGATGTGCGAGTGGAGATGACCAACCGAAGTTCACAGAAGATTCGTGTGCACCTTCCATGTTATGTGAATTGACATTACGATCAGCTGTTTCGTTAGCGAAAAGAGACATAATGGGGATCGCAGAAGAAGAAGTATTAATGGTTGCCGTTATTGAAGTAGTCTTATCAATCGCGTGAATGCTTTTTGTTGGAATTGTAGCAACAGACGTCACTAAACTCTCAAATATAGTCTGATTGAGTAATCTACTTGTGTTTGGACTAATGTTGCTGTTCACTTGATCATGGTTAAGAGAGCGATTGTTTACATTTGAACTATTTCCGTGTTTGGACGGAGAGTGTTGTACTCTACTTGAATTGGAATGAAACACATTGATGGGTGTGTCACAATTGCTTCCTCGATTGCGAGTTTGCATACTGTGCTGTCTATTCGTGTCGAAAACTATGTTTCGCCTCACTTTAGCAATAGCTCCGTTCTTTTCTTTTTCACTCATGCTTAAACTTAATGATGACGGATTAGAAGATGTAAGTGATTGGAAAGCAATATAGAATAACAATTATTTTATAAAGAGAATTCGATTAATTTTCTATATATGATTATAAGGGTATATATAATTAATAATATGATATGTTTAGGAATCTATATAAGCAAATGTGTAATTTGGCGATATTGTGGTGATCTAGGCGAACGTAAATGAAATGTTTTAGGCGTCACATAATTTAAGAAGATTATTGAAATATAGGAATTGGATAGGCAATATGCATCAGGATGTTGTCATATTTTGCGAATACTGATTAGTGATATGGTGTCTTTCTATGGCAACTTATGCGTGGTCTAAATGACCTCTATGCATAAGGACTCAAAGATGAACTTCCGTCCTCACATACTTATCGCGTTATGTCGACACTTGAATAATATAATATCCTTGTGCAACTAGTTTCAGAATCTAAGTTTCTTGAAACAGGACTCGAAGGTATGAAAATAAAAGGTACTGACTTATATGATTGATGCGTACTAGTGTTGACTAGATGTTAGTATTTTTTGTGCGCAGCTTATAACGAGTATCCGCAAGGTTACTCGCCTATGGAAAATAAAAGATGGTGAAGTCTGCTGCAATATGATTTTAATAAAGTTGCTTGATGTGGGGTGCAATGTTTCCATCGACTGCCCCGAAGTTGGGCGCCAATTTTGCCGTGGAGGTCGGGAGTGAGGGTGTAGTTGACCCGTGTAGCAGATGGTGGCACGCTTGCGGAAGGCCGGGCAAAAGCTCGTCGAATTAAGCTTAAATAAAGAAAGAGCAAAGTAAAAAGAAATTAAAGAACGGTTATGGGCAGATGTGATTGACCTCCGGTGATCAGTAAGAGTAGATTTGTCTGCCACCGTATCTTCGGCTTTACCCACCCCAACTGCTGACTTTATTAGCAGCTCCTTGGCTACCATATGCCGTTAATAATATTGGGTAGCCCCTAATATCCATGTTACGCCTAGCCTACTTTCACGGTATTCCCCCTTCACACCACGTATCGCCAAATACTAAATAAATCAAATCATTTCAGCCAAATAAAATTACTTATTATTCTTATAAATTCAAACATTGAATTTATGTACCGAGTTCATTTATGAAGTGGCATTCACGAAGAGACACAATATTCTCTCTTAAATAAAGTTTTCTTTGTAAGAGCAACGAAAAAGATGAACAAAAGCAATCTCACAAACTTTGAATTTATAATTACTGATAGAATGCTTATCATCTTTAAAGATCTAAGCATATATGTCTATAGGAGTAAGTATGATCAATTATAATATAGATTTAGAGTATTTAATCTGAGAAATTTTCAAAATAATTATATGTAAATTGTATTATTTAATTGAAACATAATATTAATAGCAAAATAAGGAAATCAAATTAGCAAATCAATTATATGGTATTACTATTAAGTAAGGTGTCATAAGAATATACAAATTAAAATGTGGACTTACGTAGTTTCTTGGATGTACTTGTGGTTATCTAATTTGATGTTCATGTATACAGCTGACTCCTCATGTGCGCACAATCGGTGGTCTGGTGTTGGTTCAGTGTTGATTTTGATCAAAGATTACTCTATTTAGATATGTATGTTTGTATGTTCTTATCATGACACATTATAGAAAAAAAGATATATATAATAAAAAAAAATAAAACAATTAATACTACATCTAATTCTACACTGAAACTAATTTAATAATATTTTAAATTTGCCCAAAATGGTAGATCGAGTCGATGCATCGATTGATGATCGTTGTTAATTATGATCGTTTGCTGGATTCGAGTGTAATGAAGATGTGAATTGCAGTGATTCTAATTAAATTTGCACAATTTTGCGGAATCAACCGATAGTCAGTTGGTAGCGAGGTGATTGGTTTCAATTTTTTTTTCTTTCTTTCGGCAATTCGATCCCTAGAACACGTGACTGAATCCTAGGTTGTTCAAGGTATTTCTGTACTGGTTTAGCACATGGATGTTATCCTCCGGACATTTCTGTAGTTTGCACACCGGAGAAGTTGTACTGGTGGCCCACAGAGAGTATTTCCCCGTAATCCAAGGATGCTTTGAGTGGATTTTTTTTTGTTTGTACAAAGATCACTATATCCCAAAATGGCTGGAGCAGTTAGTATCCGGGGTGGGAATTCCACTGTGTGGTGTATTCCTTTTGACCTCATGGATGGTCTTTGGTGCGCGGGCGAGTGTGGTGATGACCAGTTGATTTTTTGTGGCACCGCAGCAAGTCAACGCGAGGTCGAATTGAGGTTGGGAAACAAAGTTTGTACCTCCAAGTGTGGATGGATGGACCGAATTTAAAATAGGACGTACCTCTGTGAGCTTTGATGCCACATGCGGTTTCCCTCATCGAGTTATGATTTACTTCTATTTGGGACAGATTTTTCTCCCCCTTTTTTTTTATTTATATATAATATCA
Organism: Ferdinandea cuprea; assembly: GCA_963576555.1. NCBI lineage: Eukaryota > Metazoa > Arthropoda > Insecta > Diptera > Syrphidae > Ferdinandea > Ferdinandea cuprea. The sequence continues at coordinate 57,328,193 of OY754960.1, forward strand.
TAGACTTCGCTTTAATTCGCGGGAATCACGCTCACACTTTACCCCTTTTGACAAATAAAATGATCGAGAGCGCGTGCACAATGCTTTTATACAAATGTAGGTACACTGCCGGTAGCGGATAACTCTCCAAATAATGGTCGCGATGAGCTTTATAGTTCTTATTTTTGTACAGTGGCTCTCGTTTCCTGTGATAATGTGCCATTTGCGTGATGATAAGGTAGGGTGTCAGTTTCTTTTAAAAATTTGGTGGTCCAAAATAAAAAAAATAATAGAGTTGGTAGAGATTTGAGTGACAAGTGTTACGCTGCAACTCCATACCTGCCCCATAGAGCATTCTGCCTTTTCGCGAGATGTATCTAGAACCCCAGATCGTGTGTTTCGCTCTTTTACGTGGGTTTCAGTAATCAAGCAAATGTCAATATCTTTTTCGCGCATGAATACTTCCAATTCATCAAGTTTTTGCAAAAGTCCGTTTGCATTCCAAGTACATATTTTTAACATTGGTTTTTCATTCATATTACATTTGAAGTACGCGTTTTCCTTGAATTATTTTCGAGCTTAACCAACCGATCGAGAATAATTTTATTTATTTTGCTTTGTTCTTCAAGTTTCTCGAGAATAACTGAGAAAACATGAGAGACAGGGTCTGGCGAAGTTTCAACTTTTTTTGGTTTTTCGAATGCCGCGGCCTGAGCGTAGGTCTGCACTCTGGCTGTCCGAAGGCCATTATTCGATGGCTTTCCTGACGATAATTTTTGAATAGAGTTTATCCTTGGCAACGTTTGCACTGGGGAATTATTCTTACATTTCTACGCATGGGTTCGATTTTTACCACGATATTCAATATTGTTTTAATTCGGTAGATATCTTCGATACTATCTGACCTATCGAATGTAAGCATAAAGAGCGGAAGTGCACGCCTTACCAGGACATCCTTATCGGCTTTCGTTTGTTGCGTCTCGTTCTTGATGATATTATTGGCATCAAGAATTTTAAACCCTATGGCTTGTATGTCGTTTATAACCTCTTCTTTGGTGCATGAGGGATGGAGTCCCCTTGCTACAACACGATGTGGCCTTTCTGACTTTATTTCGAAAGTATATAGTAAACTGGAGTGAATACGTTTTCAGAACATGATTACGCAAACACATTTTCAATTTAAATTTACTGATATGCAAATCAATCAAATGATTATTTAGATTATAAATTCTATTCATGTGAGTAATTGGCTCATTCCTGCCATCATTCGTCCTATGATAAGCACAAACTATTATTATTATTATTATTATTATTACTATTATTATTATTATTTATTAGAAGGTAATAAATTACAATGTAACTTAATTTTAAAGCACTAGCTACTTTGGCCTTCGGCTAATTAAAATACTAGATTCTATTTTCTAACTTAGTTTCTGTAAGTATTTTAAAAACTTGTTTTATATATGTATCTGAGGGTAAGACAGGGCTTGTATAAAGGAACTTTTTGGAAATAACTTTTTACATAAGGTTTTTATTTTTGGACAGTCGTGGATTAAGTGTTTAATAGTCAGTTGAACATTGTTTTGGCATATGTTGCTTGTCGATGGGCTGTTTTTGGTGATGAGATGTGCGTGTGTAATATTTGTATGTCCAAGGCGCAACCGGATATAACATTTTGTTATCTGAATTGTTGCATTTGAAGGATAAATAAAGTACTTCCCATCGGTTTAAAATAGAATAATGGTGGTTATACTGCGTCCATTCCTCTCTCCACATTGACTGCCAAACGGTTCGTATTTTCCTCTCAATATCTGTTTTACAGTTTACGATGGTAGTGATAAGAGGTTCTTTTCTGATCTTCAACAGATCAGTCCAACTTCTAGGGTATGCGGAAGATATTGACATTATCGGTCGATTCCAGCGTGCCGTTATAGACGCTTTCACGGCTATTGAAGAACAGGCGAAACTAATTTCTCTTGAAGTTAACGAGGACAAGACTAAATATATGCTATCAACAAACAAACAATCATCTGTTCGCCGAATAGGACAAAATGTCACTGTTGATAGCAGCAACTTCGAGGTAGTTAAGAAGTTCATCTACCTCGGGGTAAACATCAACTCCACAAGTGACATCTTAGTGGAGATCCGTCCAAGAATTACCCTAGGAAACCGCTGCTACTTCGGTTTGGCAAAACAAATGGGTTCAAAACTCCTGACTCGAAGGAGTGAGTGCATGCTCTAGAGAACCCTTATCCTGCCAGTTCTGCTATACGGCACCGAGTGCTTGACGATAAGCAGGAAAGGAGGAAGTTAAAGCAGTGGAAGACAGCAGATCAGCGCCATTTATATGACCAGCTTTAAGTTTCTGTAAGAAAACTATATCAATATTCAATCTAAGTTCAGATAGGGGTAATATTTGAAGGAGTTTGATACGTTGACTGTATAAGGGAAGGTTATATGGATCATTCCATGGAAGACCTCTAAGTGCAAAACGAATAAAGTTACTTTAATTCGAATTGAGTGAATATTGTAGTACGGAGTCCAAATGTCTGAAGCATACTTTAGATGTGGACGGAAAAACCAATTGTATAAAGAGTGTGTTACGTAGGGGTCCTCAAATTCTTTAGACCAGCTTGGGTTTGATTTTTTACCAATAAAGTTAATGTGACCAATCAAGTTAGGTTTGTCAGTTTTATAGAGTATATGAGAAATTGTTTTCGCGCTGTATTATATTAAAAGCTTCCTAAAACCTTAAGTCACATAAAAACGTCAGGTTTTTATAATTTAAATTATTATTTAGTGTCATGCTTAAAACATTTCACGTGTAATTGGAGATATGATCATCTCATCGAAGATTCTAAATAAAGTGCACCATATTATTAAAAGCAACCTAAAATTTACGTTTGATTGCACTGTATAAGTCAAAAATACTGGTAGTGCATTAAAAAGTATGGGTAGCAAGACGCAATAGTAACTTTACCAACACTATTCTTATTTTAACTGAAAGGCACGATCCTGAAATATTAAATATGAAGAACCTGCAGTAAGTGTTATATCACGATTTTAAATTTTGGTAGAAGGTTAGTTACATGTCTTATTCGTCTTGCTGGCGTTTCGTTGAAGTGTACTAATGAAAACAAAGTAAGACCTACCAAAAACTTACTTTAATTTTAATCCAAAAATTATTCAATTGGTAAACAAATTAGAAGCGATGTATTCAATCGTCTGCATGAAGGACCTTCTCCTTTCAATGCTTTGAGCAAAATACATATATTCATACATACATCAAAACAAAATATAATGACTCGTTTTTTCAAATTTTAATTCAATCTCGAAGCCGCTCTCGAACATTCTAAGGTCGAAATGTCAATGTGAATAAGAAATACTTCAAACATTTAATATACACTATCCTAAGGGTACATTAATTTTGACATATAGTTTGTAACACACACTTAACACCACTATTTAGCAATGCCCGTCCGTCCATTCGTACGCAAATTTTAGGCTTTTAAAATTCAGCTAGGAGGCTCAAATTTGGACCACATATTCCCTAGGGCTCCGAAATGGTTAAACGTAATTTTTTTTGAATACGCCCAATTTTAGAAAAAAAAGATTTAAAGCTAAAGTTAGACAGAAATAGTATTACAACCTTCACAAGATATGTAGGCACTGCCCTCCTTTATAAGTTTGTGATATAAAGTTTTTTGCCACGCCTACAGTTTGTGGGTGTCTTTCACTTAAATCCTCGTTTCTTCGATAATTTTATTAATATTTTCGAAAATATATAGCCCATACTAAGTTTTTGGCCACGCCCAATGTTTTGGGGCGTTTTTTCAAAAAATGTTTTTAAACATTTTTTTTTTTAAATTTAATAGAATGGAAGAAAATGCTATCCATCTTATTTATGCTTTTTTATTTGGGGCATATAGGGATATGGATAGGGTATCATACTGTTCGCCTTAAGCGGACTGTAAGCCTTACCTTATGTTTTTTGGTGATTTTCTTAGTAGAATCCAGACTAACGAGGACGTTACTTCTAACGGGGAGGAGAAATCTATTGAACTTAAGATTTTTAAAAACAGGGGCATTTTCTAAACTTCCAGACCATCAGAAAAAACTTCGCGAAATGTATTCAAAGACAATTAAGTAAAGTTCCTGAAATGTTTATGTAGAGCTTTAGGTATATTAACAGGGACAGTAACAGTAAAACAAATTTCTTTATACCACATAAAAGAGAGTTTTCACTCTGGCATACATGAAACGTACTGTCAAATTAAAAACAAAATGTATTTGCTTAATCTTTTGAAACTGATACAAATCGTTATAAATCAATGCGAAATATGCCAACGAGTAAAATATAATAGAATTCCTATTAAGCCTTAATTTTGTCTTACTGAAACCGAAACGAATTTAAGCCAAATATTTCATATTGACACATATGCCATTAAGAGAAGTAGTTTTTGTACAATAATTGAAAAAATCTTCAAATTGTCATATAAAGTTTTTGCCACGATATCATGTAACAATAGTTAAAGAATTGAAGAATGATTTCTCTAAAATGGGAAGTCCTAGCAATATTATAACTGGCAATGAGTTCAATTCAATAAATATTAAAGAATTAATGCAAACTGAAGGAATGGCAGTCATTACACTAAAACTAATAACTAAACGGAAAATACGGATATCGAACGTTATTTAAAAATGTTGAATCATTTAATTAAATAATATACCAGTTAACAAATTGAAAACATAACTAATCCTACTATAACTAATGCCAACTGAACTAAATTGTAAATTTATAACATATAACAGTACCGAAATCCTAACACTTGAAGATCAAACAATTATTCTAAAAAATGCCAATGACATACAAATCAAACAATATTATGATAAAAGAAATTTCAAATTAGTAGCATATTCATTTATTTTAATAATTGTGAACTAAGAATTTTAGAGCATTATTGGACATATGTTAAAGAGGTTAAATTTTAAATTACAAAATCGGTTCACAGAAAGAAAAGTTATTTAATAAAGAATAACAAATTTTTATTTGTTCGGTTCACTGGAAGGAATTGGAATCTGATTTTTAGATTTGAATTCAGTGCATGAGTATGAAGTGGAATATCAAGTTAGAAAATTTGAGTGATTTTGAAGGTGGGGCATTTAGTTAAAAGCTAGCCCAGAAACTTGCTAAAGGCCCGCGAAAGATCAGAAAATACTTACAATTCACGTTTGACACCAATATACTTTAAGGTGGGACAGGAATTTTTTTTCGCATGATCTATTCACAAGTAACTTCGCCCAAGCCCAAAGTTCCAAGTAGATCCCCAAATTCCTGAAGTCCCGCATTCGTCGTATTACATGAACCTGCATGCACGAACTTGAAAATTTATCCTGGGTAGCTATTGGCACATATCACGCAAATGTTATCCGTCAGAAGCATTAACCTGAAATATAAAGGTTAAAAAAAAACATAAGGAAAGGCTACAGTCCGCTTGGAGCAAACAGTACGATACCTTATCCATATCCCTATATTCCCCAAAGAAGGGGGCATTAAGAAGGTGATGGATATAATTTCATTCAAATTGAAATTCATTTGAAATTTATATAAAAAAAAATGTTTTTTGAAAAAACGCCCCCAAAAAGTGGACGTGTCTAAAAACACATATATGCGCGATATATTGGAAAAAATATTTGCTAAATATGTTGTTAAACAGTTTTTTTGAGTTTCTATGAAAATTTTCGCTGAAAATAGCATTTTAGTGAAAAAAGCCCACAAAAAGTAGGCGTGGCAAAAAATCGTATATGACAGACTTATAAAGGAGGGCAGTGCCTACAGATCTTGTACTCTATCTCTCTAACTTAAGCATTAAAACGGTTTTTTCTAAATTGTGGGCGTGGCAGTGGGCGGATTTAAAAACTTTTAACACTTTACCATTTCGGGATCCTAAGGAGTATATGCCATTTCGGGATCCTAAGCTTCCTAGCATAAATTTAAAAGCCCCAAAAGTTGATACGGACGGACGGACATTGCTAAATAGTCCTAGGATTTGGTCCTGATCATAAATATATATACTTTTATGGGTCTACAACGAATATTAAGGGGTGTTACAAACTATGTGTCAAAATGAATATACTCTTAGGAAGGGGTATAAACATAAAGAAAGGCTACAGTTCGCTCAATCAGCATTGAGAAGATGATGGATAGCACTTTATTTAATTTTATTAAATTAAAAAATATGTTAATTTTTTGAAAAAAACGCCCCCAAAAAGTGGGCGCGCCCAAAAACTTTGTATGGGCGAAATATTGGAAATTTTTTTTGGCTAAATATCTTGTGAAACATTTCTTTTCGGTTTCTATGAAAACTTTCGAAGAAAACAGCATTTTTGTGAAAAACGCCCACAAAGAGTGGTGTGGCAAAAAAACTTTATATGACAAACTTATAAAGGGGGCAGTCTCTACATATCTTGTGAAGGTTGTAACACTCTATCTTTCTAATTTAAGCTTTAAAACGGTTTTTTCTAAATTCTGGAGGTGGCAGCGGGCGTATTCAAAATTTGTTTACACTTAACCATTAAGCTTTCTAGCTTAATTTTAAAGGTCTGAAAATTGTGTACGGACGGACGGACGGACATTGCTAAATAGTCTTAGGTTTTGGTCCTAATCATAAATATACATATATACTTTTTGGTGTCTACGACGAATATTAAAAGGAGTTACAAACTATGTGTTGACATGATTATACCCTTAGGATAGGGTATAAAAACATAATTAGACAATGTTCTAAAGATTTATTATAAATCTTACGGACATTAAGACATATGGTCTATTATTACAATCTACAAAAGACCATGGCCATGATTTGTCCATATATGTAAGTAAATTTGCAATTATTGAAAAGTTACCCTCTATAGAGATATGAAAATACCATAAAGGTATTTTAACTGCACGATCAGCAAACTCTTGTTGTATTGAAGATGTTTTCTAGCTCTAGAATCTTATCGCTTTGTGGGTTTTTCTTTTTTGATCTCCATTTTTAAGATATTAATAATAAACAGTACAATATTATTATGATATCAACTGTCATGGGACTTTTCGTAAATTTTATAAGCGTTCATAAATTTATATTAATAGAGGTTCGTGAATAGGTTTCCGCAGCTCATGGTTTAAGATTTATCAATAACGGCTTTAGGGTACCCTATTTTCTTTTGAGTACTATATAAAAATATTAAATTGCTTGTCATTTCAAACTAGTACTCCCATCCTTTTTCAAAATGAACCAGCACTTTATGATCTATAACTTTGGATCTATGGTTGATTTGCCCGCGACAGACTCCCCGTGGCATTAGAATACCTCATAATTTTTTGCAATCGGCCATCTAATACCCGCTGGGCGTACCTAAAATTTAAGGTCAAACTGGTGACGGCAATTGGACATAGCTAAATCGTCAGAGCTTTGATCTGAACATTCTCAATATCTAATCATCAAATTTTAATTACTAAAATCTGTTCCTATGTTCTTATTTTCTATATATATGGATAATTGATAATATGATAACTTTCGTACACAAAATTTGCAATGACACTTAACAGATTTGAAATTATATATAGAACCTATGGAGCTAGCAGAAGATGAAAGTGCAATCTTAAAAGATCAGTAGTGGAAAATAATTCAATTTCGCTTGAATAATAAATACATTCAGTTAAACCGGAGCTTTTGCTTGCGCATGTCATCAACGTCTGTCGACGAAGAATCTAACAAAATTTCCAAACGCTATAGATCTCCCGAAACCGAGGGCAGCAGATTGTCCTCGGAGAAAAACATTTGCTTTAACATACTTTCAGTGTGCGTAAGAAGGATCCCAGAACAAATTATTGGAGTTCTCTACAATGTCTTCCGGATAGTGATACTGACGATATGGACGAAGTGATCGCACCGAATGTGTCATTAAATAAAGTGCACGACTGCATCATACGAAACTTTCTCGGTACATAAGATGCGTTTTTGAGTCGCAAAATGAGTCGAAAATGAATGGTGAGAAATTTATTTAAATCACTTTTTAGGTTTAACAAAATTTAATTTTCTCAAAAACGGCACCTACGATTTTGATGTAAATCGACACTTTTAACATAATTGTTCGAAATACAAAAAATTATCAAAATCGTTAGAGCCGTTTTTGAGAAAACTATTTTTATTTAAATTTAAGAAAATCGTTATATGAAAAAAAAAATTATTTAAAAAATCTAACTATGCAGATTTGTTTTAGTTTATAGTATAAAAAAAACAAAAAAATTTTTTTGAAGTTCCCTTTATTAGTTTTCGAGATATTGCCCGTTCTATAAATTACCATTAATCAATTTATTTCCAATAACTAAGTATGCAGAATTTTTGACCCCATCCTAAACATTCTTAGTACAAAAAAAGACCGATATGCTTGAAACCACATTCGATAAAAACAGTGATATGAATTTTCATGTGTGAATTTTCACAACAAAATTTGTATGGCAGACAGACGGACCGACAGACAGACGGACCGGCGGACGGCATTGTCGGACCCACTTTTTGGGCTTCTCTATAGTCGTAATATCATCCCTCATACTCAGTTTGAGTTCGAATTTTCCGTACGATCGCAATAACAAATATAAAAAGTTAAAGCGTGTATGTGCCCCCAATTAAACCCTTAAAAAAATCTAGTGATACGTTCATACCAATTTAAAGTTGTTAAATATATCCGATTATTGAATTAAACATATTTCTGCTGGTATAAAAATTGTATGCGAATCAATTGATTCTTATAATGCTGTTGATCTGCAAATTAAAGCAGGAAAATTTCTTAATTTTTCTCTCACGACCTTACAAGTGCAAGTGTGTTTAAAGTGATTCTCTATGGTATGGAGGATATTGATACCGAATTGTTTAAAAATGAACTTATAAAACAATCTTAAGTGTGTTGACTTTTAAAAAATTACGAAAATTTATAAGCAATATGGAGACACTATCTACTTGGTTTCATTTGAAAATGTTTCCAATAAATTAGCTGACCTAAAAAAGCGTCATCGATCATGGAGCTACCAACGAAAATTAAAAGGTAGGCTCACGCAATGTAACAACTGCCAAATGTTTGGCCATGGAGAAAGAAATTGTCACGTAAAAACAGATTGTGCCATCTGCGCCGGTACTCATAAGACTGTGGAGTGTGGCGTTGATACAGCTTCAACAAAACCACAGACGAGTAATTATACAGATAGTCGACTCAGCATACCTCTGTCCCTTGGAACCCACAAAAAAATTTAAAAATGGAGAAAAAATCCTGCCTCAAATGTTCTATCTGTGAATACGTGTGAGCCAGCCAAATAAAGTACGCAGGCGTTGATGTGTCAAAAATATGTCATTAGTGCGGGCAGTTTTGCAAAAATTCCAAATGACCACAAGAAACAGCTGATTATAGCGGATGTGTTAGGGAAGTGCTGCGAAGTATTGAGTTAACGTAGTTCAAGTTTAATAGATATTTTAATTGATATGCGAATATTTTTTGTGTTTATAAGAAATAATTTTTTTTTTGATCTGCATTAAAATAAACATACTTGGGTTCTTATAATTTTTCCATTTTGGTTAATAATGTGAGATAAAACGTGTTTATTATTTTATTATTTCATGAATATTACTAAATTAGTAATGTATGTGTGTAAAATGATTATTGTCGTTTTATTATGTTTTTATTGGACATATGAAACTTTAATATATTTATATACATATTCGGAACGTTCATATGAGAGCGAGCGAGCGAATTGACAAACTGCGACGGTGTAGCTTTAAATGCATTTTAAACACAAAATATAAATTTGACTATTCCAATTCCAAGATAATAACGATATTAAAATTATTTCAACATGCTGAATAAATTTAATTTAACGTTATTATCTTTGAATTGGAATAGTTAATAGCGGTCAATAAAATAGCAGTGAATTTAAGAAATACTATGTTAAATTATTGAAATGGTCAGATAACTAATCACGCGTTACTCATTCATTTTATTTATTGAGCTTGTATTTATTTTACCTACAATTTTAGTAATTTTACGGAATATTTCCTTAATTCACTGCTCAAATATTTATCGCACCTTCCGTTAAAAAATTATTTAATTTTAATTATTTTACTCGACATTCGACAAATCAATCAACAAAGTAATTTAATTATTACTGACAATTTAAAACTGCTAAATTAGTTTAACTACCGGCAAACAAATTATGAAAATCCTTAATTTATGTTTAACTTGCGTAACTGCCAAAATGTTTACGAAACTGCTTAAAAATGTTTACCCACAAAAATATGTTTGTTAGGTAAATAAATGCAAAATATGTTTGTTAGGTAAGACTAAAATAATACATAATAATTGAAAACGATCAACAAAATTTTATTCTTTTGCAAATTCATCATAAATCGTCGCATTTTATTACGATGACATTGGACACAGCCCAGTTTTGACTTTTAATATGTCAACATGAGATCTTTTCCAAAATGGGTTCATAGGCGCAGAACTGCTATTGTGTACGTGAGCTGGCTCATAATTTCATTTGCATGTAAAAACATAAAACTTGCACCAGCAGAATCAAATACTTAAAGTTTAGGAGAAATCTGCAAAGTTACAAAGGGCTTTCCGCCACCAAAATCTTTTTTCGCGTCACATGTTTCTGCACAAGCACAAAGCTCAAACCCGAACACACATGTTTCGTTTGCTTCTATGGCTGATTTCCCTGCCCTACTGCAGCGGCGCAAGCAAATTAATTTTGGGAGTGAAAAAAGGACAGACTCGTCAACAATAAACGCTAGGGAAAACCCCGCTCACACCAATGTAAACATTTCCCCTCCCCCACCAACACTTCCAATACTATCTTTACAGCCGATGAAATTAATTCTTTATGCATGGAAATAATTATTATAAAATTATCTGTTTGCAAAACTAGAATAGACCAGTTCAATGTTATCCCACATTTAGCTACTAAGTTTTAAGACACCTAAGAATAATAACTTGGAATGCTAGAGGTATCGCAGCAAAACTATCGAATTTATTAATTTTTTGAACAATAGCAAAACTGATAAACAAGGCTTATTTAACCTAACTTAAATTTGGTTACATAATGATTGTAAATTATCAACACCTAATTACAAATGCTATCGAAATGATAGAATAAACATGCAGGGTGGTGTTGTTGCAATTGTGATTAAAAGGTCAATTAAGCATTCGCTATTACCTGTAATAGGAATGCAACATATAGAAAATATAGGCGTTGAGCTTTAAGAAGCCAGCAAACAATTAGAGTATTTTGTGTATAATCTTCTGCAACACAAAAATGCTGATTGGTATAATAGACTTAGTGCCCTAGATGAAAATGTTAAACCATTTTGGAATATTGTAGAATAATAAAAAATCAAAAAAGGACAATTTCCTTTCCTAAAATATTCGGTTAATAATTATTTCTCGGATATTGACAAAGCAAAAATGCACTGGCTATAAAATTTGCGGAATATCTAATCAAACTCCTTCATCCAGTTTTGTTACCGAAGAAAACATTCAGTTTTTGATTGCCAACATTAAAATCAGAAAAAGTGACGGAATTGTATTAGAAATGTAAACATTAAGCACTTACCTTAAGTCAGGTATAAAATATCTCACATTTCTTATCAATGCCTGTCTAAAAATGCTGTATTTTCCTTATGCTTGGAAAACAGCAAAAATTATTCCGGTTTTCAAAGCTGACAGACCTCCGGAAAGTCCGGGAAGTTATAGGCCGATAAGTGCTTAGCAACAGTCTCAGCAAAATATTTGAGAAAGTTCTTAAAAAACAAATTCTTAAACACATCTGTGATAATAACATTTTTCCTAGAGAAATATTTGGATTCAGGCAATATCACAACACTTCTCAACACTTGAAGTCGTTTAGTTCAGGTGTCCCTCAAGGTTCTTTCCTAGGTCCTATTTTGTGTAATCTGTATACGTCTGATTTTCCGAGTTTGCCTAATTGCAGAGCAGCCATCTTTGCCGATGATACTGCAATACTTTCATCCCATGAGTTCGCTCTTAATATTGAGAGCAATCTAAAAAATGCGACGGAAACTTTGCAAATTAATTATTCAAAGTGAAAAATTAATTAAATGAAGATAAAATGCAAGCTATATTTTCCACAAGAAAAAGAAAGTATTGCTATCTGCCATCTACTCCATTATATGTCAATGGAGTATGTATTGCCTGGGCTGCGTGTGCCAGATATCTAGGAGTGCATCTCGATTCCAAATTAATATTTAAGGACCATATTTACATAACTATTAATAAAATAGGAATTGCTATAAAAATGCTATATCCTTTCATCAATAGAAAGTCGATGCAACAAAGAACAAGATCATAATTTATAAAGACATTTTCCAGTCAATTCTTTTGTATGGTTGCCAAGTACAGGGAATTTACCATGGATCTGCACAACATAGCGAATGTTGAATTGATTTACCATCGAATCCTAAAGCTTAAATCGAATTTTTCGATTAGTGTAGTTTTCCTGACAACGCACTTGTTACCCATTGTATGCCAATCGTATATAACTAAACGATTAATATAAGATCGATCTTTATATTTTGTTTGTTATTATTTATTTGTATGTTATATGTTTACCATATTTGTCATATTTACTTATTTATTATTTTTTTAATTTATTTACTTATTTATGTACCTCTATATTTATTTATTAATTTATTTATACATATAAATATTTATTTATTAATTTATTTATTTGTTTGTTTATTTATTCATTTATTTATTTATTTATGGTAGTAATCAAAGATATATATTTTCACTAACAACCACTGTCATGAATTGTGCATACGTATGCATATTTAATTTCCAATTTTTTTTTCCTGTTTCATTGTACTCTATATATGCACATATGTACATATACATTTGTTAATAATATTTTTGTTGCTTTTTTATAGTTTGTATAATTAAGAGAATGTGTCAGTGGAAAAATAAATTTATTAAATCCCCGTATTGTGAAATGTGCGGTAGCAAACCTACTGTAAAATATTATGCGAAATAAAATCTATCTATCTAATAAATACATTTCATTGGTACTGTTTTCATCTTCAGATATTATAGAATTTACATTACACAATGTTTAATTTGGCACAAAAAACACCTTCTTAAACCTGTATCTGAAACAGCCATATTAATTTCTTGTTCCTTATCGTGCCCCAGTTAACCTGACAGACGTCTAATCAATTCAAGTACCATCTACATCAAAACAGAGTCTTTTCATCTTGTGCCGACGACCATCATCGTTATAAAATTGTATCTTGGAAAATCCACTTTTATTTTTGGATTGCACAACAAAAGTATGCCAATCCTCGTACCACTCGACTAGAGCAGATAACCATTTTATTTCTATGAGAGGGTTTTTACGAATCGACATCAGTATACAGGTATAGAAATTCACTTTTGTATTGAGTTGTGGGTTTGTATTTTTGAGTAACTATGTATATTTATATGCTTAACTTTTCGAATTTCCGCGTGACATTTAAAAAGCTTCCAGACCTGAAGAGATGAAAGCAAAAGAAACAAACTCATTTCTCAAGCTGAATGGAATAAAAACCCTTCACACCGTCATGTTGCTGAGTTCTTCCTGCTATGAGTTCTGCGCAGCATCAAAGCTTTCGGCAAGCTGTATAAGCTCATTCCCAGGACCTCGGTTCTGGATGGGTATTTCCTTTTAGTTTAAACAGGGTCGTATACTGTGTAGTAGCTCGGTCATAATTTTCGATAAAAATAAATCGTTAAACACTCTCTAAATAACTATAATATCAACAAACCATTTTAAAGAGACTGATTGATGTCAAAAAAATTTAAGTCCTTCTGATAGACCTTCTCTGCCAATAGTAATATCGTAATTTCTTTTATTCGGGGCATAATTTCGGTTCGATATAATTGCGCGTATAAGGTTTCGCGTTTACCACATTTATGTTTTAAATGTTAATGCGGTTACAAAAATTATTCAAACAAATTGTTTGCGTCTATGAAAATATTGAAAAAAAAAAATAAAATGCTAGGAAAATAATTGAAATTTTATATCTTCTTATAAAATCGATGCGCGTAGATGTATATGTGTTGTGTGTATTTAGTGGAATGAAAAGTTATAACCGATTGTGTATAAAGTTTTTACTTGCGAAAATATAAATTGAGCTGTGAAATAGCTTCTGAATATATATCAACGGATACATCATAAAGGATTTTATTCACTCGCAACGCCGAAGTTTTCATTTTTGGATATCTACATACAATCAAATACATATGTTGTACACGTCAAATTGGAAGTGACGTAAGTATAACTCGTTTTGTTTTTGTTGAAAATAATATAGCTTCCCAGCTTTGCCATTTTAGCGAATTAGAATTCAAATGTAGTTTGTGTCGTCCTGGCAATGTGAATATTAAATGGGGATGAAATCATAGATATATTGCATGAAAAGTAAAATCTGGAAGGACGCAGTTATCGATTCGTTTATTCTGTGATTTCGTTGCATTTTATTTTCCTTCACTAAATAAATTGTTTTTATTACACTTCATTGCAAAGGTTATGCGTGCGTGTGTGTGAGTGCTGAATTTTGATGTGATTTGGGCAAAAATATATATGTACTTATGAAATAGATGCGACATTGGACTTCAAATAGGTCTGAAATATGCCAGAAGTCGATTAATTCTTATTTGTACCCCAGAAAATATCAATTTATTGAAGGAATTGTAGCGCTTTTTCTATTTGCCAATGTACGTATCTGGCCTATTGTTGGTGAAGAGAAAATATTTTTGTTCAATATAACTTAACATATATGTTTGGTCCAAAAAAACACCAATTAATTGTTAAAAATAAGAAGGTCCTGGGTGGCAGGGCACTAAACTTAGCAAAAATAGTAACTTACTGACCGACTGACAAATCATCAAAACTACGGAGCACTTCCAATTGTCGTTGAACCTCGAAATTTGACATATTAATCACATTTTTGTAAAAAATGTATATCAAAAAATAAATAACTCAGTCCACAATTATAAAATTTTACATGGCCGTAGACAAACAAAAAACTATACCAAACAAATTACATTTTCCTTGAAAAAGGAAGCCTAAAAGTCTTCCCAAAAGACCTATAATTCTATAATTTTAAAAGTCATCCACAAAAAGTAATGAGATCTAACCTAACAAATAGCTTTTATATTTTTATACTAGATTATGCTATAAGCTCATTTACCACAACCAGATAAATGCAAAGCATGAATTGTATGTATGTATGGATCATACCTGTATTTATAAAGTATCACTAATTACAAATCAATCTCAAGGCTTTCTTGCATTCCGTAGCTTTTAGCAAAGTTTATGTGAAACAATAATATGTACTGCAGAGGGGAATCCGTCCTCCTGTAGATATTCTGGTGAAAATAGTTCGTTATTGAGTGAAAAGGCCAAAACTTGGTCCAAGCAATGCCTGAACTTCCCAAGCAAACAACATACAACAAACTAGAAAGACTAAGTGTTGGTCGAATCGTAACTATGTATATATATGCTTCCTTATCGGAGCGTAAGAGCCAACCATAATACCCTTAAGTGGGATCAACCTTATGTCGAAACCGAACGAAAAGTCCACTCAATTTCTCTCAAAAGTTATAGTTACTATAATAAACTTAAACAAAATTACGCAAATCAAGCAAACTGTCAAACATTTTATATTCGAGCAAATAATTGTTTCTGACAATGCATTTAAGAAATAAAGTGACAATACAAAGTAAAAATATAAATTGTTGGTGTCAATTATCAAATTTCCTTACTGAACGTCTTATTTAATTTACACTCTCGTGAGCCCACTCAAGTCAAAGAAAATTTAACGAAATTAAGCATAATCGCATTATGATCACCCTGTACTGTTTACGATTATTTAGATATTTCATTAAGGGCTTAACCTCATGAAAGTCTATTATGGTTGGCCCTAAACTGTCTGTGCAGATTTATATTCATATTGATGCAAACAAAATAAAACCAAACAAGTTACGTGGATATTCACATATACAATCATATTTTATTCTTCAATTAAGGTATTTTGGTGTAAGAACAGAGTGTGAATTTTGATAATAAAGTACCTATTAAGTAAAATACAATTTAAGGGCTACCACTTCATTATTTTGGTTAAGTATTCAAGTTTAAAAGTATTGGTTACTAAAGTAATGTTGATTTAACAAATTGGTATTATTCATCCAAGCAATAAATATGTTTTAACAGCAGTTAATTAATATTTTTAATATGACCATTATTATTATGAATTTTAATGTGACTATTATCACGCTACAATCTTCTCCTTTGGACATGAGGTCGTCTCGACTATTGCCCTCCGAAAAGGTCGTATTTATATTGCATGTATCCTTCCCTCGGAATGGAGTTTGAGCAGAAACATGATAGGTTTCAAGAGGTACTTTTAATTTATGCGCTTCAGCAATTTGGTAGAGTATTTCGCCGAATCGCCGTATAATGGTGTATGAACCATCTCGTCAAAGTACAAATTTGGATATTATGGAATTACCTGCGTTGCTAATAACGTGTGTTGTTCATCAGCGATACTATATGCTGGAGGACAACAGAGTATATCTTATTAAAATAGAATGCTGTACTTATCTTTAAAAGAGTTTTATCAACTCCGCAATCTCCACCAGTATCATCTGTATACTTGTATAATACCCCATGGGTCACGATATATCCTTCATTAGCATATTTTTCAACTTCAGTTCCATTGATACACTCAAGAGCTTCTAAAATTATTTCAATTTTATTATCTTTCAGTTGTTCTTGATGAATTTCATGGCTTCCACGCATTGCAAGCGAGACTTCTGTGTGGCATATGTCCGTGGAATTAATTGGCGGACGTGACAAGGTCTCGGCTACACTGTTCGTTCTTCCTGATATATACTTGATTTGTACGTTGTATGGCTGAAGCTGTAAAGCCCATCGTGCCAAGTCTCCTGTAGGTGATTTGAGCCATCTTAAAGGTTGATGGTCCGTCAGAAAATTACTAGTGCTTCTCTTTCTGTCGTCGAATAGTACTGTTCTGCCGAAACTAATAAACGGCTAGCGTATTCTCTATCTCTTGTCTTAACAAGATTTGGTTTTGTTAAGTGCGCTTAACTCAAAATAGGTGCAGACACTAAGCGGTCTTGCCCATTGTGATTCACACGGTTCGATTACTTTCTGGGATAACATTTTTTGTATTTCGGCCTTAACATGCTCCTTCCTTACAGTAAAAGGCGGTAAGGAGGAAAAGGCACTCTACCGGGAACAGTTATCTCGTCCTCCCATTTAAAAATGTTTTCATGCTTCTGTAATAGTTTGCCGATGTGAGGTTGTTCGTCATTGAATTTATCATCTTCCAAGTTATTGAAATCAAGGAATACGTTGCGTATTGGATTACTACTACCCAGTTGTTCTTGGTTAGCAACATGCATGTATGCATGCATCTTTTGCTGAATATTTTCCATTGGCTGATAATGGAATTGGATATTTATAGCCAAGTGCTGTCTCAATAAGATTATTTATGTGTTTTACGATTTCGGGATCATTGATTGGCGATACTGATCTGGCGTCACCATATGCAAAATTTGGTGCGGCTGCACTTTCTGTGTACTTATGGAAAGGAACACAAAATTTTGGCTGATTGGCTAAATACCATACGTTCTTGGCGGTATTAATTATAATGATCAATATTGATTATAATACCCTATGTTTCCAAGAAATCGATCCCGAATAATATTATGTTCGGTTTGGCTTCGCACAACACACTAATGGCCAAAATACATGTGCAGAAATTCTGGACGCAGTGACGCTTGCTATACAGCCAGCAAGATACATGAACAGAACTTTTATTTGACGTAATTGCAGTGGGATCTGTCACAAATACCTAAACGTCATTCTTTTGATAAGTGCTGTGATGGTTTGTATAATTTTGATTTTTAATTTGGTTTATAAAATGAATATTGTAAAATATCAAAAAATCCTGAAAATTATTTTGTTGCTATTAGTTTTCCAATCATATAATAATATATCATTTTCCTAACTTTCCTCATTTTCCATATTTAATTAATGTTTCCTTCTTTGTGGCAGCTGATGTTTTTTGTTGTAATCAGACAAAAATACTTCAAATAAACCTCAAAACACAATGATGCCAAACCAATAGGTTGCAGTGGATTTAGAAATAGAGACAACTTACAACGCTTGCTGAATTTACATGTGTTCGCTCCCATGTAAACGTATGTATTCTATTTCTACTGCAAGGAAAATTCAGCACATGTGTTTTGGGCATAATGACCAAAACACATCTGCGGAAATTCTGGATGCAGTGACGCTTACAGTACAGCAAGCAGGATATATGAACAGAACTTTTATTTGACATAATTGCAGTGGCATCTGTGTTGTGATTCTTTGTAAAATTTTGATTTTAAATTTGGTTTATAAAATGATTATTGTAATATATAAAACAATCCGGAAAATTATTTTGTTGCTATCCGTTTTCCAATCATATTGGATGTTTTTGTATCTGTGCCGACTAGCACAAAGGAAAAAAGGGAATCGCATATGGACTAGATTTATAATTCGGAGCGAAAGACAACTCCACGAATTCTTCAGCAAATTATTCATTGTCATACAAACAAGACATCGAGGGATTTAGAAAAGCTACGCGAATGGATATTAAAGCTTATATGTATGTAACACAAACAATTAGTAAAGAAACGCATACAAACAACATAAGGAAAGGCTACAGTCCGCTTGGGGCGAACAGTATGATACCCTATCCACATCCCTATATGCCCCAAAGAAAAAAGCATTAAGAAGATGATGGATAGCATTTTGTTTCATTCTACTATTTAAAAAAAATTTTTTTTTTGAAAAAGTGGGCGTGGCCAAAAACTTTGTATGGCAAACCTATAAAGGAGGGCAGTGCCTACATATCTTGTGAAGGTTGTAACACACTCTATCTATCTAACTTTAGCTTTAAAAATTTTTTTTTTCTAAATTGTGGGCGTGGCAGTGGGCGTATTCAAAAAAATGTACACTTAACCTTCACTTTGCTTAATTTTGAAGGCCTAAAAATTGCGTACGGACTGACGGACGGATGGATATTGCTAGATAGTCTTAGGATTTGGTCCTGATCATAAATATATATGCTTTTATGGGACTATGTCAAATATTAAGGGGTGTTACAAACTATGTGTCAAAATTAATATACCCTTAGGATAGGGTATACAAAAATTCATACGCGAATCCAATAGCCCAGAATGTCGACTAGAAATTATTTTGGTGTAAGCGATAAATAAGTCTTAAGTTTATATTCCTTTTATTGTAGAAAATATAATTTTCCTTCAGAAATTGCATCAGTTTTTCCTCCATAGTGCCGGCTGATGTTTTATTTGTGATAAAACAAACATATTTTAAATTAACGTCAAAACACAATTTTTTTTTTTTTTTTTTCTCCCGAGGGTAGGTGAAAATCTTCCAAAGACACTATGAGGATAGCAAGCGCGTGCTCATAGTAGTGTCAAATTTTTACTGACTAAAAACACCACCCTTCTATAGAATGTTAGATACTGCAACTAAGATATAACATATCAAGCAATTTTTCTATCGTGAAATAAAAAACATTTGACAGGTTACTTTCCACTGATAGATCCTGCATGTTCCGCAATTAGGACGCGGTTAATCCTTATCTTGCCAAGTCGAAAGGTTTCGTTCTTTGTAGTCGGCGCAATAAATTATTCTTATCCAAAATGTGTCGGACTGTATTATTGATATGTCCGATTAGTCGGTTGCTATGCTTTCGCACGATGCCTCTAGTTTCAGCTTCGATTGTAGGAATTCCGAGATCCCTGTGGATATCGTCGTTTCTAATATACCACGGAGCGTGGACAATTTCTCTAATCACTCTATTTTGAAAAGTTTGAAAAATGTTAGCACTTGTTTTCTTGGTACAACCCCAAAGTTGTATACCGTAGGTCCACACCGGCTTTAGCACTTGCTTGTATAAAAGCAGTTTGTTCTCGGTACTGAGCTGGGAATGTTTTCCGAGTAACCAGTACATTTCTCTATATTTGATATCGAGTTCTTTACGTTTCATTTTCACGTGCGAATTCCATTTCAGCTTCGCGTCGAGTGTCATTCCCAAGTATTTGGCCTCGTTTGCAAAGGGTATTCGGGCCATGTTTAGAAAAATTGGCAAGTCATTAGTTTTCTTATACGTGAAATTCACGTGAACAGATTTAGTTTCGTTGAGGGCGATCCGCCAGTCCCTCGTCCATTCATTTATTTTATTCAGTGCGGTTTGCAGTTTTTCAGTCGTTTCTTCGATAGTATTACCGACTGCAAGGATAGCGGTGTCGTCGGCGAACGTAGCGAGGGTAGTGCAATCTTCTCTTGGTATATCGCGAGTATATAACAGATAGAGAAGCGGCCCAAGGACGCTTCCTTGCGGTACGCCAGCCGAAATTTCTTTAAGCTCCGAGTATTCGCTTCCATGCCTAACACGAGAAAGTCTATTTCCGAGATATGATTCTAAAATATCATATAGCCGGACGGGGAGAACTTGTCGTAATTTAAATTTTAAGCCGTCGTGCCACACCTTATCAAAGGCTTGTGAGACGTCAAGGAATACGCTTGAGCATATCTTTTTTTCCTCAAATGCTTTCTCGATTACGTCAGTAATTCTATGCACTTGGTCAATTGTCTAATGCTTGGTTCTGAACCCAAACTGGTGGTCAGGGATGAGATTATTATCTTCTATAACCGGTTGTAGACGCCTTAGTAATATCCTCTCGAAAACTTTGGATTTGACTGGGAGAAGCGAAATTGGTCTATACGATTTTACTTCATTTGGCGGTTTTCCTGGTTTTAAAACCATAATGACTTCCGCAACTTTCCATTGGCTCGGCACGTGTTTTAATCTGAGCGCAGCATTTATAATATATAGAAGCTTAATTAATGCTTTTCTAGGCAGAACTTTGAGAACTTCTCCGGTGATCAAATCATAACCAGGAGCTTTCTTAGGTTTTAGAGATTCGATTTCACGTTTTAGTTCCCTTAGTGTTGCATTCGTGAGTGTAAATTCGTCAAATAGTAATTCCGTCCCACTATTGGTACTGTCGTGAGCCGCTTGACCATTATACGGTTTAAAGGTTTCTTCGAGATGGGCTGCAAAAATGTCCGCTTTTTCTTTGTCTTCCCTTGCCCATTCATTTTGATTTATTCTTATAGGCCTTTTGGCGCCTTTTACAGCTTTCCAAAGTGAATAATTGGTATCTTTTTTCGCTGTTAGACTTTCAAGGTAAGAACCTATGGCACGATTTTTAAAATCCTTAATAACTGTCTTCAACAAATTGCACAAATAATTAAAATG
This sequence comes from Ferdinandea cuprea, assembly GCA_963576555.1. NCBI lineage: Eukaryota > Metazoa > Arthropoda > Insecta > Diptera > Syrphidae > Ferdinandea > Ferdinandea cuprea. Next base: position 57,349,627 of record OY754960.1, read on the forward strand.
TGCTTTATGTTGCGGAGCGCGACTCTGTTGCCAATTTTTACGCGCCTTCCGTTTTTCGTTGACCAATTCTTTTATTTCGGGCGGATATCGTAAACCGTATTTGGCCGGCGTTTTCCTTGGGTTAGACGTATTATTCCAGGAGGCGAGCTGAACGACCTCAACGAAGCGATCAACTTCAGCTTCAAGTTCATAAGGTGTCGTAAGTGGAACGCTCAGTTCAACATTCTCTTCAATTTCGTTCCTAAAGCCTTCCCAGTTAGTTGTTTTACCAGTTAATCTCGCTGGCTCTGGGTTGTTGACTAGTTTTAAACTCAATGTTAAAATAACCGGTGAATGATCAGATGACAGATCAAAGCTCTCTTCAACTTTAATGTGGTTGGTAGATATTCCTTTCACGACGAAAAAATCTATCAGATCAGGTATTTTTGAGGTATCAGTTGGCCAGTAGGTCGGTTTGGCCGTCGAGTGGAAATCACAACTGTACTCCATACCTGCCCCATAGAGCATTCTGCCTTTTCGCGAGATGTGTCTAGAACCCCAGAACGTGTGTTTCGCATTAAAATCGCCGCAAATAATGAAATTTGGTTTGAGCGATTTAAGCAAGTTAGTATAATCACTTTTTTCAAGCGCGGAGCGTTGTGGACAGTAGATAGATGAAATTCTAAGATTATTTTTTACTCGAATCGTGCATAGTTGCATAGTTTCGAGCTCTATCTTCAAGTCTTCGTATTGTTCAATACAGTCTTTAATAAACAATGATGATCCACCTCTCGCGTTTCCCGATGGGTGACAAGCGTGGAAATCATTATAGCCTTTTATTTTCAAAATTGATCGCTCTTTTACGTGGGTTTCAGTAATCAAGCAAATGTCAATATCTTTTTCGCGCATGAATACTTCCAATTCGTCAAGTTTTTGCAAAAGTCCGTTTGCATTCCAAGTACATATTTTTAACATTGGTTTTTCATTCATATTACATTTGAAGTACGCGTTTTCCTTGAATTATTTTCGAGCTTAACCAACCGATCGAGAATAATTTTATATATTTTGCTTTGTTCTTCAAGTTTCTCGAGAATAACTGAGAAAACATGAGAAACAGGGTCTGGCGAAGTTTCAACTTTTTTTGGTTTTTCGAATGCCGCCGCCTGAGCGTAGGTCTGCACTCTGGCTGTCCGAAGGCCATTATTCGATGGCTTTCCTGACGGTAATTTTTGAATAGAATTTCTTTTGACAGCAGAGGTCAAGGGCTTTACTGCTGTCTCCCTTTCTTTGATATTTTTACGTTCAGGAACCGGAGGTTTTAGATTGCCTACTATCTCCTGAGAGGTCTTACGCTTTGTCTTAGTTAGCGGTTTCGATTTAGCATTTTGGGGCTTAAGGAGCACATCTCTCCGTTTTTGAAGCTCCTTAGCTACTTCACAGCCTCTATAATTTGCCGGGTGCTTTCCCTTGCAATTAGCACAGGTAGGGGAGGATTGTTTGCTTACTCCACAGTCTTGGGAGAGGTGATTTCCGGCGCATTTCACACATCGCGGATCTTTTTGGCAATACATTTGTGTATGATTAAATCCTTGGCAACGTTTGCACTGTGGAATTATTCTTACATTTCTACGCATGGGTTCGATTTTTACCACGATATTCAATATTGTTTTAATTCGGTAGATATCTTCGATACTATCTGACCTATCAAATGTAAGCATAAAGAGCGTTTGTTGCGTCTCCTTCTTGATAATATTATTGGCATCAAGAATTTTAAACCCTTTGGCTTGGAGGTCGTTTATAACCTCTTCTTTGGTGCATGAGGGATGGAGTCCCCTTGCTACAACACGATGTGGCCTTTCTGACTTTATTTCGAAAGTATACCACTGGATCTTATCGGCATTTAGCTTTCGAGACACTGCCCGGTAATCATCGTGGTTATCGACGTTAATTTTCCACGCATTATTCCTTAAAGATGTAACCTTAAATTTCGATGTTATCGTTCCTTTAAGGAGGCTATGCAACTTATTATATTCTGTAACCCCAACGACGTTTATTGGAGGCGGTGCACGAATTTGCGCTCGAAGTTGTTTTTCTTGCGGTTCTTTACGCCTTTGTTCTTTTAGGGGCTCGACTTCGGGCGAAGAACCGGCTTTTCTTTTCTTACTAGGTCTTTTCTTAGGGACCTGATTCGTTTCGCGTGCTAGCTCTTCTTCGTCGGTGTGGTATTCCCGACTAGCTAAGCATGGTACATTCGCGTTCTTTCTGCAAATTATTGTTCCTTAGAACCCTATTTTCTTCTTTTAACAGATCTATCTCTTTCTTAAGATCTTGATAGAGTAGGTCCATTTCCTTAAGCTTGATTCGGAGTGCTTTATTTTCATCCTCAAAACTTGTATCTTTCACTGAGTCCTGTGTTTCACGCGCTGGTGCTCCCGGCGGACTTCTTTTCCCGGGGATATTCGATCTTGATGGAGGAGATCGAGATACCCTTGAACGTTTAATAAAAGGGTCAATGGATTGCAATAAGCGGCTCTCCCCAGAATCCATAGAGCCAACCTCCGAAGAGGGTGGATTTTCCAGTAAACCTGGACTGCCACCTGGGGTAGTTAAATGATGCCAAACCTCCAAAATGTTGTTTTTTTTTTTAATCTGTGTAGGCTGGATTTAGTGGATTTAGAAATAGAGACAACTTGCAGCACTGCAATGCTTGCTGAATTTACATGTGTTCTCTGCCATTTAAACGTGTGTATTATATTTCCACTGCAAGGAGAATTCTGCACATGACACATGTGTTTTGGCCATAACTGTCGGTGCATTTTGCATTTTGTCCCACATAAAAGAAAACCAAACACGTTATGTGGATATTCACATTTCACAAATTTAATATAATATTTTATTCTTCTATTAAGATATTTTGGTGTAAGAACAGAGTGTGAATTTTAATAATAAAGTTATGTAATATGTATAAAGTAAGGCAACCACTTTATTATTTTAATTAAAGTATTAAATAAAATACAATTTAAGGATTACCACTTCATTATTTTGGTTAAGTTATAACAGTATAAGTTTTCAAGTTTAAAAGTATTGGTTAATGTTGATTGAACAAATTTGTATTGTAAAATTATATGTTATTAGCAATAAATATGTTTTTGCATCAATTAATCAATATATTTTAATAAATAGTCACGCTGCAGTAAAATAATATAGGTTTGTAAAAAAAGTCCAATAGCTTACATAAAATGGCTTATAAAATTTCATAAAAGCGACTCAAAATCACTTCAAAATGCAAGCTAAAAGTAAAGTGAAACATGTCGAACGCTTTGGTTAAAGTATGAATCTTTTTGAAATCTAGCTTAGATATATATCTATTCATTGCTGAAAACTTTTAATTTTCATGCGATCTTCTCCAATATCCTATGGAAGCGACATAGCTATATAAGGCTTTTGATCAACTGTCCGATGAGATAGTTAGTAGTCTAAATATAATAGACATGCATAAAGGGGATTTTTTTGATAATTTTATAATGTAAAGAGAGAGAAGGGACATTAGGGAAATATGAATTAGAGAGAGTGGGAGAAGAAGCCGATGTACATTGTTTGTACATTGTTTTAAATATTTGTACATTTTAATGTGCAAGAAAAGTAGAGGCTAAAAGAGCATGCAACATGCGTGAAAGGAACCTCTATATTTAACTGTACGACGGAAAACAGGCTTGTGGGTGTACTGATGAGAATTTCTGGCATGGCTAAAAATTTCTAAGGGAGGAATGCAACGATCATGTGACGATCACTAATTACTTTTATCGCACTTGAATTCTGGCAAATAGCTTCAAATATATCCTCAAATGCACCGGAACAGATATGAACGTTGTGATTAAGTTCAAGACAAATCAGAAGGTGTGAAGTATAAGCCTTACTAATTTAAGTGCATTTGATTGAATCCTTATTCGGAACCAAATTTTTTGAGACTAAATGGGACACCACATCAACAGGCGATGTATTTGGTTTTAAGCGAGATATAAAGATGGATTTGGGTTTCGGAATAGATTCAATAGTAATTGGATGTACTTTTCTGTTTTAAATATTTAAAAGACAAACATTTCTTAAAAAACTTGTGGAGTCACAAAGTGATTTAATGTGAAATTAAGAGATATTCGTAAAGAAAAGAAAAAGAAAAACCCAGAGCAAGCCCTGGCTTTAAGACTCAGTTACTAACTATAAGCGAGTGCAATATATAGATTTTTATATTTTCGTATTGTTTGAAACACATGTTATTGATTGCAAAGAAACTTAACTGTAGTAAGTGGATTCGTGATTATAATAAACTAAATGATCTACTAAACATATTAGGATCATTAGATCAATTACTCATAAGCGATTTTAACAGAAGGTTCGGTTTATCCCAAAATCTCTTATCTCTTTTACTGATGGAATTTTTCCGGAGTGCATATTAGCGAATCGTAATTCCAAAGACGCGACCTGTGATACAGAAGGAATAAAATTATTGGAATTAGCAGATGCTTACGACTGTATTGTGTATCGTCGAGAATATACTTTCCATCGCGAGACAGCAAAGTTACTTAACTATAGACCAAATCTCTACACTAATAAATATTGCTGAAAATTATAAGAGAAATGAAGTCTGATATTTGAGGGCAGTTATGCCGGTAATAAAATGAATGCTGCTGCTAAATCTTCAAATGTGATTGTTGGAACAAATTCTTGCGGTGATCTTAAAGTTGCCAGAAAAATTAAATGGTTTCACATCCGATGAAATAATTGACTTCATATCAACTGGTCTTGGAATTGATTCCTCATTTATTATGTGCCATAAGTTAATTAAACTTGCTGATGCCGATCGGGATTTGAAATTCATTAATTTCAAGTTTGGTATTCCTGTTGAGTACGCCAAAGATGTTTTTGATGATACTTTCTGGCCGATTGGTGTCAAAATTCGTCAATTCGTGTATAAATCAAAAAACTACTTGGAGGATAGAGCCCAAGAACTGACTTAAATAATAACGCACTGCCGCCTAATTTCAATGCTAATGCAGTCCATAATTCTGCTCTTAAAATCTATTACCACAATGCCAGTGGGATTCGAACTAAAGTGCAGGATTTATTCAACAAATCTAGTCATCTTGATTATGATATAATCGTTATAGTCGAGTCTTGGCTGTAGAGTAAAATATATTCGACTGAAATATATTATATAATATTTGACCACCGCTTATATAAAGTATATCGTGTGGATCGCTGTAAGTGTGCTAATGAACGTGGTGGTGGAATAATTGTTGCTGTTCGTTCAACTCTCGGCTCAGATGAAATGCCCCTGCCCGTCTCCGATGTCGAACAGCTTTGCATCCCAGTTAAATGGAACAACGTTAATCAGGACTGTGTTTTCATTATCGTTAGTTATGTGCCTCCAAATAGTAGCCTAGATGTTTATGAAAAGCATTTTAGTAATATTGATTTTATTTCAAATGCATGCTCGAGTTCAGACAATATTTGTGTGTTAGGTGATTTTAATCTCACTGATATAATTTGGAATTGGTCAGAGAGCGACAAAATGTTGACTCCCCATAATATGAAAAAAGACTATGAATTTTTCTTTATTGACTCTCTTTATTCGCTTAATTTAAATCAAGTTAATTATATCGTGAACTCACTACATAAAATCTTAGATCTTGTTTTTATCTGCTGTAAAGAGTTTAAGGTTAATGTAACAAATGTTCCCTTTTCACTTTTAAATGATTCTATTAATCATAAAGAACTTTTTATTGAAATTGATCAGTATACATATTCAATAAGAACCAAGAGAACTGAGGAAAAATGTTATAACTTCTCGAAAGCTAATTTTTCCGAACTTAATATTGTGTTCAGTAGTATTGACTGGAATTATGAGTTTTTGAATCTTAAGCTAGATGGCATGTATAAACGCTTCATTGAAATTTTAGAAGATGGTTTTGCTAAATTTGTACCTTGTTTTTCCAAAAATAAATTGTCTGAGCCCCCTTGGTATAATAGACAGCTTTCAAATTTAAAAAATGAAAAGCGAAAAGCTTTCAATAATTTTAGGAAATCAAATAGTTCATATGATTATTCCGTTTTTAGTAAACTACGCAAAGAATTCTCCACTCTAAGTAAATTTCTTTACAAGGTTTACATCATGAATATTGAAAGTAACGTCAAATATAACAGTAAATCATTCTGGTCATTTATAAATCCTAAAAAGAAGTCGGTGGGAATTCCAGATGCAATGTTTCTCAAGGATAGTAAGTCCTCTAATTTGGGTTCAAATCTTGAATTGTTCTCTAACTTCTTTGAATCGGTTTACTCCAAATCAGGTTTAAATAATAACTCGATAGACAATATAGCATGTAAGGTTGATATTGGCTCATTCCAGTTATGCAATGATGAAGTCCTTTTGGCGCTTAAGTTGCTTAAACGCAATCCTATTGCTGGGACTGATGGCATCCCAACTATAATTCTTAGTTACTGTTGTGACTCTCTCTGCTTCCCTTTTTTTTAATATTTTTAACCATTCACTTTCTGAGGGTATCTTCCTTCAAGAATGAAAGACTTCATTCCTTGTTCCTATCCTTAAGTCTGGACCTAAAAATAATGTCGAAAACTATAGGGGAATTCGCAAGTTATCCGCAATTCCTAAGGTTTTTGAAAGCATTATCAAAAACAAACTTGAGTTCCTCACTAAAGAGTTCTTATCAGTTGCTCAACACGGTTTCGTTTCCGGTAGGTCTACTACCACTAACTTGGCACTTTTCTCATCGTATGTTATCAACGCTATTGAGAACAAATATCAAGTCGATACAGTTTATACCGACTTCAGTAAAGCCTTTGATTCAGTAAATCATGCAACATTATTGAAAAAGCTTGAACTTTTTGGTTTTCACTCGAAGATTTTATCATGGTTATCGTCTTATCTTGTGGGGAGAACACAAAAAGTACGCATAGGCAATGTTTGCTCCAGATCGATTCAATGCACATCTGGGGTTCCCCAAGGCAGCCACTTAGGCCCATTGCTCTTCACAATTTTTATCGATGATATAACTTTGGCTATCAAGCACTGCCAATGTCTATTATACGCCGATGATCTAAAACTGTATCTAAAAATTAAAAGCATAGATGACTGCCGCCTAGTTCAGTCAGATCTAAATTCTATTTTAGAATGGTGTAACCTCAATGATTTAAATCTTAACATAAAGAAGTGTAATGTGATAACCTTCTCAAAATTGATCTCGATTTCGCAATTTGATTACGTCATTGACTCTAATCTACTTTGTAGGGTTGATAAAATCAAAGATTTAGGCGTTGTTCCCGATTCAAAATTTTTTCAAAAATCATATTGACTATATTGCCTTGAAAGCGAATTCTGCCATCGGTTTTATTAACAGGAACTGTAAAGATTTTAAAGATCCAAATGCCCTCTATCTTTATATTTCTCCTTGGTAAGATCGCTTCTTGAGTATGCCGATGTCATTTGGAATCCTGCGTTTAATACTCACTCCGATCGCATCGAAAGAATAGAAAGACGTTTTACGAGACTAATATTGTTCAAAATGCGTTGGAATTTCCGCCCAGAATATTCAGCCAGATGCCAATTACTTGGAATTAAATCATTGAAATCGAGACGAACTATTCATGATGTAATGTTTGTAAGAGATATATTAAGTTATAATATCAAATGTCCACCACTTCTTTCAATGATACCTATCTATGTACCTGCTAGATTACTAAGATCTAGAGATTTTCTTTTTCAAAACCCGCACAGAACTAAATATGGGAGTAACGAACCTTTATCTAGAGCAATTATATCTTTCAATGAAGCTTGCAGTAATATTGACTTATGTGTATCTAGAGATAAATTTACGGCAATGCTTTTGGATATTTACTTTATTTAATTCATTTTTATACCTCAAATATCTGTTAGCTTTAAGCGGCTTGTAGATTAATTTAATAAAATAAAGAAAATAAAAAAAATCGCAAGAAGCTGTATGCATTTTTCATAGATTTCCGAGCTTCATTCATTCATTTCATTCATTTATATAATATGGGAATCCCGACTAAAGTTATTAATGTTTTGAAATCAATATATGCAAATAATATAGCCTACGTCTGGGATGGTCACTTCTTATCTAATGAATTTGGAACAACTATGGGAGTTAAATAAGGATACATTCTAAACACATTTTTATTTATATTATATCGGGTTTTTTAATAAGAGCGCTACAAAAGTTTTTTTTTAAATAAAACAAAAACGGTTTTGGTTATCAATGAAATTCTTTATTCCAGTGAAAGTACGTTCGATGCCATTATGGTTGGAACTCGATTTCTTTTGCATGGCCACCACGGGCACGCTTGCAGAAGTCCAGACGCTGAACCCCATTTTCGACGGTTTTCAAGTATAAATCGGCCGATACTGCTGCAATTTCACGTTAGATATTCGTACGAAGTTCATCAATCGTCGCTGGCTTGTTGGCGTAGACCATAGACTAGACGTAGCCCCACAGGAAATAGTCCACCGGCGTCAAATCGTCAAATTCGAGAGATAACACGTTCTCCAAAATTGGTTTTTAATAAATTGATTGTGATATTCGCTGTGTGGCGCCGTCTTGTTGGAAACACATGTCCTCCAAGTCAATATTATCAAATTGGGGCCAAAAATATTGGGTTATCATTGAACGGTAGCGATTCCCACACAGTAACGTACCAGTCTTAATCATCACGTAAGAAGTACGGCCCAATGACGCCACCGGGCCATAAACCACACCAAACCGTAATTTTTTCGGGGTGCAATGATGACTCATGGAGTACGTGTGGATTGCTGCCAGACCAATACCGCATATTTTATTTTTTGACGAAGCCATTTAGCCAAAAATGAGCCTCATCGCTGAAGATGATTTTTCGATAAAAATCCGAATCATTTTCAAGATGTTGCTCAGCCCAATTCCCGAACATACGACGCTTCTTTTGGTCAAGCGGCTTCAGTTCTTACGTCAATTTAATCTTGTTAGGATGTAGGCCAAGAACTTTTCGCAAAATTCGCCACAACGACGTCACAGAGATGCCCAACGCTTGAAAACGACATGTGAGAGACACATTTGGGCTTTCTTCAACTCAAGCCTCCGCGGCAGCAATATTCTCAACACTACGGGCACTTTTTGTCTCACTGGCACGGGAACATTTTGTACTGTACCTGCGGATTCAAATTGTTCCACTAGACGCTCAATTGTTGATCTGCTAGGACGATTATGACGACCACAATTTTGACATAGCGCTCTTAACGTTGAGGCCACTGACTCCGAATTTCGGTAGTTAGGCCGGTTGAAGTGGCAGTCGGATAGAAGTCCCACTCACTTAGACCTAATTGTGATCCATTGTGATACCACGTGGATCTGAAGTTCCTGCCTATACGTTGAACCCATTTTGAGGTGCCTATAAAGTGTGAGAGACATTTTGGGTCGGTTGAGTTTAGATCATTAAGATCATTATAGAAGAAGGCCCCATATGGAGATTTCGCTTTCGGGAGAGAGCAGGGCATGCGCAAACAAGGTCTAGAGTAGTCTCCTCCTCCTCCTCATCCATACAGCTCCTACAGAAGTCACCGCCTTCCATGTAAGGAAAGGCTACCGAGGTACCCGGGTCAGGAGCTGCGGAATCGGAGTCTAAGGGGTGAGGAGGCAGTTTGCCAGTCTCTAATTCATCCTTTTTATAGACGCGCAGAGTGATTTTCTGCCAACCAAAACTAATCATGCCGTTGGTCTGCGCCAAAGGAGCAAGGGTTTCCTGGTTGATTACTATAACAGCAGATCTATAGGCACCCTTTTGCTCTTCCAGCTTAGCGACCTTCCAGTCATGGTAGGGTAATGAGGGATTGGAGAGCTGGATGACTTCCAGGACTTCATCCGCGATGGTGGTTCGATGGGGATCCAGGTGCGAGTCCTAGGTCTGCTAGAGATGTTCTCCTTTGCTACGACCTCGAGCTTAGCACCCGGGAAAACCTCTCCTAGGCTGCTTACAGCTTGCAGCTTACCTTGGTCATGAAATTTTCGGCCTATTTCAGTTTGGCAACCTGCTTCGGAGTTCTGTTGGTCTCCAGAATAGCTCCAAAGACCTTCAGAGTCCGGATTGCCTAACGTCGTTGTTTATAGTACGACCTCGAGGGAATGCGTTGTCGAGAACTTCCACTACGAGACGTACTAGGGGTGTTAGTGCCAGCAGTGGAAGGGCCATGAAGTGCCACAATCCTACCACTGCTAGGAACAATACCTTCCTTTTGCTCAGAAGGATAGCTGCTGTTACCAATACAGGGTGGACCTCGAAAAGCCCCAGTCGTACCATCGCTCGGCGTAGCAGGAGCTGTACCGGTAGACAGTCTAATCACCGTACTACCACCCGGTTTGGAAGGAATACCGGTCTTGATTGTTGGTTTATTTTTTTGATTTTGTTTGTAATTATTCATAGTTGGACCCACGATTGGCGGAGAAAGGAGGTCGATCTGTACAGAGATCCGCAATATACAGACAAGGCCAGCAAAATCCGGAGGGCGCCAGGTATCCGGACACTCCGTTAGCGACTGGGCTTTTTGACTGGGCCCCCAGCCAAGTTGACGCTCGGCATGGGTCGTATGATGAAGAGAGAGGATGAAGACTAGGAGGGAAAGGAAAGGAAAGGAAGAAAAACTGGGGGGGGGGGGGGGGGGACACAGCGAAGAACGTCCTTTGGTTTCAGCACTCATCTAGAGAAAAGTTTCTCGAGAATCATTGACCTTACTCAGCCCCTACAACTCGGCAAGTTCGACGCTCGGAAGTAAGTTTTAATAATTTCGACTCGTTGTTGGCTCGTATATCTTTCCATCATGAAATAGCAAACCTTACTGAAGAGAAATATCAAAAGAGCGGCAAGAAATATGGCGTCGTTTGCTGTCCCTGTCGCTCTACTTTTGTAGCATCCCTGTCGAAAAATCCTGTATATAAATGATATAATAGATACAGTCCAGGGAGGAATCGAGTTCAAAAGCAAACGCATACCAGCTTTACTTTTCGCAGATGATATGGTATTTTTAGCAGAAACTAATGATTAACGGGCTTGAAAAATAATAAAGTTATTTAATGCGACGACAAAGTCCATTCTTTTATATGCGGCACAAGTGTTGGAATATCGTTATTTCGAAGACGTGGAAAAGTTTCTGCGGTATTTCATCAAGAGAATGATTCGACTGCCAAGTAGCTCCCCCAACTATATGGTACATCTAGAGACTGGAATTTTAAGCATCGGATGCTATTAGAAACATAAGGAAAGGCTGCAGTCCGCTAGGGGCGACCAGTATGATACCCTTTCCGTATCCTTTTATGCCCCAAAGAAAAAGACCTTTAGAAGATGATGGATTGCATTTAATTTCATTTTATGAAATTTAAAAACAAATTATTTTTTGTTAAATACGCCCCCAAAAAGTGGACGGGGCCAGTAACTTTGTATGGGCGATATATTAGAAAAAATATTGGCTAAATATTTTGTTAAAAAGATTGTTCGGTTTATATAAAAATGTTCGAAAAAAATAAATATTTTTTTTTTAAAAACGCCCACAAAAAGTAGGCTTGACAAAAAACTCATATGTTGTGAAGGTTGTAACACTCTATTTCTCTGGGTTTCCGGAGAAACTAATTAAATCTTCCTAAAAGTATACAGCTGTTGGGTTTGCTTTTAACAAGGTTTTATACTCAAACTTTACTATTTGTCTTCAATTCTATCAACCCTATTAATAAAAATCCAATTGAATCACGAGGTTTATTTGAGGTTATCCAAATTTTAAGCGCGTTTTTCTCGAAACTGTGTTTTCAAACTCGGTTGTCAAAAGTTCTCGAAAACCACTCATCCGATCTTGATGAACTTTTACTTTTTTAGGTCTTCGAGAAACAATTCACGAGGACTATTAGTCACAACTATTAAAAAAAATGTTGAGCAAATTTTACCAAAATTAGCATATTTTGTAAAAAGGTCTGCCAAAAATCCAATTTTCATTTTACACTTTACTACTACTCACACTAAGAGGATTGCGCTCTGAAACTAGTGCTGTTTTATGACAATCTCATGCTCTTACGCTCGATATCTATGCTCTGACCGAGACCAATCTTATCCCCGATATAGAGCCAGGAATTATGTGTTCCTACTTTTAATGTCTTTCGATAAGACGATCTTGCCCGCCCTAATAGTGTCTCCCTTTTTCGTACAACTGATTATATTAATTTTTCTATTTCGCTTTGCCCTCTATCCTTATCAATTATAGGTAACTTCCACCCTCCCCTTTTTCTTTCCTTCTTCTTCTTCTTCTTCTTTAATTCTATAAACCAACCTACACCTTCCTCAGGTGTCCCTTCTTACGATTTTCAAAAAACCAATTTCGGGAAATTAAGTAACAAACAGGTGCTGCTATGATTTTGCTAATTTGTCTCTTACTGATGCCCTCCCCATTTTTTACGACGAGATAAGAATTTGTATTTATGTACCCATTTCGCTTCTTACAACATCACCTACTTGCCCTCCCCTTGGTATAACCAGAAACTTCGCTCCTTACGAAGCAAAAGGAATAAGCTTTAGACATTTTGTCATTGCACCAATTCTTTTTCTGATTACTCCAATTATTTCGGTTCGTATTTTCATTTTTCAGAACAGTATAGTTCTCTCTACCAGCGCTACTTAAATACTGCACAAAACAACCTTATCAATGATCCTAAGTCTTTTTTTAAATTCGTCAATTACAAAAGAAAATCCGACAGTTACTCCCCTTCCCTATCTTTTAAAAATAATTCATGAAATTTTACTAAGATTAGTATTTTTTGTAAAAAGATCTGCCAAAAATCCAATTGTCAATTTGTTGTTTTTCCCTTCTTCTAAATTCTAGTTTATGGTCTTAACTAAAAAACGAATTATTTTTTTCACTTCTGATAATCCTGTCAAGAGTTCTACTGTCAAAGCGGACGCACCTTTTTTCCGAGGGATCACTGGAAATGACGTCACAGTGACGGAGCTTTCGATATTTTACTTTGAAAATTTCAGAAATTCTTTTTCAAATGTAAAGGGTGATCCATTTCGAGGTTCCCTACTTTTTTAAAGAAAAAAACACAGGAAATTCAAATTTAATGGAGAATGTTTATTATCATTTGAAAGAACATTCTTTGGCATTTATTTTTTGAAGATTATGTGTATCAAATGTTGGCCGTTGCTACGTCGCAGATGGTCCATCCGTTGAGTCCAATTTTCGATCACTCTTTCGAGCATTTCGACTGGTAACTGGCGAATGACACGCGTGATATTTTCCTCCAAGGCCTGAATCGAAGCGGGTTTGTCGGCATAAGCTTTTGACTTTACATATCCCCACAGGAAAAAGTCTAACGGTGTGATATCACACGATCTTGGTGGCCAATCGACCGGCCCAAAACGTGAAATTATGTGCTCACCGAAATGTTCTCTCAATAAGTCCATTGATTGATGCGATGTGTGGGAAGTGGAGCCGTCTTGCTGAAACCAACTGTCGCCGAGATCACGAGCTTCAATTTCAGGCATCAAATAGTCGGTTATCATAGCACGATAACGGTCGCCATTGACGGTTACGTTCCCACCGGCATCATTTTTAAAGATATATGGACCGATGATTCCACCGGCCCACAAACCACACCAAACCGTTGTTTTTTCTGGATGAAGTGGCAGTTCTTCAATCTCTTCAGGTTGCTCTTCGTCCCAAATGCGGCAATTTTGTTTGTTTACATACCCATTGAGCCAGAAATGGGCCTCATCGCTAAACAAAATTTGCCTCGAAAGCGTCGGATCTTCTTGGAACTTTTCAAGAGCCCATAGAGCGAAGGGATGTCGCTTGGGAAGGTCGAGCGGCTTTAGTTGTTGCACAAGCTGTATTTTGTACGCTTTCAATTTAAGATCTTGACGTAAAATGCGCCAAGTCGTTCCATACGTCAGTCCGAGTTGCTGCGAACGGCGCCGAATCGACTCTCTACGGTCTTCGTGTACACTCTCAGCTACGGCCGCTATATTTTCCTCGCAGCGTGCTGGACGTGGTCTATTCGGTCGAATATTATCCAATAATGAATGCTGGGTCTCAAAGTGGGTGATGGTGTTGCGAATAGTACGCTCAGTAGGCCGATTATGTTGACCATAAGTTGAGCGAAGTGCACGAAACACATTCCTCACAGAACGTGAATTTTCATAATAAAGTTCAACAATTTGTAAACGTTGTTCACGCGTAAGTCTTTCCATTATGAAATGCCAAACAATACTAAACAAAAATAACATGACAGCATGACACGACTCACACGTGACCTGTCAAAAATGGCTATTGAAAAAAGTATCTCTACTTGGATCACCCGTTATATCTTCAAGAAATTGAAAAGTTTGAATAAAATATTTTACTTTTAATATAAAAAAAATTGTTGAAAATATAACTCCGACTAAAGCCATGTAACCCCTTAAGCCGAATAAATTGGGGTTCACCCCCACTAATATTAAATTGGTGCTGCTGGTCATGGTAAAGGTGGTGGTGCAGTTTTTTCTTACACTCCGCCTTGGTGCTGCTAGTCGTGGTAAAGGTGGTGTGATGTTGGATGAAGTTTTTGATGTGATGGTACTGTTGTGCTAACTCGTGACGCAGTGGTTGTGGCGGTGGCCACGTCTTAAAGCACGACGTGGTGGTTCAAATCATTGCGTTAAAGGTAGTGCGATCGTCGAGGCTTCTGTGCTGTGGATCGTGGTGGACCTGATTTTTACACGACGCGCCTTGTGCTGCTGGGCGTGGTAAAGGTGGTGGTGTAGAAGAAGGTTTCCTTTTTTCTGAGGAAGGTGGTCGTCGGACAGACGCAGATGGGGTTAGCGTCTCTGGGCAACCTTTCTGCTTATGTGTCACTCGCTCTGCGCGCCGTGAAGCTTCTTTGTACCCGCGAGGAGAAAGTGCCCGTATTTATATCTGTTTCGGTGCAAAATTTTTCGGTTTTTCTCTTTCGAAATTGGTGTCTTGTTTGTGCGTGGTAAACTCGTGGTATATTACAGCGAACCTGAATCGTGAGTGCGCGCGAAAATGCGATGCACGTTTTTTTTATAGATATGTGCGTTGTATAATTGAAATGATTTTAACTTCTTTATAAGTACGTAAGGATAAGTATGGGAAAAAGAAGCACTAGCTATAATTTTCGGGCTACGAACAAATACTTGGTTGAAAGAAAATTTACCCATATTACGGATTATCAGCCTTTTAAAGATGTTTTCGATATCACAGTCACTGCAGCAAGTAGTCTTCAGCGATAGGCAATTTTATTGGCAGTGACTGTGAAATAATGTATAAAATTAAGGAAAGGCTCCAGTCCGTTTTGGTGAACAGTATGATTCCCTGAAGAAAAAAGCGTTAAGAACATGATGGATAGCAGTTTATTTCAATCTATAAAATTTATAAAAAAAAATATTTTTTTTTTTTAAAAAACCCCAAAAAGTGTGCGTGGCCGAAAACTTTATATGGAAGATGTATCGGAAAAAATATATTGGCTAAATATATTGTTCAACATTTTTTTCGGTTTATGAAAATGTGCGAAGAAAACAGCATTTGAAAAAAAACGCCCGCAAAAAGTAAGGGTGGCAAAAACTTTATAAGACAAACTTATGAAGGAGGGAAGTGCCTACATATCCTGCAAAGGTTGTAACACTCTATATCTCTCACTTTAGCTTTTAAACGGGTTTTTCTATAATGAGGGCGTGGCAAAGGGCGTATCAAAAAAACTCTACCATTTCGTGACCCTAGGGAGTATATGTTTCAATTTTCAGATTCCGAGCTTTAATTTTAAGGCCTAAAAATTGGTAACGGTAAAAAAGGTCAGAAGATGTCAGGTCCGGATGCTATGTCACGTAAAAAATGACTGAAGGTTTTCAGTTTAATGTACCCTGTAGGTGCAATTTTTGTGCCGGTAAATTTCAGCTGGTGAAAATTTCCTGAATTAAGCATTACACGACAGAGATCTGATAGTGTTTAAAAAAATGAGATGTATCCTGCCTGATTTCTACGCAGCAGATTCTGTCATTTTAAAACTTAAGCAGCTATTTTCAACGTTCGGATTGCCTGAACAATTAGTTTCAGATAACGGTCCTCCATTTACATCGGATTTTTCATTGTTTAAGAAGCGAAGGAGTGGAAGTTTTAAAAAGCCCCTTATATTACCCTCTGGGAAGTGGCTTAGCTGAAAGATATGTAAAAGTAGTAAAAAATGTAATAAAAAATAAATTATTTGAGGGAAATCAGTACTAGAAACATAAAATAGAATCTAATATTGCTGATTTTTTATTCTTCTACAGAAATTTACCATGTCCTTCAACGGGAATGTGCTCGCTGGAATATATCTTTAAGTCCTCACCAAGAACTGTCTTGCGTCAAATTAACCAAATATTTAATATTTGGTTTGGCGCTCAAAATGTACACTGAATACCGGAGAAAAATTGTTTTTAAGTTATTTTGTGTAACCTAAGGAATATTGATTTTGACACGTAGTTTGTAAAACCCTTTAATATTCGTCGTAGACTCCTAAAAGTATATTATGATCAGGACTAAAACCATAGACTATATAGCAATGTCTGTCCGTACGCAATTTTTAGGCCATTCAAATTAAGCTGAAGGCTTAAATTTCAACCTCATATTGCCTATTGCTCCGAAATGGTTGAATGTAGAAATTTTTTGAAAACAACGTTTCAAAGCAAAAGTTAGAGAGCTGAAGTTTTACAACTTTCACAAGATATGAAGGCAATGCCCTCCTTTATAAGTTTATCATATTAAGTTTATTGCTTTTTGTAGGCGTTTTTTTTTATTAAAATGCTGTTTTCTTCGAACATTTTTATAGAAATCGATAAAAGATGTTTAACAAGATATTTAGCCAATAATTTTGTCCAATATATCGCCCATACAAAGTTTTGGCCACGCCCACTTTTTGGGGTGTATTTTCAAAAAATATTTTTTTTTTATAAATTTCATAGAATGAAATATAATGGCATCATGTTCTTAACGAATTTTGCTTTGGAGCATATAGGGATATGGATAGGGCACTGTTCGCCGCAAGCAGACTGTATGACTGTATCCTTATGTTTTTTAAGCATATTCTGAGATCTACTGCGCTATGTTGAAATCTACTTCTGGTAATGAAAGAAGCATCATCACCTATATTGCATGCATAAAGAACTTAATTTAAGATATAATCATTAATATCAGATTTCATCATATTCCTCTTAACCACAAACATGCTGACATTATCAATGTTGCCCAAACTAATATGCCAAATGTTGGTCATATAAATACACCAGCTAGCAACAGTGCATATGATGACCCGCTGTAAAATTGTTCTTCTCGGCAACATACTGACAATCTGCAGCCTGTTGATCTCTCGGCACACATGTCTAGTACGGCTGCTAGATCTAATAAAGTACCTACTGATGAACATATCCGACAAGCTGTCGATGAAGCTTTAGGATCATGCCGTCTCTGATTAAAAAGAATGTGGAAAGGGCTATGCAACCATTACTAAATAGGCAACATGTCAAAGAAACATTACCATCTCACTTTAACAATTAAGCTTACCACATCCGCACATCCATTTGACCAATCTCATGTAGAATCTTGGAGTAGTATGGGAGTACATCAAATGTGTCCACCGAGTAGGAAAAGTCATTCGAGACCAAGCGAAAGGATGAATTTGCGATTAGATCGTTGGGGTCTAAGTTTCGATGGAACTAGTAAGGGTATATCGGTGGAAGACTTTGTTTTTCGGGTAGATATGCTCAAAAACAATTATGATTGCACGTGGAATGAGGTGCTTATGCATCAAACTTTTGACTGGGGTCGCGGAAGAATGGTACTGGCGACATCTGCGGGGTAAGCCTAGTTTACGCCGTGCGTTAGTAAAACAATTCTGAAATCATGAAAACGATTTCAAGATTATCAAAAAGATTATGGACAGGTGGTAATTGCCAAGAGAAAATTTTGAGGATTTCTAAAATGCAATTACGTAATTTAAGAAGTGAATTAAGGCAGCCAATGCGTGAACATGATCTCATCCAAATTCTAAAAACGAATATAAATTCCAAGCTGATGAGCTTTTTATATATAGGGTGATTTTTTAGCTGGTTTGGTTTTGGCAACACTGGTTTTGACAGCTGACGTGTGTTTAGTACCTTGTGTCACTGTCAAACAGCTTCAGTTTGGTTTGCAATTTAACCATGGATCGTCTTACAAATGAACAGCGCTTGCAAATTATTGAATTTTACTATCAAAATTCGTGCTCGGTTCGAAATGTTCATCGCGCGCTGCTTCCATTTTATGATCGGCATTCTCGACCTTCTGAGCAGTCTATTCGGAAGATTGTGACCAAATTTCGCACCAAATTTACTTTGTTGGACATTAAACCACCAACACGTTTACGTACTGTGCGTATTGAAGAAAATATTGCGGCCGTATCAGCTAGTGTGACAGAAGACCGCGAAATGTCGATTCGGCGCCGTTCCCAGCAGTTAGGCCTTTGTTACAGCACTACGTGGAAAATTTTGCGGAAGAATTTGGGCGTAAAGCCTTTTAAGATATAGCTGGTGCAAGAACTAAAGCCAGCCGACCTACCACAACGCCGAATTTTTGGTGAATGGGCTCTTGGAAAGCTGGCCAAGGATCCGCTTTTTTATCGAAAAATTGTGTTCAGCGATGAGGCTCATTTTTGGTTGGGTACGTAAATAAGCAAAATTGCCGCATTTGGAGTGAAGATCAGCCAGAAGCATTGCAACAGCTACCAATGCATCCCGAAAAAGCCACTGTTTGGTGCGGTTTATGGGCCGGCGGCATTATTGGGCCATATTTCTTCAAAGATGATGCGAATCGCAGAGTTACTGTCAATGGTGAACGCAACCGAGCGATGATAACAAACTTTTTTTTGCCCGAAATGGAAGTTCTTGACTTGCATGATATGTGGTTTCAACAAGACGGTGCCACATGCCACACAGCACGCGAAACAATGGCGCAATTGCGAGGCGAGTTTGGTGAACAGTTAATTTCACGTTTCGGGCCGGTCAATTGGCCGCCTAGATCGTGCGATTTGACACCATTAGATTATTTTTTGTGGGGGTATGCCAAGGCTAATGTGTATAGGGACAAGCCCGCTTCCATTGACGCACTGGAAGCCAACATCCATGCATTCATTCGTGAGATACCGGCCGATATGTGTGAAAGAGTATGCCAAAATTGGACTCAGCGGATGGGCTACCTGAGACGCAGCCGCGGTCAACATTTGCATGAAATTATCTTTAAACATTAAATTGCAAGGTTCAAACTATCGATTCAAATAAATATTTCATTCATTTTTTCGAATTTTTTGTGTTTTTTTTTTAAAAAAGTTCTAAACCTCTTAAAAAATCACCCTTTACAATGAAAATTTATACATTCGAGCACTTTAAGGATGAGTGTAAAAGAACTGAACGAATGATACAAGCTCGGTTTGTAATGCAAAATCGTACTTTACCCTACCAGTCTGTTCACGAACTAGAAAATTTCGTTGAGCTAAATAATTGTGAAGCCGAAACAAATAACATTTCGCCAAATACTAATGTGTCTAGATCGAATCAGTTCCAAAAGAAAACATTACCACATGAAATCTTAAAGTGTTTTAACTGCAAGTGTCAGGGAAATAATTTTGCTGAGTGTCCTTCCCCCATCAATAGACTGTTTTGCTACAGATGTGGATCAGATGGCGTAACCGTTTTGAGTTGCGTAAAATGTAATTCACCTGTGGAAAACCAGAGCTTGAACGGGATGAACACTAGGGAGTCCCGTTCGACTCAATCTCACCTGGAATAAAAAGGGTGGATTCATCTACCAATACGAACACAGACTACTTTTTAACACCTTCCCACAGATGAGTAATTATACAGATAGTCGACTGAGAGGATTTTTGGCTATCCCGCCTATCGTTTTTTATTTGCTTTAAAAAAGCACAGTACTGTGTTCGTATATGTTTTTACATGCAAATCAAATTGAGCCAGCTCACGCACACAATAGCAGTTCTGCGCCTAAGAATCCATTTTGGAAAAGATCTCATGTTGACATATTAAAAGTCAAAACTGGGCTGTGTCCAATAACATCGTAATAACATGCGACGATTTATAATGAATTTGCATCAGAATAAAATTTTGGTGAATGTTTTTAATTATTATCTAAACTTAAATAATAGTTTTACCAAGCAAGCATATATTTTGGGTAAAAATTTGTAAGCAGTTGCGCAAGTTAAAATGTCGAATATCGAATGTCGAGTAAAATAATAAAAACCAAATAATTTTTAAACGGAAGGTTTAATAAATATTTCAGCAGTGAATTAATGAAATATTCTGTAAAATTACTAAAATTTTAGGTAAAATAAATAAAAGCTCAATGAATGAAATTAATGAGTAACGCGTGATTAGTTAACTGACCATTTCAATAATTTAACATAGTATTTCATAAATTCACTGCTATTTTATTCACTATTCCAATTCAAAGATAATAACGTTATTACATTTGTTAAACATGATGAAATAAATTTAATAACGTTGTTATCTTGGAATTGAAATAGTCAAGTCTACATTTTGTGTTTAAAAATGCATTTAAAGTTATTTTGTGGCAGTTTGTCAATTCGCTCGCTCGCTCCCATATGAACGTTCCGAATATGTAGGTATGTAAATATATTAAACTTTTATACGTTCAATAAAAACATAATAAACAATCAAAGTATTTAATATACATGAAAAACTAATCCAAAACTATTAACTATAAATATTTTGCAACCAAACATTACTAATTTAGTAATATTCATGCAATTATAAAATAATATATACAACCCAAGTATGTTTATTTTAAGGCAGATAAAGAATTGAGAACTATTTTTAATAAACACAAAAAATATTCGCATTTAATTGTAACAACTTAATATTTATTATATAACAATTTCAATTAAAATATCTATTAAACTTGAACTACGTTAACTCAATACTTCGCAGCACTTCCCCAACACATCCGCTATAATCAGCTGTTTTTTGTTGCCATTTGGAATTCTTGCAAAACTGCCCACGCTAATGACATATTTTTGACACATCAACCCATCCATACTTTATTTGGCTGGCTCACACGTATTCACAGATAGAACATTTGAGAGAGGATTTTTTCTCCATTTTTAAAAATTTTTTGCGGGTTCAAAGGGACAGAGGTATGCTGAGTCGACTATCTGTATAATTACTCATCTGTGCACCTTCCCATAGTGTAGTCTGTCAAAACAGCAAAAATGTTCAAAATCGAGAAAAGCAAAACGAATTTCAAAAATTACCATATTTAGAAAGATTTAAACAGTACAAAAATTTAAACGTTAAAAAATTTTCAAAATTGAAGAGCTGAAAAGCATCAATGGATGTAACAGATTTTTCAAAACTCGTCTCCGACATGAGCAAAGAAAAGTATTTAAACAAATTATTTACAGTAGCACCCTTAACTGCTCTACTGATTCCCAGCCGTATGCTAAAATAAAAACATAAGGAAAGGCTACAGTCCGCTTGGGGCGAACAGTATGATACCCTATCCTATCCTTATCCCTATGTACCCCAAAGAAAAAATTCATAAGGAAGATGATAGATAGCATTTTATTTCATTCTATGAAATTTATAGAAAAAAAAAATATGTTTTTGAAAAAACGCCCCCAAAAAGTGGGCGTGGCCAAAAACTTTGTATGGGCGATATATTGGAAAAAATATTTGCTAAATATATTGTTAAACATTTTTTTTTCGATTTCTATAAATATTAACAAAGAAAACAGCATTTTAGTGAAAAACGCCCACAAAAAGTAGGCGTGGCAAAAAACTTTATATGACAAATTTATAAAGGTAGGCAGTACCTACATATCTCGTGAAGGTTTTATAACTTTATCTCTCTAACTTAAGCCTTAAAACGGTTTTTTCTAAATTGTGGGCGTGGCAGTGGGCGGATTTAAAAACTTTTAACACTTTACCATTTCGGGACCCTAGGGAGTATACGCTCCAAATTTCAGCCTCCTAGCATGACTTTAAAGGCCTCAAAAGTTGATACGGACGGACGGACGGACGGACATTGCTAAATAGTCTTAGGATTTGGTCCTGATCATAAATATATATACTTTTATGGGTCTACAACGAATATTAAGGGGTGTTACAAACTATGTGTCAAAATTAATATACCCTTAGGATAGGGTATAAATACAAAACAGAGAGATGACTGGCTTTTTGGATAGTGGAGCTAGCATATCGTGTCTAGGAAAAGATTGTTTGTAGGTTGTAAGAGATGTAGGCCTACCAATTCTAAACTTCACATCCTTTATTACGGCTACAGATGTCAAGCTACATTCAATTATAGGTCGAATACTAGGAGAGGTCATCTTCAACAATCAACACGAGAAACTAGAACTCAACCTCATTCCATCACTGTCTCAATCCCTGTATTTGGGTATATACTTTTGGCAACAGTTCAACATAGCGCCGAATATCATAAGCGAGTTATCTGAAAGTAGTTAGCCGGAGATGAACGAGAATATAAGACAAAATCTAAAGCTTTCGGATGCAGAACAAAGGCAATTTGATGAAGTAATAGGGAAGTTTCCATTTTTTTCCAAGTTCGGATTAGGAAAATCTTGCTAGAAACGCATGTGACAGACGCTGGTGATTACGAGTCAGTTAAACAGCGCCATTATCCGGTGTCCCAGGCAATCCAAGAGATGATCTATAGTGAATTGGATCGTATGCTTTCCTTGGGAGTAATCGAGGAGAGTGCGAGTTCTTGGAGTTCGCCAATCGTTCTTATCCTAAACTACTTTAAAAACCGACTCTGTTTGGATTCTCGAAAGGTAAACTCCTTAACAAAGAAAGATGTGTATCCTCTTCCTCACATAGAGGAATTTTTAGTCGTCTGCAAGACGCATTTTGGCAGATACCTCTGGCGGAAACGTCCAGGGAAAAAACTGCATTCACGGTGCCAGGACAATCACTCAATCAATTCACCGTCATGCCTTTTGGGTTGTGCAACGCAGCTCAAAGGATGTGTCGGTTAATGGATAGAGTGATCCTCAGTGCACTGCGTAAGCAAGTGTTTGTTTACTTGGACGATTTGCTGATCATCTCAAAGGATTTTGCTAGCCACCTGGATACATTGGAGAAAGTGGCAGGATGTTTGCACAAAGCGAAGTCACTCGCTAGTCCTTTATCTGACACATTGAAAAAGAACAAACAATTTGAGATGACTGCAGATGCCCTATCGTCTTTTGAATCCTTAATATCAGCACTTGTGTCTGTCCCTTTGTTGTCAAACCCAAACTTTACCAAACCTTTTACTATTCAGTACGATTCATCTAGCATTCTTTTCGGAAAAACTCCATGCACGCCAACGCAATTACAGCCTTACCGAGCAAGAATGCTATGGGGGGCGGTGCAGGCGATCAAAAGTTGAGGGTCTTAAGTTCACAACAGTGACCGATCATGCCAGTCTTAAGTGGCTCATGAGTCTCAAAGACTTAAGCGGCAGATAAGCACGATAGTCGCTGAAATTATAAGCCTTTAGCTTTGTCATCCAGCATAGAAAGGGCTTGCAGAACATCGTTCCTGATGTGCTCTCTCGATCTTTCGAAGATGAACGTTTGCTCGAATCCATCGTTTGTGATGACTTTGATTTCCATTCGCTGCAATTTAAAACATCAGCCTATCTCAAATTAATTGATACTGTCTCAAAAAACTACGACAGTTTTACAAATACAAAAGTTGTCGATGGAATCGTTTATATAAATACGTCATTAGATACTGGAAATCCATTAAATACATAGTTTGAGTGGAAGTTATGGGTACCTAAAAGCTATCTCATTCCTTGATTGCGAAGTATCATGATCATCCCATTTGCGCCCATGGAGGAATGTTTAAGACATTGAAAAAAATAAAAGAACTTTACTATTGGCCAAACATGACAAACGAAATTCGCGAGTTCGTTCGGAAATGTTACGTAGATTTCATGGAACCGTATCCCCGGACAAGGCGAGGCAATACTTTCATATTTATTGTGTTAGATGATTTCTCGAAATATGTCCTTCTGAAGCCAATGCGCAAAGCGAATAGTAATGCGGTAGAGAATTTTCTGGAACACAATGTTTTCCATCAGTTCGAAGTACCTGAATTTCTACAAAGTGACAATGGAAAGCAGTTTGTTTCAAAGGATTTTCAATCCTTTTTGTTAAAATACGGATGAGTCCATATCCGAAACACAGTATACTTTCCTCAGGCCAATGCTTCAGAGAGAGTTAATCAGTCCATCTTATCTGGAATCAGAAGTTATCTTCAAAACGATCAAAAAGATTGGGATGGACATATTTCGGAAATTCAACAAGCCCCTGTACATCAGAACATCAATCCACAGGGGTAACCCCATATTACTGTTTGTTCGAACAGCAAATTAGTACTAACGGCAGTATGCATACAATTTTTCGAAAGTTAAATGTATTAGGGGATAGCTACTGACAATATGTCCCGAAGAATTGTAAGCTTCAAATTATAAGGCAAGCGGTTAAAGAAAAGCTTGTGTATGAATGAACCAAAAGGACTTACGATTTGAGCAGGAGTTTTAACCCCGGAGACATTGTGTACCATAGAAACTTTGTTTTAAGCGATGCATCAAAAAACTTGCATGCTAGATTGTGTGCAAAGTTCATAAAATGTCGAATTGTTCAGCCAGTTGGAAACGTTTTATACCAAGTGGAAAATTTGGATGGTAAGAAAATCGGCGTATACCACTTCAAAGATTTACGAAAGTGACTCATTTAAAATTTATTTTGCGAAATCAAGGTCATGGGTCGATTACTCATATAACAGTAAATCATGTCTGGATGGCGGGTGAACCCGTTCTTCATGTCCCATAAGGCCATTGGATGTTTAGATAATCCTTGATTTTGTTGCGTATTCCACCACATCACATGTAAAATAAAAAAAAAAATATCAATATTACTATGCAAACTACACATCCGTATTTAAAAATAACCGCCGACTGCATGTCCCAAAACACTAACCGGCTATTATCAACAAACACTATCTTTCGCTTATCCAAATCACCTGTGCACTAGACCTGCAGATTACCAAGTATTTTTTTTACGTCACACCATCTATGGCAATTCTAACATTTGCACAATGCGAAAGTATTAATGCTAGTGTCTAAACTAGTGCGTGCCCTTTTCGTTGGCTTTATTCTTACCAACTCGGATCAAAACCTTTAAGAAAAGTTTTGCGGTGTCAAGGCCATTAAAGCTGTGTATAAACAGAGTAATTTCCAATTTTGACAAATTTTCAAGGGCACTGTAAATGAAAAAAACTCGTCCAACTTGCTCTAGCAAAAGGCATCCGCATTACAAATTGACCCAGTTCCCTCTAAATTCTGATCTGCGAAGTAGCAAAACCAGTCATGTTAGTCATAGCAAAATCGCCGTGCAATACCCGCACAATTAGCACCAAAGACACGTGCAAATCGACAATCCAATATCGCCTAACAAGAACCCCAACCACCAATTACCATTATCATCCATTCAACAACGAATCAGCGCTCCATCAAGCCAACCCAGTCTGCCACATCACCTAATCCACCTTCAGTGTTTAACCTAAAATATTAATTTTACAAAGATAGTGTTGCGTCCCTTCACATATGTATATATGTATATTGAAACGCATAATGCAAACTCAATTTTGCCTAATTAATAACAATATGCTTACTTAAATTTATTAAATGAAACTCTAAAATTACCTAACCTTAAATTAAGACTTAAAACTAGCCTAACTAGAATTGACCAATTATTATCTATACATAACTTAAATTACAAAGCGAAAGAAAACAAATAATTTCAATTTGTTTACCTAAGTACATAAAGAGTACAAATCGATGGAGCAGCGGGAAATTTGTGCACAAAATTGAACGCATCAGAGCATCGTTATCAACATTATTATCAAAATATATTTTTTTTCATTGGCTTTTCGTTTTTATATGACATAACTTAAGTTGTAATTAATAATTTGCATATAAAACTATATTTACCTATATATATATTACTTATATTTACCTATACATACATTTTATTTACCTGTACATAAATTTCTCATACATGTATATAGTTAATTTAACTCAATGATGATATACGTTTCATATTACTTAAATACAAAGTTTGGTTTATCCCTATTAAATTTCCACATATATAAATACCTACATACATACTTAGTTAAAGATACTGAATTTCTGGATATTTCCATAAATAAATAGGTGTTCAAAAGACGTAAAAGTGTTGAGATGTGTTGCTGATTTCCGGGGGACAAGTGGCCCTGATTTAGGGACTATTCTTATTAGCATTGATGAGAGAGTAGTCAAGGTGCAATGGCACTTGCAAGCCAGATGAAAGGTTTCTCTAGGTGTCAATACAATTCATATAAATCTTTAATTTTTATACCCTAGGGTATATTAATTTTGACACATAGTTTGTAACACCCCTTAATATTCGTCGTAGACCCATAAAAGTATATATATTTATGATCAGGACCAAATCCTAAGACTATTTAGCAATGTCCGTCCGTCCGTCCGTCCGTATCAACTTTTGAGGCCTTAAAAGTTATGCTAGGAGGCTGAAATTTGGAGCATATACTCCCTAGGGTCCCGAAATGGTAAAGTGTTAAAAGTTTTTAAATCCGCCCACTGCCACGCCCACAATTTAGAAAAAACCTTTTTAAGGCTTAAGTTAGAGAGATAAAGTTGTAAAGCCTTCACAAGATATGTAGGTACTGCCTACCTTTATAAATTTGTCATATAAAGTTTTTTGCCACGCCTACTTTTTGTGGGCGTTTTTCACTAAAATGCTGTTTTCTTTGAAAATTTTCATAGAAATCGAAAAAAAAATGTTTAACAATATATTTAGCCAATTTTTTTTCCAATATATCGCCCATACAAAGTTTTTGGCAACGCCCACTTTTTGGGGGCGTTTTTTCAAAAAAATATTTTTTTTCTATAAATTTTATAGAATGAAATAAAATGCTATCTATCATCTTCCTTATGAATTTTTTCTTTGGGGTACATAGGGATAAGGATAGGGTATCATACTGTTCGCCCCAAGCGGACTGTAGCCTTTCCTTATGTTTCTAATTTGTTTTTGTCATTAAATATAATAGTATCAATGGTAATTGTACAATTGATAACCTCTAAATTCTCCTTTCACTAATTTAATTTAGATTAAATTTTTTGTTTGGCACGATCATTTTTGTAGCTTCAGGGTAGCCAATGAGCATGCCGTGCAACCGCAAGCGTGCCAGCTGCTGCTTACTGTGTCGACGATCACATATTTACTCACCTGTACTCGTCCATAACGGACACACCGGCTAAAAGACACACCTTAACATAACAAACCTCAAGGTTAGAACTTTAGGTTTGAGATTCGTGCATAATTTTTGTTATTCGATTGCTTAATTATTTTGCGCTAAGCTCCGTGAGTTGCAAAAATTTAGCAATTGTTGTATATGTCACTTGTTTTTATTCAGAGTTTGTGTGCTTTTGCTATCAAATTCACGGCAGCGTTTTGTTTTTATCAATTAAATACAATGTCAGCGATAGCAAAAGCAATCCGAAGCAATTGAGTTCCCACTGGACGGAATAAATGATTCTGAATACTATAGTCACGAGCAACACGAAAGCTTGGTAGAACTGTATATCAAAAAAATGAAAGTATTTTTAAGAACTTTATTTCGAGCTTTCAGTTTACCTAATATGAACTTCACCCATTGTGAAGTTTTGTGTATTTGTATACCCTATCCTAAGGGTATATTAATTTTGACACATAGTTTGTAACACCCCTTAATATTCGTCGTAGACCCATAAAAGTATATATATTTATGATCAGGACCTTTAAAATTAAGCTAGGAGGCTGAAATTTGGACCACATACTCCCTAAGGCAACGCCCACAATTTAGAAAAACCGTTTAAAAGCTAAATTTAGAGATATAGAGTGTTACAATAACATGTGATATTAAGGTTCTGCCCTGCTTTATAAGTTTGTCATATAAAGTTTTTCGCCATGCCTACTTTTTGTGGCCGTTTTTCACTAAAATGCTGTTTTCTTCGAAAATTTTCATAAAAACCGAAAAAAAATGTTTGCCAAGATATTTAGCCAATATTTTTTCGAATATATCGCCCATATATAGTTTCTGGCTACGCCCACTTTTTGGGGGCTTTTTTTGTAAACAAATATTTTTTTGTTTTAAAAAATTAATAGAATGAAATAAAATGCTATCCATCATCTTCTTTATGCTTTTTTCTTTGGGGCATATAGGGATATGGATAGGGTATCGTACTATTCGCCCTAAGCGTAAATAAACAAACCACACTTTTGTTTTAAACATATGTGATCTCTATTTCTGTAGTGTTTGTTAATATTGAAAAAGTATCCGTCTATAATCAGTTTGAGTACTTGCTATCTCTGCCTGCAATTTCGACGAGCACCTTGATACCTATCTCCAAAATAAATTCGAAGAATTCCCATCTGCATAGGGTTATTAGTAATCAAGGTACACATTTCTAAACAAAAGAATATGTTAGAGTAATTAGCGCTTTGCTCATTTACACCACAAAGTATTTTGGTTCATAAATAGTTGTGTGGTGTAGTGCTACCGAAGGTAAAGGGTGATCCATTTCGAGGTTCCCTACTTTTTTAAAGAAAAAAACACAGGAAATTCAAATTTAATGGAGAATGTTTATTATCATTTGAAAGAACATTCGTTGGCATTTATTTTTTGAAGATTATGTGTATCAAATGTTGGCCGTTGCTACGTCGCAGATGGTCCATCCGTTGAGTCCAATTTTCGATCACTCGTTCGAGCATTTCGACTGGTAACTGGCGAATGACACGCGTGATGTTTTCCTCCAAGGCCTGACTCGAAGCGGGTTTGTCGGCATACGCTTTTGACTTTACATATCCCCACAGGAAAAAGTCTAACGGTGTGATATCACACGATCTTGGTGGCCAATCGACCGGCCCAAAACGTGAAATTATGTGCTCACCGAAATCTTCTCTCAATATGTCCATTGATTGATGCGATGTGTGGGAAGTGGCGCCGTCTTGCTGAAACCAAATGTCGCCGAGATCACGAGCTTCAATTTCAGGCATCAAATAGTCGGTTATCATGGCACGATAACGGTCGCCATTGACGGTTACGTTCGCACCGGCATAATTTTTAAAGAAATATGGACCGATGATTCCACCGGCCCACAAACCACACCAAACCGTTGTTTTTTCTGGATGAAGTGGCAGTTCTTCAATCTCTTCAGGTTGCTCTTCGTCCCAAATGCGGCAATTTTGTTTGTTTACATACCCATTGAGGCAGAAATGGGCCTCATCGCTAAACAAAATTTGCCTCGAAAGCGTCGGATCTTCTTGGAACTTTTCAAGAGCCCATAGAGCGAAGCGATGTCGCTTGGGAAGGTCGAGCGGCTTCAGTTGTTGCACAAGCTGTATTTTGTACGCTTTTAATTTAAGATCTTGACTTAAAACGCGCCAAGTCGTTCCATACGTCAGTCCGAGTTGCTGCGAACGGCGAAGAATCGACTCTCTACGGTCTTCGTGTACACTCTCAGCTACGGCCGCTATATTTTCCTCACAGCGTGCTGGACGTGGTCTATTCGGTCGAATATTATCCAATAATGAATGCTGGGTCTCAAAATGGGTGATGGTGTTGCGAATAGTACGCTCAGTAGGCCGATTATGTTGACCATAAGTTGAGCGAAGTGCACGAAACACATTCCTCACAGAACGTGAATTTTCATAATAAAGTTGAACAATTTGTAAACGTTGTTCACGCGTAAGTCTTTCCATTATGAAATGCCAAACAGTACTAAACAAAAATAACATGACAGCATGACACGACTCACACGTGATCTGTCAAAAAAGGCTATTGAAAAAAGTATCTCTACTTGGATCACCCGTTAGATCCTAATTAAACATAGACACATCACCGTATTCGAAAGGGATATTTAAGCGCCTATTCATCAGTCAATAAGTCAGGACTATAATGTGATAACCAGGAAAGAGCTTCATCTACGGTCAGATGGATCCAATTTTTATGGAAAATATCATCGTCAATAATGAGGATGTGCAAAGGAAATTATATTTAGATGATGGGGATGTCGATATCAAATTTTTCCCTCAGTCGTGTTCTGGCAGTCCGACTACTTGGCAAATATCCGAATGCAGCCTGAAACTCCAACTGACGAAATATGGACAAAACACCACGACCGTACTTGGGAAAGAGTAAAAACGTATCCTTTCTACTGTTCCTTATACAAAATTCTTTCAACGTAAAAACAACTAAGTAAAGGAACTTCCCCATTGCGTATTTACTACTATTCTAGGCAATATACACTTTCAGATCTGTGTCGTAGGTTGCTTATTGCAAGCAACCATTTTTTTTTATAATGTACGCGCACTAAAGGGATTTTGATACCCTTATAATGAAGTAACACAGTGCGGGTGTTAGGGAAGTGAAGGATTGGAAAAAAGGAGATACCGATGCACGTTGGTTTTAAATATCTGTAAACTATAATGCGTAAACTATGAGCGCTTGTGGTGGAAGTACCGATAAAACAATGACAGGCAGGAGACATCACGACGACGACTTAGAGAGTCAAATGATTTCGTGATGTCTCGATCGCCAATAAGTTTTACCGCAGGTTTTTGAATCCTGTCAAGTAGCTCCAAATATGTTATTGGTGCACCAGACCAGATATGAGCATTGTATTCAAGTTTTGGGCGAATAAATGCCTTGTAGATTATAGCCAGATCAGAAGGGGTGAAATATTTCTTGCATCGCTTAAAGACGCCTAGACAGTTCGCAGCGTTCTTGGCAACATCGAATATGTAGTCACTCCAACGAATTTTGTCGTTAACGCACATACCGAGGATGGAAAGTTTTTCGGTTTCGACGATGCAAGTGCCATCCATGAATAATGGCAGATTATTGGGGTTTCGCTTTTATGGCAGAAGACAGCATTGTGTTTTGGAAGCATTAAATTCTACTCATTAAATTCGCATACATAAGAATGCGTTCTAGCTCCACGCCCGAAGATGAGGGACGTGAATCGTAAGACGAATATGCGCAGCTAAGGGTACTGTCACCAGCAAAGGAATGGATTGGATTAAAAGTGACAGAAAGGTGGTCATTGATAAAAACGAGAAAGAGAGTCGGAGACAAAACGGAGCCTTGAGGGACACCAGCATTTATTTGGTGAGTTGCAGACTTGAAACCGAGGGATATGGATAGGAATTATTAATATTCTTAACAAACGAACAAAAGTTTTTACTACCGATGGGACTTTGTAGTATTTTTTGCCTCAACTTTTGGTCGTAGGAGAATTTGGCATGATTAATATGGGCACAGCAGTCATTTCTGGCTGAATTGAACCTTTTTCGATTTTTCTCAGTTGGGTTGGCCTTAAATGACCGAAAACTTACCTCTTTAGCTCTGATAGCTTCTTTACAGCTCAAGTCACACCACGCATTTTCCTTAGGTCTGATACACTTTATCCTGTCAGGGATAACCAGGGATCACCATCCAGGTGAATTAAATTTGTAATTATATCGGCAGCGGCATCCACGTCGTTATTGAGGAAGCACAACGACCAGTTGAAACTCCTAAAGAAACCCTTTAAAGCTTCCCAATTGGCTTTCTCGTATTGCCATACGGTTCTTTTAGGAGCTTGTTCTTTAACTGTGTGGCTGGAGTACGAGAAATTCGCCGATATGATACAATGGTCTGACGAACCTAGAGGCGATAATACATTTAAAGTGTATTTATCAGGGTGAGAGGTAAGACACAAGTCCAGAGTGTTGGCGTTTTGACCGCTAATGTCCGGTATCCGCGTCAGCTCATTTAAGCTCATTAAAGCCAACTTGGATTGTGTATATTGAAATTGCCCGAAATGACGATTTCAGTACGAGGATAATGGGTTACAACAGGTGGTATTGGTATTGGCTTATTCCTGTCCCAGTTAGTGCTAAGAAAATGACTTAATTAGAGATCCACATAGTGTAAGTTGTGGGCACCTCCACGGAAGTTGAAGGCATTGGAAGATAGCAGATCAGGTGCATCTACATGCCCGGATAAAAACTGCTTTACGAAAACTATTTACGTAGAAGTCCGATATACTCTATAGAGATTATAAGGACTGTAGGGATATTATAAGGATCTTCCCATCTAAGTCCTTTTAGGGCAAATGGAATGAAATTAATTTGGCTTCTATTCGATTTGAATGAATATTGTGGTACGGACTTCAGACTTGTGAAGCATACTGTAGGTGCGGCTGGAAAGACAGAGTAACATAGCGGTCGTCAAATTCTTTGAACCACATCTTTATTATCTTTATTTCCACCTCTATATTTCTTCATAAAGCCCATCGAAGCCCTTTATTTTATTTATTCACAATCTGATTTATATGCCGTATGAAGTTGTATTGATATCAAAATAAACACCAAAACCTTAAAAATCATCAACATGTTAATGCATGTGTTGAGATAAGGTATATTGAAAACAAGAAGGAATTTTCTTGGGAATGTCATCTCTTGGCATTTTGATTAGCCCGTTCTTAGCGCACCAAATGTCGAAACTATTAATATCGGCCTGGAGAATATTTCGGTCATTCTGGGTGTTAACATATTTAAAAAATTTCATGCTATCAGCGCATATCAAGAGATTGGTGTGTTTTATAATGATTCTTGACTGATCAGTAAATGATTCAATTAATGAACCTCTAAATTTGACTCGAAAGTCCACTGCTTGGTGGCTGTGGCAGTGGGCGTATTAATTGTTTACAATTTTAAATCAATTTTAAAGGCCTAATAGTTGAGTACCGTCGGAGGGACAGACGGACGGACATTGCTAAATAGTCTTAGGTTTTGGTTCTGATCATAAATATATATACTTTTAGGGGTCTGCGATGAATATTAAGGGGTGTTACAAACTATTTGTCAAAATTAATACACAATTAGCTGGTATACAAATTAGCTAGCCATAGTTTCATTTTCCGTACACTGTAAAAGTTGAATGACAGTGTCTTGAAATCATTGAATAATGTTCGATATTGTTGAATACCTGATTGACAGAGGATTTTTACGTAGTTCTTCCAAACCTTGTTACGTTGGTTTCTTCTCGATTTCAACTCCTTAGTATACCAGGGATGGGAAATGAGACTACAACTGACAGGAATAGATGTTTCGAAAGTACTTATTTAATTGCTTTCCGAAAGTCAAAAAAATTCGTGCGATTATACGAATGGCTATTTTCGTAATAATACTCGTCTTGGTCAATACCAAACTTCTAGGGGGGATGATTTTTATCAGAAGAAAATACTAAATCGAGAAATAGATTCTTAAATTTTATATACAACTTGCTAGCTGTTAGTCAAAGAATAACATATTATCAAGTAAAGAAGGCTGTTGTTGTGCGGAGTCAACAGTGGAAATCAAATAGTATGGTGAGGTAAATTAAAATCGTCAAGTAAGAAGATGGTATTGCCACAAAAAGTTATTTCAAATATATGATGGAGTACCATAGATAGTTGTAAGTACAACGAGCGGAGACAATACGAAGAAATGTACGCATTAACAATCTACAAGGAAGCATGTCGGGATCGTTTAAAATTCTGGCTCCTATATCTATTGGTAAAGTATTCGCCAAATTCAAGAGCTTCCTCTTCAAAAAACATACGGAAGTCGCATACTCCTACCAAAACGTAAGAGGATTAAGGACTAAATCTACGACCTTTTTGTTAAGCATTTACAGCTGCTCTTCTGACATCATCATCATAACTGAAAGTGGATTAGATTACAGTTTTAATATTGATGTCGCTTTTCAACGAAATTTGTCTGTTTATCGTTGTGATCGTTCTGCTGGGAATAGTACCAAAAGTTATCGCCATAAAGAAAAATTCAAACCGAAAGAAGTTGACTTAAGCATTTTATCCACCGTTGAAATTTGGTGCGGTAGAATTGGCCTTACTTCCATTTCAAAGTTATTTGTTGTATGTCTTTCCATTCCACCAAGATTGCAACCAGTCGTAGTGACTACATTGAAGAATAACAATCCTTATCGGATAATATATATATATATTTGGTTATTTTAACCATCCCAAAATTCAATGGGCGTCAGGTGATGTGGATGACACATTTCAAAGCCCGATTAACTCGTTATCTGGTTCTAAAGCTGAAATTGTGGATGCATTACAAGCATTGGGATTTCTCCAGGCTAAACACATCTGCAATCATCAAGGTCGTGACTTGACCTCATCTTTACAAAGAACAGTGATGTCAGCTTTCTTTCTAGAAGTCGTTCACCATTGGTCTCAGAAGATATGTACCATCCGTCTTTGTACCTATCTTCAAACCTTTTTCATAATGCGGTTAATATTTCTGATTCATTTAGTTTCGATTTTTAACCATTTTATTTTTAACTATGTTAATATTTTTAATGAACTTAAGAATTATGACTGGTGTCCCATTCTCTCATTATATATAAATAATTTATGCGCAGAGTTTTATCGGTATATTAAGGATATTTTACTTAAATACGTTAGTTTATGTCACACTTCGTTTGTTTCTTGCCCACTTGATAACGAAATCACTCGCTCTTTAAAAACTCAAAAGAAAAGCTTACAGAAAGGACTATACGTTGTACTTACAACTTAATTTAGAATTTAAAACGCTTACCTATTGTATGTCAGTAACATTGAGACTAATATTAAACCTAATCCAAATGAATGTTGGAAATTTATAAATTCAAAAAATGATGGTTATCATGTATCCCTTTCCTACAATAATCAATCGTCTGTATCCCCTTTAACAATATGTAATAACTTCGGAAATTTGTTCCAATCTGTTTATTTAGTTAATGAATCTAATGTAGATGAGAATTTCATTATTCAGTTAATGAATCTAATGTAGATGAGAATTTCATTAGATATAAGCATTAAAATGCTTGTTAAAGCTAAAAAGAAGTTTCAATCCCGGACCTGATGGTATACCTTCACTATCCCCCAATAAATGTGCACAACCTTTACAAAAAATTCTTTGTACGATGTCATTAAACTTATCTACATTTCCATCTAGTTGGAATGCATTTTACCGTGTAGACCATAATATATAACTTCTTAAGCATAAACGTTTGGGTTCACACCTCCATTTGTTAGGTGGTTGTCATCATATTTGAATAATAGACTCCAAATCAGAAATGATTTTTCAAATAAAATATGCCTTCGTTCAGGTGTGCCACAAGAAAGCCAAATTGGTTCACTTTTATTTGTCCTGTTCGTTAATGTTATTCAATTTCTGTGTAATATTTTTATGTTCGAAGATGATTTAAAAAGTTTTGAATCTAGTGCTAATACTTACGCCTTCCAAGTTTTCAATTCCAATATGCAGAAACTTTCTTATTGGTGTTCTAAAGATTTTTTATCATTAAATGTCAGTAAATGTTCTGTAATATCCTTATCACGTCGTAAATCGCATTTAATTTTTAATGGATACTACAGCAAAGATTGAACACATCTTTAATTCAGGCTAACAGAACTTGGTGATTGATTCGGCGGTATCCTGCGGAATTTTCTGATCCATACGTCATTAAAATGTTGTATGTATCTTTTGTCAGTTGCGTCTTAGAGTATGCGTTCATTATTTGGTTTCCGTGCTAATAGATATGTCCACATTTATAAAATTGAGGCCATCCAAAAAAGATTTCTTAGATTTACCCTCAGGGTTCTCTCTTGGGTTGATCCTTACAGCCTTCCCTCTTACCAATCCCGACTCAAACTTACAAGCTTAAAATATTTGGAACTCAGAAGAACAGTAGCCAGAACTACTTCTCGTTCTCATTAATTGATTTTAATTCATCAATTATTGGTATTAAAAGAAAACTGTTAAATACTCTTTCTCAGTCATAATAATTTTATCGTTCAGTTTTGTTTTTATTAATTCCCGCTGTTTTTATTTAGTATAAAAAAAATTATGTGTAATTAATTTGATATCAATTAATTTTTTTTTTATTTTCCTGTTTTCCTAACTCTAAGAAAGTTATTGTACTTTCATTATGTTGAAATAAGTAAATAAATATTTATTTATCTAAATAAGTTGTACGTTAATATTTAATCGGAATCCGATTTTACGTGAATAAAGGTGGGAATGCAAAACAATCAAGACTTCTCCTCCTAAATGCGCAATATAATCATATTTCAATTTGAATTTTACTATTCCACTAGCGGCCCCTGTGCCTGCTTCGCTACGCAGATCATATTAAAATGAGGATGAAAAACACACTCGTTTAAGATACACTCGGTTTTTCTTATATTTATTTTATTTCTTCTTTTTTTAATCTTATGATATGCTTTTACTTAAACTATCGCAGAGCCTTTACGTAAACTTGTTTTATGGTTTGTCCGGAGTTGTGAAATGTATAAAAAAACAAAAGCCATTTTGGTAGTATAGATATAAAGCGATAAGAGGTTACTTCGATAGGTGGTTTGCCTGGTTTTGGTATCATTATTACCTCCGCGACCTTTAACATACTCGGCACATATCTTAACTTAAGTGCAGCTTTTATAATCCGCGCTAGTTGTTTTAAATTAAAATAATTTATCTAATTAAATTAAACCCTGAGTCCTTTTTATGTTTATCCCTTCTTTAATTTCTTTGAAAAGTTCTTTAACTGTTACCGGCCAAATAGGTCTATCACCTTAGCACCTTACTTTGAATCCTTGATTGTCTTTACCTTCATAAGGTTTGAAGAGCTCTTCAAAATATTTTTCAAAAGTATTCGCTTTTTCTTGGCTGCTTTTTGCCCATCACCTTTCCTTTTTACTGGCGGAATATGAGCAATTGGCCTATTCATTTAATTTGTTGCCTTCCAGAGTGAGTAGTCCGTACTAGCTTCAGGCTAGTAAGGTTAGTTTTTAAGGACTAATTTTGAAATTCTCTTATAGAAATTCTGAGATTCTCATTGAGTGATATTTGGCGCAAGGAAAGGCTACAGTCCGCTTGGGGCGAACAGTATGATACCCTATCCATTTCCCTATATGCCCCAAAGCAAATAGGAGAAGATGATGGATAGCATTTTATTTCATTCCATAAAATTTATCCTACCTTATGTCTCTTCAATGCTATTTTAACTTTGAATAACAATTTTCACAATTATAAGAAATTCTTGTACTTGGCATGCATCTTTTCCACGTGATTTGCGGTCGGTACATTTTTATTACATGTTAAATAAGTCGTTTTTTGGTGATATATTGATACGAAATTTGATTTAATTGGTTTAATTTGCATCAAGAAAAAAAACCATCCAGTAAAGTGAATCCCCGCACAAACCGACATGGCATTGTTTTAATTAGTTCACATAATCTAGGTACTACTGTATTGCAATGGTCCACGCGAAACCTAAAATTAATGGGTTTTTCACGCATGCACAATACACACATACATATTTACATTTTCCAATTTCAACCAAACTTCACAAAAACCATATATATCCCAATGCCAAGAATGTGTGAAAGTTTGGTTAAAATTGGTAAATGCGTTAAGTCGTGAATCGGCATCAAATGGACACAATTTTAAGGTTCAATATTTATATATATAGATTTAACAACAATTTTAGACATCCGATGTCATGTGCCAAACGTGAAAAGCTAGAGTAAATTAACAGATATTAGACAAAATCCCAAGTTTGCTGGGCAAACATCCACTATTTCGGTGAGTTGAGAAAATTAAGAGTTACCTAACTGTCAGCTTCCTCAACTTCTAAATTGGAAGTTGTTGGATCCAACTTCGAGTGAATAAAACGGATTTCTCAAGTTCGCTATGTAATATATAACTTCGAGTGAATAAAATAGCCCTACAAGTTTTTATAGGGTATAAATAATTTTAAGGGTACCTATATTAATTTTGACACAGAGCTTGTAACACCCCTTAATATTCGTCGTAGACTGCCTAAAAGTATATATATTTAGTCACCAATTTTAACGACTTTAATATAAAGTTAGGAAACTGAAATTTAGAATATATACGCTTTAGGGTCCCGAAATGACAGAGTGTACATTTTTTTCAAACGCCCACTACCACGCCCGCCATTTAGAAAAAACTGTTTTAAAGCTAAAGAATGTTACAACCATTACAAAATATGTAAGCATTGCTCTCCTTCATAAGTCTCTCATGTAAGGTTTTTCCCACGCCTATTTCTGGGGCGTTTTTTTAACTAAAATGCTGTAGTTTGTAAAACCCCTTAATCGTAGATCAATAAAAGTATATATATTTATGATCAGGACCAAAACCTATATTTTTTTACCAAAACCTAAGACTATTTACCAAAGTCCGTCCGTCCGTCCGTCCGTCACCAATTTTAAGGCTTTTATATTAAGGCTAAGAAGCCGAAATTTTGAACATATACTCACTAGGGTCCCGAAGTGGTTGAGTGTACATTTTTTTTTTGATACGCCCTCTGCCGCGCCCACAATTTAGGAAAAACCGTTTTAAAGCTAAGGTTAATGAGATAGAGTCTAACAATATTTACAAGATATGTAGACACTGACCTCATTTAATTCATTTAAAGTTGTTTTCCACGCCTACTTTTTGTTTTTTTGCCTTGAAAATTTTCTGAAAACCGAAAACTATATACATATATTTATGATCAGAACCAAAACCCAATACTATTTAGCAATGTCCGTCCGACCGTCACCAATTTAAAGGCCTTTAAATTAAAGCAAGGAAGCCGGAATTTAAACATATACAATTATTGTAAAAGAAAATTGGGGAAAGCTTGCTCGGTCTCTTTTGCATTCGACCGCAGAACAATAAATATCATCATTTAAATCCGACTCGAAGTTTTATTTCTTTTGATCGTTGCTTTTCGTTGAAATCCCAAAACTAGTTTGAACATTCTTTGGTGCCGAAACCCCACATTAAGGCAATCCCACGATACTATTAACTTAAACTTGGCGATTGGCTATTTAACTTGGCGGTTTACCACGAAGGAGAATCCTTGGGGACACACGGACCACCGATTGGTAATTGAGAGAAAAGGAATAAAAAAACATCTCTAATATGTATGTATGTATGTATGTATATTATCTATTTAAAAATTGGTGATTAAAAGCTGTGAGAATATCATACCAAACCATTGGATGCTTTAATAAATCTTCATTTTAATTCATCCCATAAAAGTCGTTATCATCATTAGTTCGAGATTGCAATAAAATAGCTTTTTTATACTATATAATACCATTGTTAGTGGGTCTTTCTTTTCATCGTTTTCGCTATTGCCTTTGGTGCCAAAATTGTTGTTATAAATTACCAAAAACAATTGCACAATAAATTAGTGCATACATACAATTGTCAAAAAAAAAGGAATTGGTTGCTTCGATCGACATCGACGAGTCGTTACCCCTGTTAAGCAAATCATCATGGCTGCTTGTTGTAGGTAATCTTTACAGTTGCTTAATTCTTCGCTCGCAAGCGTTTCATACGCTGTTGTTGAAAAAGATTTCGTTGCTATTGTCGTTGTTGTTGGAGCTAATATAAAATTGTTGCTGTTAGATCATTTATTGTTGCTGTTGCTTACTTTTCTTCTTCATTTCGCATTGATAATAATCTGTCACTAGAAGTGCATTTAATAGTTGGATTGTGGCGTATTCGTTGTATTTCTTGGTTGATTTATATTTTGTTGATTAAATACTTGACCAATATGCATAATCAGGATGAGAATGCTGCACAAGTAGGAGGAGAGTCTTCTGGTGGGGGGTTGGAGAATAACCAACAGCGAACATTGGTGAAATTGAAAGCTATTTGGTCTTATACGAAGGCACGAAGGTGGAAAAGGTTCTTTAATGTCCGGTGTAGATTTAGAATATCGTCTAGGCATCATTGAATATTATTTCAAGCAATGGTTAAATGTACAATTATCGTTGGACAAAATAAATATTGCTGAGGAGGGAAAATCTATTCATAGGGCGGAATTCGAGGAAGTCTATATTTTGACAAAATCGATGATCCAATCAATGTTGATAGACAATAGAGGCAACCTTACAGTCGGAGATGGAATTAATACATCGTTTATGTCACAACAGCCGATTTCTCGTTCGAAACATGAGCGTATATCTTTACCAACGTTTTCCGGAAAGTTTTCTGAATTTTCAAGAGGATTTAAATGGATTATTTAATCTTACTAACATTTCCAAGTGTACTGCGGTCAATCTTCGCAACTTAGAGGATGGTTTTAATTAGCATATTCCAGCTATGCTCTCGATTGGAAGTCATCAGAATATTTGTGATGCATTTTTCATTTCACTTTCGTTGGATAAAGTAGATGCTGATACTAGAGCAAAGTGGAATGAGTCGGTCAATCACGCTATACTTCCAACGTGGGAAGAATTTTCAATAGTCTTAGATCGTCGTTGTAAAACTCTTGAGGCCTAGGGCTTTCAAGGACGGATGCTAATAGAAATAAACCGTCCCATCGCCCTCGTTTTTCGAACTACAATCGAAATCAACAACCTCATACCACACTAATTGCACATTCGGTATCATGTGAGTTCTGTTCCGCAAATACTCTTGACATAAGTGCGTGTGAAAATTCAATCAACTGTCTGTATTTAAGCATTTCCACGAAGCTAAGCAACGAGTTCTTTGCATTTATTGCCCTTTGCAAGACAATTCGGTACGAAGATGTCAGGCAACCCTTCCTTCCTTCCTGACAGTGGAAGAGGCGGAGTGTGAGAATGCATTTTTAAATGGCGTCCGTAGATAAGAAGATGGAGGATTTGTGGTTAATATGTTGTTTAAATCGAATGGCGATTAATTAGGAGAATCGTTTGGTCAAGCTCAGAAGCGGTTCTTTAATCTAGAAAGGAGATTGCAAAAGAATAAGGAAGTCAGAGTGCAATACGTTGATTTTATGAATTAGTATGAACGCTTGGGTCCCTAAGGGTCAAGTTGATCAAATAAAAAACTTTGCTCCCCATCAGTATGTATTTAGACCCGAATCGTTGACTACAAAATTAAGAGTTGTTTTCGACTGTAGCGCAAATACAACATCGAATCTTTCGTTGAACGATCTTTTATTAAAAGGTCCTTTGCTCCAAGATGATTTGTACGATATTTCGTATGTTTTCGTACATACAAATTCGTTATTTCCGCCGATATTTTAAAAATGTATCGACAAATGATCGTGCACGATGAAGAACAATATAGTCAATGTATTTTGTGGAATTCTTCGCTGTATGGCGAACTGAAAGCATTTCGATTGCAAACGTAACGAATCAAAAAATATAACTTCACATACACAATGTTCGGAGAAGCTAGGCTTTAGTCCTGTAAGGGCCGTTTACGCCTAATATTTATTTTTTAAGGTTGAGATACATGGTTTCTCAGATGCCTCTATTCGAACATATGGTTGCTTTTTATATTTGAGCTCGATCGATGCTTTTGGGAATATAAAATGTTGCTTAATTGGCACGAAATCTAAAGTAGCGCCCATTAAGACCAAATCCCTACCAAAATTGGAGCTCTGTGCTGCCACCTTACTCGTTGAATTGACCTTAAAAGTACTACCCAACTTAAGTTCTTTGATAGAAAATATTTATTTGTGGAGATAAACGCAGGATGAGATCCGATCTTGGTGTGCTGCTAAACGTATCCAGTTCACGTTAGTATTAGTCGCAGAGGACAATCTACCTTCCAAGCAGTGGCTGTTAGGTCACATAGAACGAGAAATTCCTGGTGCCGATTCGAGTCAAGAAAACTATACTTCGACGACCCATTCATAGCTTTGCGCCGCTACCAACGCATTGAAGAGACCTTTTATTCAGTCCGACTCTTCAAGGTGGGCAATATGTTTACGCACACTTAAATAACTATAAGAGAAATGAACTTATAAATATAAAACTTAAAGCTACATAAAATCTTCAACTAAAATTATTGTAATTGTAAATTATTCAAAACTACAGTTCGCTGTGGACGCCTTTAATGTTACCAAAATATCTATTCAGAATTTCCCATTTTGTAAATTAAACCAAATGATTGTAAAAGAAAAGTTTAGAAAGCTTACTCGGTCTCTGTTGCTTTCGACCGCAGCCCAATAAAGATCATCACTTGAATCCGCCTCGGAGTTTATTACTTGCTTTTCGTTGCAGTTCCAAAAACTATTGTGAACAAATATGAATAGGGTATCATACTGACTGCCCCAAGCCGATTGTAGCCTTTCCTGATGTTTTGATTTATAGTTTCAAAT
Source organism: Ferdinandea cuprea (assembly GCA_963576555.1). Taxonomy (NCBI): domain Eukaryota; kingdom Metazoa; phylum Arthropoda; class Insecta; order Diptera; family Syrphidae; genus Ferdinandea; species Ferdinandea cuprea. The sequence continues at coordinate 57,392,008 of OY754960.1, forward strand.
AACGGTTCCTGTCATACAATTTGTATGGAAAAATAAGTTATCACTGATCTGTTTTTGGAATTTGGACATCATTTGAATATCATTTAGAGTACTTAAAAATCGGGAATTTTCACTTTAAATGTTATAAACACAAAAAAAAATTGCTAAACGGCTATATTGTACTTAAAAATCGGGAATTTTCACTTTAAATGTTATAAACACAAAAAAAAATTGCTAAACGGCTATATTGTGCACTTTTCGGCAACAATTCTGAGTATCGAAGATGAAAATTTTGTATACCCTATCCTAAGGGTATATTAATTTTGACTCATAGTTTGTAATACCCCTTAATATTCGTCGTAGACCCATAAAAGTACATATGTATATATATTTACGATCAGGACCAAACCCTAAGACTTTTTAGCTAAGTCCTTCCGTCCGTCACCAATTTTAAGGCCTTTAAATTATAGCTAAGAAGCTGAAATTTGGAACATATTCTCTATAGGGTCGCGAAATGGTAAAGTGTAAAATTTTTTTCGAAACGCCTAATTTTTGTGGGTGGTTTTGACTAAAACGCTGTTTTCTCCGAGAATCTTCATAGAAACCGAAAAAAAATGTTAAGCAAGATATTTAGCCAATATTTTTTTCCAATATATAACTTATACAAAGTTTTTGGCCACGTCCACTTTCTGGGGGCGGTTTTTCAACGCCTGTTTCTTTTGGGCATATACGGCTAAGGATTGGGTATCATACTGCCCCTAAGCGAACTGTAGCCTTTTCTAATGTTTAATAATCGTCTTGCTAATATGGAAATTGTATTATTTTTAAAACAATTCAAGTAGCTATTGATGGCGAGTCGGGATAACTTTATAAATTTATATAAATCTACGTTCACAAAGGTTAAAAAAAAAGCAGTAGTCTCTGTGAGGCAATTATATATTCACCCTGGCCAGCTAACCCGACGCAAAACATAACGAGAAAACCATTTTTCTCCTGACTCCGTCCACGAAAATCGTAATGCATACGCTCACATTGTCCATATTCGGGATTCTGGAAGAGACGAACGCCTTAACTTGGGTATAACGCAAAGAAATATCTGGATTCGGGGTACACATAAATATGCACTTGAGCATTATTCGGAATGTAGCTGGAGTATTAGCTTCCTATTTTTGTTTCCTTTACTAGCAAAGGATTCTATTCTAATTTATCGTATTTTATCTACCTCTTTTCTTGCAGTTTCATATCCAAGCTCGTGGTTTAGGAACACCATCTTGAATCGAAAAGATAGAACAAAAACGCAAAGGCAGTGCGAATGATAAAATTGCCGTGGGGATAATAATATTATTCACAAGATGCACATCCGCTGTGAGCGCTGTATATGTATTCAGCGTGCCATTTGGTGGAGTTGCCATGTAACTTTTTAATGGCAAAAATGCGGCTACGTAGTGCGTGGGAGGACGATTTCAGGAAAAAGTAAACCGAATTAGTTGAGACACATTGCACTGTGCAATAAAACCGACATTGGGCCAAGAAGTGCTTAATTGCAACAGCGTTAAGGTTTCATATGGAAAAAAGGTAAGCTCACTCCTATTTTCGGTGTCATAAGGTTAAGTGTTTTTAACCACCAAGATTAATTTTATCAACTAAAATCTGAAATTCCGTTAATGGTACCGTAATAGCCAATATCAAGACCGCGTCCTTCAGATTTTATGGTTGCAGCAGTGATCCTCAGAATACTGCTTCGCGAATATGTTAATACCCACGAAAAATTATAGCAATTAGGGTCAAGTTAATGGTAACATATTTAATATAATTTATTTCGTTCATAATATACAATTTTTTATCTCAGAATTTCCACAACCTGAGATACAATGGTTTCATACATTTATGTCTTTCTTCTGGAAAATTATGTTGATGACAAAAAACCTCAAATAATAAAATATATATAAATGAAGTGCACGACTTCGTCATACGAACCTTTCTCGGTACATGAGATGCGTTTTTGAATCTCATAATTAATCGATATGGATTTAAATCACTTTTTAGGTTTTGGAAAATTAGATTTTCTCTTTTTTATTTTTCTTTGGGGCATATGGGGTTAACGATAGGGTATCGTACTGCTCGCCTCAAGCGGACTGTGCGATTCAAAATAAACAGAAGGTACGATTCTGCAAAATCTGTATTATTGGAAGGTGTGAACAAGTGCGATTTAAAAAAAACAAACAAAAAGTGCGATTTTGCAAAATAAATATAGGGATACCTTAAACGTTTGAAAAGTGCGTACAAGTGCGATTCAAACAAAAATTAAAAAAAAAGGTTAGACACTAAAAAATGCAGTTCCACAAACTGTAAATTAAAAAAAAAATAAAATTAATCGAAAAAGGAATAGCCATGGCTTAAAACACAATTGAGCAGTGTATTGCTATTCTCACGCAACTTGTGGTGAACAACAGTCAACCAGTTAGCGTAAGAGCGAAAGTAGAAAAAGAGATCTGATTTCTAAATACATTCGAAGAAAAGCCAGGAACATTACCACCAAACCCTGGAAAGCTATACAGTACCCGAGGACAAAAAACAGGTGTACGAGGTCATCTTTAACACAAAAATTGATGGAGCGGCAATGAATTGCATGCAGATCAATCCACCAACGGGCTGGGACCAATACTTAGAAAATCTGAGGAAACATTTCCTTAAAGGACGACCTCACTATTAAAAAAGAAATAGTATTACTAAGCGTATGGACCATATATGAATTAGATTATAATTCAACAAATTTTGTAGAAAATATAGCAGAACACGCCGTATTTAATGAAAATGAAAATGAAGACAGTAAAGATATTTTTGACGGAATGTTAGTAATGAAAATTAAAGAAATAGTTTCAGGAGCACTAGCTTATTCACTCGCAGGAAAACAAGATTTAACATAAATTAGAAATAAGATACATACGTTTAAAGGTCAAGATCAGGGCAATCTGAAAATATTTCGGAACAACTCAGATAGGATCACAGACAAGAAAGACCAAACTACCTCCATAGACCTAATAATATAAATAACCAATAACTCCAATAGGACCAGTCAATATAATCCCTATAATTCCAACCAGAATGGACAGTACAGAAACAACACGACAGTACAAGAACAATACGAATAATAACAATTCGGGACTGTACAGAAACAATACGTACAATAAAACAAGACAATGCAGAAACTATTCGAACAATACCACAGGACAGCACAGAAATTCAAATGACAACAATGAGCCAATGGATACTTTATCCGCTAGTTATGAAAGACAAATCAATATTATTGAAAACACCTAGGATTTTCCACCAGCAAGCCTTGCGGAAAACTTCCCTATATAAAGAGTAATCCATTTCGAGGTTCCCTACTTTTTTAAAGAAAAAAACACAGAAAATTCAAATTTAATGGAGAATGTTTATTATCATTTGAAAGAACATTCGTTGGCATTTATTTTTTGAAGATTATGACTATCAAATGTTGGCCGTTGCTACGTCGCAGATGGTCCATCCGTTGAGTCCAATTTTCGATCACTCGTTCGAGCATTTCGACTGGTAACTGGCGAATGACACGCGTGATGTTTTCCTCCAAGGCCTGAATCGAAGCGAGTTTGCCGGCATAAGCTTTTGACTTTACATATCCCCACAGGAAAAAGTCTAACGGTGTGATATCACACGATCTTGGTGGCCAATCGACCGGCCCAAAACGTGAAATTATGTTCTCACCTAAATGTTCTCTCAATAAGTCCATTGATTGATGCGATGTGTGGGAAGTGGCGCCGTCTTGCTGAAACCAAATGTCGCCGAGATCAGGAGCTTCATTTTCAGGCATCATATTGTCGGTTATCATGGCACGATAACGGTCGTTATTGACGGTTACGTTCACAAACGCCATAAAACCGAAATTAAAACTATTAATTACATTCAGATTTATACTATGAGCTATAGATATCCTCAAGTGCTTAGGACTGAGGTCAAATCTCAAATTGATAAGATGCTGTATCAAGGAATTATAAGGCCGAGGAATTGTGTAAATTCATTAACGCATCACTGGCATCATGATGCGCATGTATGATGCGTTTGTAGACTGTTCATTAATGCAATTGTTCGCATCATTTTCTACGTCAAGTGTTCATTATTGCAAACTTAGGTAAACTGATGCGCAAACATTTCAAACAAAAGCATCACCAAATAGCTTGATACATTGTTGATTCGACAGAGAAAAAAAATGAAATATATCACAAGAGAAATAAAAGTGAGTAAATAAAGGATTTTAACTGACGAACTGTTTTTGTTTAATGTACAAATATATTTTAATAAATAAATAAATGTATTATTTGTATTATTTGATTATTTAGGTTTGATTAATTAGAAAGATCATTATATTTACTTTACAACGTTAGATCTGGCTAAAGGTTTCCACCAGATCGAAAAAGCGGAACCAGATATTTAAAAAATCTGCTTTCGCAACGGATTGCGGACATTATGCGTCCAGCAACTTTTCAGGGCCTAATGAATTCAGTTCTCCAAGAATTCATTGGTAAAATATGTCTTGTCTATTTAGACGACATCATCATATTTTCCACAAGCCTCGAAGAACATTTAGCTTTAATTAAGGAAATTTTTAAGAAACTTAAAGATGTTAACCTTAAATAACAATTGGACAAAACTGAGTTTCTGAAAAAATAAACCGAATTTTTGGGCCATATTGTAACCACTTACGAAATAAAATTCTAATGACTTAAAAATATTGCTAAGTATGTAATTTTTTTTAAACAATAAATATATATACTACTACTACTTCTATTCTTGACAACCCATCGGTGACTTGGTTGTTGTTTCCTTTGACATATTCGATGTCTCTACTAGTTTCACCTTCCACCTTTGCCATTTGGCATTTCGTTCTTGAACATTTATAAACTTGAAGGAAAATACCATTATTTAGATCTTCGTTATGATGATGGTCAAGAATATAAGTTTATCATAACGAAGATCTAAATAATGAACTGAACTGAACTGAAAATATTGAAAATCTGGACCAACAATCGCTAATAGAAATTATCCACAGTGCAAATGAGGATAGCACCGATATTATGGACTCACCCGTGAATCTGTATAAAACACAAATTATTTTGATTGAAACCAATAAATTAAATAGTCACAAAATATCTACCCCATTTAATAAGAAAAGAATTGTTATTGAATTAAAAGAATATAAACAAGATTTTATTTTAAACCTTAAAAAAAATGTATCAATGTATCAATCAATCATTCAATGGCAGGTACGAGTCTTGTATTGCTCTATTCTAATTCAATATAATCAAGAAATTCCAATCATCTTTCATTGAGTTAAGTTTCAAAAGACACAGACAGATTCAAATAGCTTGTAAGAGTGAATACAGCCAAATAAATACATACCTTTGAAACAGATTTTTTGCAGAACTATACTTGTTTCGCTTTTCCTTAAAGTGGCATATCAAGATACAGTTGCGCTAGAAAAATACTGCCTCTGTGAATGTTTGATTTGAGAATGTGTTGTTCCGTTCTTTCTTTACCGGCTTATCAAGATAAATAAACAAGTCAGAAGAACCAATATATTATTGTGATCGGATCAAAAAGATCGAATCATTGACGATTGACACAGCTCTATATGTCATTCACACTTGCCCATAGTGCCACACATAGTGTCATTTTATATCTAATATGAAGAGTGTATGGAAAGAAGTGGAATGCAACTGGTATTCGCAATTAAGTTGATTTATGGGATGGATGCCAGATGTTGTGATACTTTATGTAAACAAAGTTTGCAAATTCTGAAAGAGATGAATTCGGCATTCATTTTGTATGTATATCTAGTGTTGAGTGATGCCAGGAAAGATTTAGAATAATTGTTAATATATGTTCTGTGATATTTGCAACTTTTTAGTTTGGGAATTTGCACAATCACCCCAAACCTGGCATGCAAGTAGAATTTCTTTGTTTTCATTGGATAGTTATGATTTTCTATTTATGTACAGAAATAAAATTTTTAAAGCTGTACGAATTCTGTCGTACCTTGTCGACCAAAGTGTTTCACTCTGACGACAGGAGATGATTCAAGCACCAGAATATCTCCAAGTATGAATTTTGCACACGTTAATATGTTCTTATTTGAATCCATGTCTCTTACCACTGGTGGGGCAAAACATGAACCAAATCAGAACTTCAGGAACAATCAATAGCCAAAGTTGAAACTGTGAATGTCCATACTTTATTTCTTATGATACTATTTATACAACTAAAAAGCTTACTTAGCAAAAATAAATATGCACATGGCACCAAATTATATTATGCCAGATGGGCTTGAGTTCCAGTGTAATTTAAGAACAAAAAATATATTGCAAACAAATGAGTATGGCTATTGGAAAATAATGTTTGTGACTTGAAAGTAAAGTAATACAGTGAAGCTGTTTATGAAATTATTAAAGCATACAGTGAATGTTTATGAATTTATAAATGCTCCTTGCGTTGAACTATGTTCAAAATTATGGGATTAACGGAAATGCTATGTTTTTAGGGTCCTGGCTCTAAAGTATTTGCGGTAAAGCTTCTAAAGGATGTAAACAAGTATTATGAGTGATGCCAGTAATCCAAGGTACCCAACAGTGAATGAAGGTAAGGTCATCGTGAGATTATGTAGCTTGTCTTTGAGTGATTCTAGTTCCCACAAATGATTTTTGTAAGGAAGAAGTAGATGAGCTGCTGTATCCACTCTATCCGGGGTAGCTAAATCAGAAAGATTTGTTTGCGGTGAAAGAGACATCCTTGAAAACGATGGGTAGATTGAATGTCCACGCAATGTTATTAGATCATCCTTGATCACACAGCTAGGCTGAATTTTTAGTTTTCTTGATCCTTCCCAAATGGTTTGTGTGACAGTGCCATGGCAGGCGATATTTAACGTAGTTCGCCTTTTCAAAGCTTAAATTTATTCATTTGGATTGCATAGTTGTATCCAGTGAGGCCAATGATGATTGGCAGAAATTATCTTGCATGATGCAGACTGTTGACCATGGCTTAGGGAGTTCAATTTACAGGAACTTATTTCTGATCCTTGTCTACCGATTGGATGATGTTGATTGCACAGGTGTCTCTCTGTAGTTAGGGAAAAGCACTGCTGGAACTCCGATTCTGATAGAGGGTAGTATTGGTAGCGCTGCAAATTGACCGTGATGTACTTTGTAGATGGATTTATGGTAAAGAAAGCTTCGTCCCCTAGTAACGGTGACCTTGAATAGCTCAAATTTTTTAAGACTGGTTAGCGGTAAAGTGAGCTTAAAAATTATATGATTTTCAAGTGACCTGCCATGAATGCTCATGAGGTGATATAATTTAATTATATCAGTTTGTGTAACTGGTAGCCCCAGTGATAAAGGCGGGTTTGCCTTGATGCGGAGAAATTCTTGTCGAAGTTGATCTTTCAGTGATGAGTGTCGATCATTACATCTATCAAAGCGTTCTATGTCATTTGTGCTGGTGATAATGCTACGATTAACTGCAGAGCTATGGAGTTGAAAAGCTGACGCAATTGATCCTCATGGTATTTTTGTCTAATGCCTTCAATGAGCATAGCAAAGTCTTGGAGGTTCTTGTCCATTTCCTGGAAGCTAAAGGTTATGTTCATGGTGGCGTCAATAATTGATGTCTGGTTTTGAATAAGATATAGTAGTTGGCCTTCATCCTGTTGTATTTTGGTAATTGATTCCGACATTTTATCGGTATATTCCGAGACAAGAACTCCAAATTGTGCATTGGCCCACGAAATTAAATGCTGCGCAACGAACTCTCCGGCGGCTTGAAGTAGCTGACAATAATTCATTTCTTTTTTTGAGGTCATCATTGCGTAGATAGACTTGGGAGATGGTTTTCTTGCATATCTTGTTTTTGTTAACAAATGGCAGATATTGACAAGTTTCTCGGTGTAGTTTCCTATCGCCTGATGCTCCGCCCAATATGTACTCTTGTCATAATAAGCAATTATGTCCCAACTGGTGGAGCTGATGGCAGAAGTTCCGAGATTTTTAAAATATATTGCTGGCTGAGAATTAAATGATAATACATTGACCTGCTTGCACATAACCATAGGTAGTAATAATAGTATGGCTACAAATAATGTACATACTACACATCCTGAAGGTATTGTTTCTTCCCCTCCATATTGGTGGTCTTGCGTCTTCATCTAGAGTCTCGCCGGAATCCAGTTCCCGAGTTAATGTCGAGGATGTTGCAGGGAGTGCTGGCTCTTCCACCTGGATTGGTAAGGGAGCCAATCTGTGTATTGGTCATCGCAAGATGGTGGTGGCTGTCTGAATCTCAGCAACTCTTACAACTCCATCTGTACCAGGATAAGTATGAATCACTCTTCCTAGCGGCCATTTTATCACATGACAGTTGTCTTCTTTGATGATAACCATTGTTCCTGGCAGTAGATTGTCGCAAATACGTTGCCATTTGTGCCTTTGCTAGAGTTCAGTAAGATATTCCATGTGCGATATTTTCCAAAAGTCTTCTTTTATGCTTGTGATAAGTTTAAGTTTTGCTGAAAGGTTTATTTTGAGCACTTCAGCTGTTGGAGCGGTTGGGTTGGTCAGTGGCTCTCCTACAATACAATTGTGACGTTGTCGCAATTAATGTGTAATTACCTCGTCTTCCGATAAATCTTTCCATAGCGGCGATAAAACCATTGGCAGATAGGTCTGTGACTAGTTCCAAATGGTCCGCCTTTGTGGAAAAACAGCAAAACACAGCTATGTAGGTTTTCTGTGGATGTTTTTCTCCGCAAAAGTCAACCCCAGTTTTAATAAATGGGCGTGCCGACTGCACTCTGTGAACTGGAAGGTTTTCCATTACTTGGGCTAAAAAATCGGGTTTCGCCTTTGTACATCTGACGTATTGTTGAATGTCGGATCTTGTGATAGTGCTTGGGGCCAACAATGGAAATTTTATTTGTGTTAGGCTTTCATTAACAGTCTGTAAGTGGATGAGAATACGGAAGAAGTAGAGGATGCTTTGCTTCGTATGTGAGTGATGATGCATCAAGCCGACCACCAACTCCTCCTTCATCGATAAATGGGGTTAAACTGGGCATTGAACTCCCTTTCTGTGTTTCGGAAAAGCATTTGATAACTTGATTGAATTCTTCTTGCATTTTTGTTACAATGTAAATGAGAGCCTTATAGAGTTCTGTTGGCTTGAGGGGCCGGATTTTTTTATGAGTTCTTTATTCATTGCTGCTCTCAGATTATGGGAATATCGAAAGACGTACGCCACAATTCGCTCTTATCTTCTGAAGTTGTTGTTGTGCTCAATTGAATAAATGAAGCTGGCTGGTTGTTCTAAAGTTGATAATGCAAGTTTGCTAGTTCGTTTTTCATGGTCGCATTCTTCATTCTTGGTGTATGGTGGAGACCATGATGATTCCGCGCCATGAAGAAAGAAGGGCACATAAAACCATAAATTTCATGATGGTACTTTATCCACTGGCATTCCACGGGACAGCAAATCGTCGGGATTGTCTCTTAAGCAGACGTGTCGCCAATCTCGAATTGAAGTAATCTTTTTAATTGATGAAATTCTGTTTGCAACGATTTCAGAATCTGTCCACAGTAACGACGGACATGTCTCTAAATGTAAATCCTTCTTGATGCGATGAACTAGCTCAGCGGCCAGTGTTGCAGCGCATTCTAGGCACGGAATGATCAGCCTTTTTCGTGGAGCTCCCCTTGATTTGGCACATAGCAAACTAACTGTAATAGCCCCGTCTTTGTTGACTGCTCTTATGTATGAGGCTGCTCAATAGGCCTTCTCGGACGCGTGCACCTGCACGGAATTTGGGTTCCGGTGTGCAGATATGTGACGATCTATCTTCAGTTGCGTAAGTGATTTAAATTCTCCCGATAATTTGCACATTCTGTTTCCAGTTCTTTGGGGAGGGGTCTACCCCAGTAGAAACCATGTGTCCAGAGTTTTTGTAGGAACATTTTTGCGGTAATGACGACTGGTCCTAAGAACCCAAGAGGATCGTATAACTGTGCTATGTCTGACAGGGTTGTTCGCGTGCTAATCCTTTTGGTTTTGTTTGGTTGAGTGCGCACTACAAATGTATCTGATTTGGGAACCCATCCTTGACCAAGAGTTTTGATTTGAGTTGTGTTATCGATATCCAGGTCAAGTTGAAGTGCAACGTCATCTACAGGCATGTTCTTCACACCTGTTCTGACACACCATTTCCGTAGTTGATCTCGAATTTCAATGCTTTGAGCTAAGCTTTTAGATTCTGTCATAACATCATCAACATAGAAGTTCGTTTTTAGGATATTCTCTTCTGCCTTCTGATGCAAACATCTGTAGACATTTTGTGGCCAAATACTTATTTTTATTTTTTTTTAGGCGGTTTTGGAAATTTTTTATATAAGTTAATATGCTTTATTTTAAAATTTATGGCAAGTGATAGACAGAAGAAGGAGAACAGAAGGTAGCTGGTATGCACTCATAAATATATTGTTGCATATATATATTGAATTAATTAGCCAGTCTTTTTAACAGAGGACTTTATTTGTCAAGTTATAATGTTTGTAATCTTTAAAATCAAAAATGTTTATGAAAATAAACAAAACAATTTACTACTACTATTACTACTAGTAAGTGATTGCAAATGTTGTTAAAAAAGTGTTTCCACGTTCCAAAAATAATTTTTAATCAACTTTAAATATGAAGATTAACCATACCAATTTTAGTCTGCTAAACATAAGATTAAAAATAAATCTAGGTAATAAACTTCGTTTGCATTAAAATTCGGGTTGCGAGCAGAATCTATACGACTCTAAATTACTCTCAACATCTCTCATACCTTTTTTTGAATTGCAATTTTGTTCCTTCTAGCTACCCCAATATCCATTAAGTACTGACGGCAGTGTTTTCTGTATATGCGACTTCTCCCGGCCAATGTAACCTTTAAAACATTGATATTAGTTTGAAGAATAAAATGGTGTGCTAATAATATTTTCATTCTTTATCCACTCATTAAACTACAGCAACAAATTTTAATTATACCCTATCCTAAGGGTATATTAATTTTGACACATAGTTTATAACACCCCTTAATATTCGACCAAAATCTAAGATTATTTAGCAATGTCCCTCCGTCCGTCGGTATCAACTTTTGAGGCCTTTAAAGTTATGCTAGGAAGCTGAAATTTGGAACATATACTCCGTAGGGTTCCGAAATGGTTAAAATTTTTAAAATACGCCCACTGCCACGCCCACAATTTGGAAAAACCGTTTTAAGGCTTAAGTTAGAGAGATAAATTTATACAAACTTCACAAGATATGTAGATACTGCCCATCTTTATTAATTTGTCATATAAAGTTTTTTGCCAAGTCTACTTTTTGTGGGCGTTTTTCACTAGAATGCTGTTTTCTTCGAAAATTTTCATAGAAATCGAAAAAAAATGTTTAACAATATATTAAGCCAATATTTTTCTTAATATATCGCCCATACAAAGTTTTTGGCCACGCCCACTTTTTGGGGGCGTTTTTAAAAAAAATATTCTTGCTTAATCTCGGTTTATTATACCCTATCCTAAGGGTATATTAATTTTGACACATAGTTTGTAACACCCCTTAATATTCGTCGTAGACCCATAAAAGTATATATATTTATGATCAGGACCAAATCCTAAGACTATTTAGCAATGTCCGTCCGTCCGTCCGTATCAACTTTTGAGGCCTTTAAAGTCATGCTAGGAGGCTGAAATTTGGAGCGTATACTCCCTAGGGTCCCGAAATGGTAAAGTGTTAAAAGTTTTTAAATCCGCCCACAATTTAGAAAAAACCGTTTTAAGGCTTAAGTTAGAGAGATAAAGTTATAAAACCTTCACGAGATATGTAGGTACTGCCTACCTTTATAAATTTGTCATATAAAGTTTTTTGCCACGCCTACTTTTTGTGGGCGTTTTTCACTAAAATGCTGTTTTCTTTGTAAATATTTATAGAAATCGAAAAAAAAATGTTTAACAATATATTTAGCAAATATTTTTTCCAATATATCGCCCATACAAAGTTTTTGGCCACGCCCACTTTTTGGGGGCGTTTTTTCAAAAAAATATTTTTTTTTTCTATAAATTTCGTAGAATGAAATAAAATGCTATCTATCATCTTCCTTATGAATTTTTTCTTTGGGGTACATAGGGATAAGGATAGGATAGGGTATCATACTGTTCGCCCCAAGCGGACTGTAGCCTTTCCTTATGTTTTTATGGTGGAAAGGTAGCATAAAAGTACTTCAATGCCATCAATAACAAAATCAGTGTTTGTAAAGTTGTATTTAAATTTATTGCCAACGGAAAATGTATGATCGACTTACTTATTACATATTAGTCACGTTCATCAATATTATTTTGATTATTTTTCATTTAAAATTAGATTAAATTGGTTAAAACATAGCTTTATTCTCAATATTATAACATTTTGTTATATTATTAGTTGTGTGGTAAGTATGTTTTTATAAATCCATATTTACCGCTAATTGTGCATTTTTATTTTACACACCCAAATTGTGGGGTGTAATCTGCTGAAATTCATGAACTGTTCCCAACTTCTTGCTATAAAAAATCACATTTCTTGGCGGCGGCCATTAGCTCCATATAATTCGATTCATGTGTGCGTGATTCCCATTTGATTTGCACGTAAAATCCCATATAAGTACAATTTATGTGGGGCTTATCAGTTCGACTTAGCTTGCAGGCAAGGTGAAAGATTCGCTCTCTAGTTGATTATCTGGGTAATTCCTCATCTGTTTACTTTAGCTTTCTCAAATCTGGCTCGTTGGAAATCCCACATATCTTGTGTGCTGCACTCTTTATCCTCCACTTCGTTGGTGTTATTACGGAGGAAATTTTTCCGTGTTGAAAATAAATGACTCGCTTTTTTCTTTGTACAGGTTGCACCAATTGATTTTCGCAGTTTGTTTATTTTTGTTCTTCTTCTTCATGAATATTTCTGTCAGGAAGAGATGGTGTTGCCGTGTGATTGCCTCTCCCAAGATCACGTTGCAATCTTTAACTCTAGGCTTCATGAAACTTGCCACCAAATTGAACTCAATCTAGGTTTCATTTCTGCCACTGCTATAAGTGCCCAAGTGCCGGCTCTGTTTGATGAACATTGTATTTAAAACGATTAGACCGTATGACTTGCACATGCTTAGGATGTCTTGACCAGAAGAATTTCTGGTGCCGTATCCTAGTCCTCCATGGAAGTCTTCATAGTCTTAGCTAAACTTCCCGAAATGTCCATTCAAATCTCCGCAAACAAACACAAGCTCATACTTTGGGATATTCTTGATGAGGTTATGAAAACCAAGCCAGAATGCATCTTTTTCCCCCTGCTTCCACAGCTCGCCTTGAATCACCAGTTTGAGAGACATCACACGGTCACTGGACTTTGAAATTGTATGTAACTCTGCCGCAAGAATGACACCGATACCATTCTTTGCCTTTTCCTTACCGTAGTAGAACATCTTGTACGCTTTTGTTTTAACGTCCAAGAAACGCGCCCGATTTCGGGTGTCTCGCCATTTCGTTTCTTGGACACACAATATGTCCAATCGCCTTCTTACCGTCATCTCTTCCAGCTCGTAGCTGCGACCACTCATACTTCCAACGTTCCTACGTTCCAACTCACGACCCTTAGGTTTCGCCTTTGCATTATTTTGCTATCCCCCGGAAACCGAATAGCAACCGGATCACAACCTGGATCGATCAATAGAAGTGCCCGGCGGGGTAGTGTTTCTTTGAGCATAGATTTCCAAATTTAAGCAAGTTTATTTGTTCAACAAGTGCATGTTCCTGATATAAGTTCTTGGTTGATCTTACTTTAATGATATTATGCTAGGCTCACCTGGATGTTTAAATTGCCTAGAAGCGATTCCTTCCCTTTAGTCGCCTTTTACGACAAGCACTGGAGGGCGCTGCAGGGATATTCTAATTTCCAGAGAAGAATATCTCAAGAACTGCAAGAATATTTTAACATAATGAAAATGCTACAGTCCGCTTTGAGGCACACAGTATGCCACCCAATCGATTTTCTTATGTGCATGGGCTGCACATAATGGATGACATTTTATATCATTGAAATTCATCAAAAACCATCTCTCCCAATGGGAAAAACATAGAAAGTACTTTGGATGATATTTTATTTGGTTTTATATAATAAAGTCATAAAAAACAGTTTTTTTAAATAAACGCCCTCAAAATTTCAGCTTCCTAGCTTAAATTAAAATACTTTTGTGGAAACATAACACTCAGAGAGCGGTCTGTGAAAAAGATAACTTCTATGAAATGACGGCAATGGCTCAGCGAGATTGTATATGAGAATATAAGACTATACAGTATATCATCCCAGGGCTACATGACTAATATCCGTACTTGACGCTAGAAAACCAAGAACGCTATCTTACGTACAGACACAGCAACAAGCAGCCAACTTAAAGGGCAGTAGATCTCTACCCAACGAGGAATATTAAGTATAACGCCGAACACCACGATTTACACCCAACACAGAGGAACGCCAGCTTGCCCAAAGAAGACAAAAACTCACCCTCGGTACGCGAAGCACGGCCTGTAAATGAACAGATGTGCTGCATATGCCGAAAATCGGGACACATTTCATATCAGTGTCCAAAAGCAAGGCCGCGAGGAGCAGGTGACGCATTTCAGAGGAACATGAGAAAGAACAAGGAAATGCAATCGAGTGCCATGCACAAGTGTATTTAGATGAACGACAACTCAATGGGTTTATAGATCTGTGAAGTGATTGCACTGCTATAAAGGTAACTGTATCACAACAACATAATTGCGTGTATAAGGAATCTGATATGGTACCTTAAGGATTCGGCGGTGGAACCTGCAAAGCATATGGACAAGTGTAACGAGGGGTTGGAGTGGACAATGTTACCATAAAAGCTAATATAATCATCGCCGATGACGACGCGCGGACACCTCAATTAAAAAACACAAAAGAAACAGAGACCACTCAATTAAGTCCCCAAGGATGTTAGAAAACTAATCAGAGTCAAACGCAAAATGAAGTAGACCATATAGTCGGGTTACTTAATGGGAGCCGCTCCCAAAAACATACGAGATGACAATTGAATTAAAATCCGATGAATCATGCCCTTCGGACTTTCTGATGTACCGACCGAGTTTATGTCGATTAAACCGTAACTTCTCTGGACACGAGATAAGCGCCAATTGAATATCCCCTGTAATAAAGATTGTGGTAACCATTCGAGAATTACCGATTCCATCCGGTGTAATAAAAGTGAGGACATTTTTGTGGTTAAGTGATTTTTTTTGAAAATTTATTAATGGGTATGGAATTATTGCTAGACTCCTTCATCTTTTGACAAAAATTGTTCGCTGATGGCTCCATTTTTAGAGCTGGGAAATTAATGGAACATATGGATGCACTTAGCAGAAGTCGATAAGAAACCGATATTGTTGGGCATAGACAAGTTATGGCAATAGGAGTGCTAGTGTCCGATTGGGTAGCAAGCTTACAAAAACAAGTTCGGAAATTGGTTAAGGTTATCCATGCATTGCAGGATGGAAAAGGAACTAAGAATAATACAAGGAATTACAGACCTGAATTTGAATTTGCATCCACCACAAAAAACAGCACGGAGAATATTTTCCAAATTTCAGCTTCCTAGCTTTAATTTAAAAGACTAACAATTCGTGATGGACGTACGGAAATTGCTAAATATTCTTAGGTTTTGGTCCTGGTTGTAATTATATACTTTTATGGGTCTATTCGTGTGGGAATGGCCAAAAACGTTGTAAATGTTAAATGTTAAAGAGAAAATTCTCTAAATATTATGTTAAACAAATTTTTTAATAAAGAAACGGCCGTGGTCAAACACTTTGTACGGGCGTTATATAGCAAAAATATTGGATAAATTTCTTTGTAAACATTTTTTTTCGGTTTCTATGAAAATTTTCGAAGAAAACAGCATTTAAGTAAAGAGTGCCCACAAAAAGTAGACGTGGCACATAACTTTACACTACCCTTAGGATAGGTATAAGCATTTAGAAAGGCTTCAGTCCGTTTGGGGCGAACAGCAGGATATCCTATACATATCCGTATATGCGTAAAGAACTTGATGTATTTTATTTCATTCTCTAAAATTTATAATAATAATATTTTTTGAAAAAATGCCCCCAAAAAGTGGGCGTGGCCACTTATAAATTTTAGAAAACCTTGTACAGGCGTCATATTGGAAGAATATTGGCTAAATATGTTGGTAAAATTTTTTTCCGGGTTCTATGAACATTTTTGAAGAAAACAGCATTTAAGTAAAAATTGCCCACAAAAAGTAGGCGTGGCAAATAACTTTACATGACAAAATTAGGTAGGAGATAAGTGCCTATATATCTTGTAAAAGTTGTAACACTCTTTCTATCTAACTTAAGCTTTAAAACGTTTTTTTCCTAAATGTGGACGTGGCAGAGGGCGTATAAAAAAACATTTTACACTATACCATTTTGGGAGCCTAGGGACTATATGTTCCAAGTATGACCATATACCAAAATTAACAAATTCCGTTATCGATGATTTAAGCGAAATAAATGAAAGAAATGAGGTACTTGATCAAAACAATACAGATTTTTTACTAAGACGTCCCAGTGGCACGTGGTATCGCTTGAAAGGCAAGACATTGAAACCTTGATATTTAGTTATCACAAAAACTGATTTTGTATTTCGAATATTAATTTTTATAAAAAATTTAAAAATTTTTTTTTTCGGTTTTTTTCTAGCAGTTTACTTAAAGACACTTGGATTATTTTCTTCTGTTACATATCAAATTTACTTGAAAAAGATAAGGAAAGGCTACAGTGCGCGTGGGGTGAACAGTATGATACCCTATCCATATCCCTATAAAATGCAAAGAAAAAAGCGTTAAGAAGATGATGGATAACATTTTATTTCAATCTATAAAATTTATAAAAAAAAAAATCTTATCTTCTTAAGCATTTTTATTCGATTTCTATTAAAATTTTCGAATAAATTTTCAAGATAAACACCCACAAAATGTAGGCGTGTCAAAAAGCTTTATATGAAAAACTAGTAAGGGTGAGCAGTACCTACATATCTTGTAAAGATTACAACACTCTATCTCTTTAACTTTAGCTTCAAAACTGTTTATTTAAAATTGTGGGCTTGGGAGCGGGCGTATCAGAAAAAATTTTACACTCTACCATTTCCGGATCCTAGGGAGTATATGTTAAAAATTTCAGCTTTGATTTGATAATGCAATGAAAACCCTTTACAACAAGTTTTTGCTTTTAAATTCAAAGTCCCAGTTTTTTTATTTTCTGAGCAGTCAAATGACTTTAGGTAAACAGAATGCACTGCATTCGAGTTATTAAAATCTTTTGGCTGTGTGACCTGGTACCCAGACAAGATTCACTGTGTTCAGTCTTACGACCAAATTCAGAGAAATCTTGAGTTCTAGCACTGACTTGGACGAGGTAAGAGCGTTTAGCAGCGCTTTTAATGCAGCTTGGGTATCACTGCAAATACAAATGCCTCTAGCCCTTCACCTGTTTTTCACAATATAGCGCATAGCCATTAAGATGGCAAAAATATCCGCATTCAAAACAGATGCTTTTTTACTCAAGGGGTAGTAAAGTTGTATGTCATGGCGTTCCACAAAGACTCCGGCACCAGACCCCTATCCGGTTTTAGGGCCATCCGTGAAAATACGATGGCATTCAATCCATGGTTCAGTGTCTGACCGAAGGATATCTGGTGTCATTGCATATCCAACGACGGCATATCCATAAGACAGGGGTCACAGGATAATTCTCGAGCAAGTTCTTCAAAATTCCAGCGCGCATGGTACCAAAATCTACCTTTCTTTAAGCGAGAGATGGTTTTTAGCGTACACCCCATGATATATAAATCGAGGGGGAGATGATTTATCAAAGCATCTGGAGCAGAGCCCGGGGTGCTAGGGAAGGCCCCTGTGCAGCCGAGAAATGCCGTTCTTTAGAGTTTGGCAAAAGAAGCAGTAACACGTTTCCGCGACAGCCTGTTCCACCAAACAACCGTGGCGTATGAGAGTAGCGGTCTAATTATGGCCATATAGATCCAAAGGACCCGTTTCTGAGACAAGCCCCATGTCTTACCAAAAGCGCCGTTACACTGCCTGAAAGTCGAGAGTGCCTAATCGGTTTTCGATTCGAAATGCTTGGACAATAGACGTTTTTTTATCGAGGATTACACCCAGATATTTGACTTCATCGGATATAGGGATGGTGACACCTTTCAGCACGAAATGATACAGACAATGACGTTTCTCCTTCTCATAACGAGAACAACCGTGGTTTTAAGAGGATTCACTGAAAGCCCATTACTAGTACACCAGACATCGATCAAATCCAGGGGTCTCTGCGCTTGGGAGCAGACAGCCACTTTGACCATGACTTAAGCCTTGTTTCAGAAAAACTCGATAAATTTCATCCGGACCAGGTGACTTGAAACTCTCAAAAGATGCAAAAGTATATTTGATAGCATCGTCAGTCACCACTCCCGATGAAATATACAGCTGTGCCGCGTGATATTAGTCGGTTCAAATGTAGCCTCCGTCGTTTGAAGGGCTAAAGAACACGTAGTAACTGAAAGTTTCCGCCGTTGTCTCTGTGTACGTGCCATTAGGTTAGGGATTGCATCCAGTTTACTTGGTTTGTTTCAGTGGAGGACTTAAACAAACCTACTAGTTGCACTTAGAGATTTGACCTCTTCACAAAACTTTTTCAAGGAGTCATTTTTCGACTTGCGAATAAGTCTCTTAAAAACTTTTTGTTTCGATCGATAAAGATTCCAGTCTTCTACTAATATGGTTGTTAAAGACCGATTTAGCTGCTTCCTCGTTTCTTTATGTTGGGAGTTCCACCAAAGTACCGGTTTTCTGCGGCGGGGTTTAAAAAGTTCAAAGCAGCGGGTTAGGACGTTGTTCAGATCCTAAGCAGACCTCTCCACTCCCTGTCTTGATCTAGGTTTGAGTCGAACTTTGACAGAGTTGGCAAGCTTCTCTCTAAACCATGGCCAGTTCGATTTTCTCGGATTTCTCCTCTCTTCCGAAGGTGAAAGTTCGCAGTAGATTTGAAATTCGATGTATCAGTTATCTGATAGGGTGTTATTTGGCGATACCTTCCAATTTATGATAGACTTCAAATGCCTGTTAGACATTTTATTACTTGCTGTCTTCTGGATGTAACAAGGGTAGGTTGATGACCTACATTGTTGATGGTAATATCAGATAAAATAAACTCCAAGAATCGATCTCCCCTTATGTTCCATTTGCTGCTACCCCAAACAGTGTTCTGAGCATTAGAATCGCAGCACAAGACAAGACCCAGCCTTTTGGATTCACAATACTCTACGAGCTCTACAACAGCCTTTGGTGGGGTTTTTCATTTCGTAGATTCCAGTGAGGCTGGGTTCAGAAAAACCGGAGCTTGCTCTGGAATGTTAATATGTTGCTTGATATTATTCTGGTATTGTTCTGAGTTTAAATGAGCTATGTTATCGACATCCATTGCTGTGTTGTTTTGCCTATAGCATGATTACGTGGAGTTACTATAGCTGTTTGTCCCTTGTTGCTGCTTGTTGGTCTCTCCAGAGTTGTTATAGTTATGTTGTTTATATTTCTTGATTGAATTGTCCCGAGTTACTGATTTATTTGTGTCGCTGTGCAGGGTTATTATAATTATGATTTTGTCTTCCTTGGTTGGTTTGACTTGTTCTGAATTGTTGAAGTTGAATTCCTGCGTAGTTGATTATTTGGTACATCCTTTCTTTATCTCTGTAATTTGTATATGTCCGATTACTACCTCGGTGCGTGATTAAGTTCCCTTCATTTAACCCCACATATGAACACAATATCGTTTTTATTTTATGTAGATCACATTCATTCAATATTTCTCTAGCTAAGTTCCCTGTCGCTAGTTCCCTAATCTATCGCGGTCCATGTAGCGGGTTTTTATCCTCCGGTTGTGTACCAAATTTATAAACTGTGTCATCTCTTCAATATTTCAAGAGAATTTTTTTACATAAGAAATTCTCCGCATTAGAACTAGGGCTATCAGCTTATTGAGTATAGTCTAGCGAGAATTTGCGCCACACCGTAGCCAATATCGTAATTGTGCCAGCTGCCATTTCGGTTTCTTTCCCTTCTGCTGGAAAATTCCCTCTGGAATCGTGGATTACTTGCCACGAAATGTTGGTATTTTCAAATACCACTATTACCAGACACTTCCTTCTTTATTTTGTATATTCTGCGACTGATTTTTACTCTGCACCAATTACTTGAACTTTATTTTTATAGATCGTCACAATCACTGAACTTTCTTTCTAATTGTTTGTTTTAATTAACGACTGATTTTTAGTACTTAAATGTTCACTTTGGTTATGGACCGTCATAAGGCCATATTTGGAAATGTATATTGTGTTTCGAAAAATTAAAAAATTAAATTCTATAAGTATATATAAGTTTAGTTGTTAAATTTAAGAGAAGAAACATTAGAAGGTAAATCAGTACCAAAAGGCAGTTATAAAAATAAGCTAATAAAAGCATCATAATTCTCTTAAATAGTTCGCGGTCTAAAAAAAAAATTAAGACTGTCCATTGTGAAAACAATTTTCGAAAGCGACTTGGTAATTGAAAATAAATATGTTGAAGTTAATATTTTCTTATATTGAATATATATTGTGGTCAAGTGCAAAAAAAA
Source organism: Ferdinandea cuprea (assembly GCA_963576555.1). Classification (NCBI taxonomy): domain Eukaryota; kingdom Metazoa; phylum Arthropoda; class Insecta; order Diptera; family Syrphidae; genus Ferdinandea; species Ferdinandea cuprea. The sequence continues at coordinate 57,412,836 of OY754960.1, forward strand.
GGCAGAAAAAACTACAGATAAGATCATACAAAAAAGTTGTTAGACAATTGGTTACGTACTTTAAATGCTTTGTTTACAATATTTTAAGCGATTATTTAAGTCAAATCTATTAATTTTTCACAAATATTTTGCTTAGTTCATGTTTCGGCATTCAGATATCAAAATTGTTAATACCTGTACTACAAATTTATTATTTTAAAGGGAATTTGTGTGCTGAAAGACCAAAAACATCATCCTGGGATTCGGGTACGTGGCATGTGGCGCGGAAATCAATCCACCGAGTAACATTTAATGTTGTTTCCACAAACATCTTGACTTTTAAAATAAAATCTTTGTTTTCCTCTTGTTTTTGCTATTTGTTTTTCTGTTAATTATCATGGGTCAACAAATTTACAGAAACAGCAGCAAATGTGTCAAAATGTCATGGTTAACAAAACGACTCATTGCCAATCCCATAGTTTTCATATGAAAAGACAACACAGATTTGATCTGATTTCTGTATTCAAAAAAAACTATATATTAAAAAAATGCAAAACAAAATCCCAAATCCCCTAATAAACAGCATTAATGACTTGTGATCAATGCCTTATGCTTTATTTTTGCTTTTGCAGATGATTTCTTTTGCGAAAATTGCTTGCTCAACGCTGGTTTTGTCATTGCTGTCAATCAAACTCGGAAACGCTTGCAGAGTTTCAGAGTTTCCCTGCCGCGGAAGCAGTATATGTGTACCCTTGGATAAGTACTGCGATGGAAATGATGACTGTGGAGATGCTAGCGATGAACCAAAATATTGTACCGGTGAGTAGTGTTTTATATGGGTGAAAACAAGAATGCAAACTCGAAATATAAAAATGTTTCTAATTTTAAGAATAGGAAAAATTTCATGTTTAGTTTAGGATAATTGACTATATACGTCATATCGTATGTAATGGAAGCAATTGTAAAATTAAAGAGATGATTGGGCGAAATATTTTAATTACTTGAGTAAACGAGGAGATGAGCATGCAGAGCCCCAACTGGGTGCTATTCGAATTAGCTGCTTTTATCGTCACTAACGAGAAATGCGGCACCGCCTTTCAATTCTGAAATTCAACAATAGTATTCGTCATGGCAATAAGGAACATGTTTATGGCCTTTATCTGCTAATAATAAAACAATTTAAGCTCTTCCTTCAGCAGAACCGTACAGCTACTGGGCTATGCGGACGATGTCGACATTATACGCCACTCTCAACTTGCCATGATAACTGCCTTAACAACAATAGAAGAGCAGGCAGGTTTAGTTGGCCTTGAAGTTAACGAGGGCAAAATTGAATGCATGCTATTAAAAAACAACTCCGCAAACGAAACTTTAGTGAAGACTAAGTGACGAGTTTCACCGCAGCTACTACGGTTTGTCAAAACAAATTGGTTTAAAACTCCGAACTCGGAGAACTGGAGCAGAGCCAATGGAAGCCAAGGTACAACCGCAAAGTTTTTGAGCTGTATCAAGATATGGATGCAGTTCAAAAAGCGAAAACTCGTCCACTACATTGGCTCAACCACATCGAGCGACAATAGCGATCCAGCCAAGAGAATCTTCGAAAACTAGTCCCCAGGTTCAAGACGAAAAATCCGCGGCTTGTATGAAAACACGCCTCTATAATGTGTGCGTTCGCCTTTTCTTATGTTTTTTTTTTATTTTGTACTAAAGGGGCTTTGGAATATGAATAATGATGTGCCATAGTGCGGGCATTAACCATTGCTCGTTGGTTTTCAATGTCTGTAAACTATTATTTGTAGGAAAACCAGAGCGTGGTAGAACATTCCACATTCATATTGTACCTTTAAGAAACGAATCTTTGTATTTTATTGTCCGTCCGAATATAGGTTTAAGGGTGAACTGATGTGCATACGCGAGTATGGCGGTTGAAATACTCGCTAATATAAAACAACAACGAAAGGCAAGAGACATTACGATGATGACTAAGAAAGTCAAGTGATTACGTGATGTCGCGATCGCCAAAAAGTTTGAGTGCGTGTTTTTGAATCGTGTCAAGTAGCTCCAAATATGTAATTGGAGCACCGGACCAGATATGAGCGTTATACTCAAGTTTGTGGTGAATAAACGCTTTATAAATTGTTTCCAGATCAGGGGCCTAGACATTTCGCAGGGTTCTTGGCAACATCGAATATTCTGGTCATTCCATTGAAGGTTGTCATTAACACACATACCGAGAATGGAAAGTCGTTCGGTTTCAGCGATGCAAGTGCCATTCGTGGATAATGGCAGGGATTTGGGGTGTCGCTTAAATGACAGAAGACAGCATTGCATTTTGGAAGCATTAAACTCCTCTCTGCTGGTCTTACCCCATTTAAGTATGCTGTCAAGATCGGAATTTAATGAGGTTAATATACATTGCCGTTCCAGTTCAACGCCCGAAGAGAATGAGGGTGAGAGGTATGAAACAAATCCAGAGTGTTGGTGTTTTGACCGTTAATGTCCGGTATCCGTATGGGCTCATTTACAAGCTCTGTCAGAATATTAATCTCAGCAAAGATCTCGACATACATTCGGGCGTTGTCTACGCAGAGTGTCGAAGCCAAATTTAATTGTGTATGAGGATAATGGGTAACAATTCTGGTGATGAAATCAGACAGTGCATCAAACTCAATGCATCGAACTCATTATAAGTTGAATCCCTGTCCTGGTCAGGGCTTCGGTAAATAAAACAGTAGTGGATTAATTGCCTACTGACATAGAATTTAAATTAAATTGCGGATTGGAATATTGGCCGTATTGAGATAGAAGTTGGTAGGCTACATCCCTACTTATATAAACGGCGAGACTGCGATGAGAAAAGAATAAGTTATACCCAGGCAGGCTAAGTGGGCGTACAATGAAAAAAAATCACGCTTAACACACGAATATTGCTCACGTCTACTCTGAAATACCTACATAACAGAATAATAAACATAAAAGACTCAACTCCGCGGCTGATTAGTTAGTTAGTTAGACTTTTATTTCATATTAACACTTAACAATGAATAAATAACTTAGTCTATTTGGTTTGACCTAAGGCCGTCTATAAGTAATATTATATCTTATAATTATTATATCACGAATTTAGTTAAAAAAATAAAAGTTAGTTAAAATAGTACAAAAATATTAGAAATCTTCCTCTAAAATGTTCTTTCTATATCGAAGTGCAGCTACTGTATAATTGAATAAAACAATCCACCCATTTTCTCCGTTCAAAACGTTTAATGCTTGAGCTGCTTCTAGAGCATCCTTTGAAAACACAATAACTCGCAGTTCTTTCAAAATTGGGCAAACTGCCTATTAATTTCAGAAAGTTAACCCAAAGACCCCTTACCTCTGCTGGGTCTAAATAATTACTCTAAATTACCTTCTACTAATGAATAGATTATTTTATTATTAATACTGCTTACGTTGTAAATATATACAAACTTAAATTGCAAAGTATTTTTTTTTATAATGTACGCGCACTAAAGGGACTTTGGATACCCTTATAATGAAGTGACACAGTGCGGGATTTTTCGGGATTCGAGATATTTCGTAAGTTGACGGTTTAACAGCGTTCCCGTGACCTTGGAAAGAAGGGTCTTAAGCGCAATTGGTCAGTAGGAGGAGGGAGAGGAAGATTCGCCTTTTTTTGGGACGAGCTGCAAAGTCAGCAATTATAATACAATATATTATGCTGACATTACTGGAAACGAAATTAAAATATAATATACTAAGAAATTAAAAATAAAAATGTAAAAAAACTGTCTGGTGTTGTCACCATGACATTCTGGGGCCGACCTTCAACCCACAATAAAATCGGAATCAGCAAAACGCCTCTTTGCGGGTATTGGTGGTAGTTCTTGAGGCTGGACCTCTATCTGGATATTTCTCCTGGTCTTACAGCGTCGCCATATGATGTAGGAAATCATTCATAAAAAAAGACGGTTATTGATCTGTAAGTCAGTCCATGTTAAATCGGATGTATTGTTGAAGTATTTGGTAGATGCTCCTCATTTTTGATGTGGACAGACATTGCTTAGAATTTTGATGTCTTCATTGTCTGATTTAAGTATGCGTTAGCGGCTTTGAAGTATTTCTGGGACTTGCAGACAGCAGCTCCGTTAGGTTTGCAAATGGAATGAATGCTGCAAATCACGTTGAAGGTATACATCCTGTCGAAGACGTAAATCTAGCTGTTACCGTTGTGTAGCTGAATCCATATAGGAGATGGTTTGATACTGCGCAAGGTACAGTGTGGTGACAATTCCTCCGCATGAGTTAATAGATCCATTTCACAACTGCTGACATTGGACCGACGATTGAACATCGGATGCTGCTGCCTATATAGATATTTTTCGCCGGTTCGTCGGTTCGCCGGCGAGCTCCTCTGTGGACAATATGTGGAAGGCTTCTCCCAGCTGATTCACTCAGATTTCAGATTCCAGCAACGGCTCTATAAACACATATTTATTGTTATGGGGAGTCGGAATGGGTGTGATCTTGAACAGATCAAAATCTTCTGTATTAATTAAAGGAACTCTTTAGTCGAATATTACATTCTGATCAGTTATTCTCGCCCTTACGGTGAACATTTTGTAGAGTCCTAGCAAACTCGAATGCGTTTCGTCTTCTGCTACAGCTAGTTGTTGAGGAATGTGGATTCTTATTAATACCAGCTGCGATCTGAGTTGGTTTGGAGTAATCACCAGAGGGTTAATTTTGGTATGATGTAGATCTGTCAGAATATAAGGTAAAAAATTCTGCGTTTGCTGATAATTCAGCATAGATAATGTCTCTTATGAAATTTGGTCTTTGATCAACTCCAGAAAATGATTTTCATTAGCTCGTGTATGCTGAATTTGCTGCTCATAATGTTCAGCATATGACTCATCTAATACCCCGAACAGTTTGTTTGCCACGGTACCATTGAAATCGAAAGGCTTTTTTCGTTTTGATCTGACCTTGACTGAACTTCCACCTCCTTGCGTATGCAGCAAATCGTTATTGTTTTTTATAATTCTCAACTGATGGTTGAATTGATGAACTATATTGTTAGTCCAAACGTTAGACTTCATTTTACAAAAGTCATTCATATCCTTCAAATTGTCTGCAATAATTCGTCATGTCGTAGTTAACAAATATTTTCCAGTCACCGGTTATTAGATTTACTCTTCCGATCTTCTCAAAGTAAATTCATGGGCTGTTTTTTAATTGAATAACCTTTACGGGATCAATTTGTTTGTTTGATATTAATGAGTTCCCTTGTCCAAGAACCATCATGACCAAACTATTGAAGAATATCCACCTTATCGGATTAAGTCTACACATCGTTTTATTTTCCTTTCTCGAAGTATACGAGCCTTCGATGCGTAGTCCGAGATGTACATTACATGAAGTCGTCTTATTTCTCGGCGATCTACGCTGAGTGTGGTTTTCAGTCTCTTGTTGATTGGAAGAGGACATAATTCAGTAATCGGTCTCTTTACAAGTATCTTATTACTAAAAACTGTAACAGCCCGTATTTCATTGTCTTTTCCTGAGTGAAGATCGGCAATTTTCCCTAGTGACCACTTAGAAAGTGGCATCCGCTCATCGCTAATGAGTGCAATATCTCCGACATGAATATTTGGCTGCCTTAGTTTCCACTTTGAGTGTTGCTTTAGCTGTGACAAATATTCCGTTGACCAAATTTTCCAGAAATCTTGTGTCATTTTCTGTACAACCAACGAGAACGATAGCTTCGAATTTGATCCAAGAAAGGCTCAGGCAATGTGTGCGGTGCGGATCCCACAATAAAATGTCCTGTAGTTAACATCACATCAGTTATACCGTTACTTATTGTAGTAAACGGTCGAGAGTTGAGGCAAGCTTCTATTTGGGATAACAGTGTACACAGTTCTTCAAATTTTAAGCAAGTGTCGCCAATAATCCGCTTCAAGTGGTGCTTCATTGATTTAACTCCTGCTTCCCACAACCCTCCGAAATGTGGAGCGCCGGGTGGAATAAAGTACCATATAACTCTATCTGAAATATGTTTTTCAGCAACGTCACTTTCAGCCTGTTTAATGCTTTGCTTCATCATTGTTTGTATTTCCATATTAACTCCGATGAATGTTGTTTCGCAGTCACTATAGAAGTGTAAGCAAAGACCTCTTCGTGACACAAAAACGTTTAACATGTGCTAGGAAAGCTTCAGTCGTAAGATCGCTAACTAAAAACATAAGAAAAGGCTACAGTCCGCTTGGGGCGAACAGTATGATACCCTATCCATATCCCTATATGCCAAAAAGGAAAAAGCATTAGGAAGATGCATTTTATTTCATTCTATTGAATTTAAAAAAAATTTTTTTTTGAAAAAACACTTCCAAAAAGTGGGCGTGGCTAAAAGCTTCGTATGAGCGATATGTTGGCAAAAATATTGACTAAATATCTTGTTAAACATTTTTTATCGCATTCTATGAACATTTTTGAAGAAAACAGCATTTTAGTGAAAAATGCCCACAAAATGTAGGCGTGGCAAAAAAATGTATATGACAGACTTATAAAGGAGGGCAGAGCCTACATATCTTGTGAAGGTTCTAAAACCCTATCTCTCCAACTTTAGCCCTAAAACGGTTTTTTCTTAATTGTGGACGTGCCAGTGGGCGGATTCAAGAACTTTTAACACTTTACTATTTCGGGACCCTAGGGATTATATCCTCTAAATTTCAGCTTCCTAGCATACATTTAGAGGCCTCAAAAGTTGATACGGACGTACGGACGGACATTGCTAAATAGTCTTAGGATTTGGTCCTGATCATAAATATATATATTTTTGTGGGTCTACGACGAATATTAAGGGGTGTTACAAACTATGTGTCAAAATTAATATACCCTAGGATAGGGTATAAATATATAAATTGCCTTAGTAGCTAAACATATGAATACCGCAATATATCCGTTGGTAATACGGTTTCCTAGTTCTTTCGAAAGTAGTACTTGAATAGGTCCAGCATAATCTATCCCAGTGTGTGTGAATGGTTTTGATGGAGTTACTCTTGGGTTCGGTAGCATACCCATTATTTGATTTTTTGAGGAGGCGTCAAAACGGTGATATCTCCACAAGTAGTAGTAACCAATAAGATTGACGCGATGTTGCCTTTGTTAACTGTAGACCTTCATGTAGTGTATTCATGTGAATATTTTCTACTAATAACTTTGTGAAGTGGTCATTTCGTGGTAATATATATGGATGTTTTTGCTTCTGTGGTAAGTTCGAGTTCCCTAATCTGCCTTCGACGACTAAGAGCTCATATCTGTCAAAATGTGGTGCTAAAGATAATAGCTTGCTCGTCTTTGGAATATTACAGCTTTTAGTAAGCACGAAATTTTATGCGAGAATTGTCTTTGTTGTAATGCTCGAATTACGACCTTGTTAGCGGTTTCTAGTTCCAATGTTTTTAAAGCCCCTCTTATCTGTTTGTTCTTATGTTTGCAGTTATAGGAAAATTGTTTACAGTATGCCACTATTCTAATTAATTTGTTGTATGAAGAAAACCGTTGAAATAACTCATTGCGGAACCTTATTTTCTTCGATTTCGATAGTGGGCCAAGTAGAGCCGTGGTTCCTCAGCCATTCAGGACCAGTCCGACATAATGAGTGATTCTTTAATTGATGCGGTGTTATGCCTCTGGATGTGCAGTCAGCGGGTTTACCAACAGATTTTATGTGTCTCCAACGACTTGGATCTGTAACTTCCTGAATTTGAGAAACTCAATTTACCACAAAGGTTTTTCATTTGGATGGACATCCTTTAATCCAGGCAAGGGCAATCGTAGAGTCAGTACAAGCAAATATCCCATCCACTTCTGCGACAAAAATCCGTTTGACTGCCTTGAGAATTTTGGACAGCAAATGAGCTCCGCAAAGTTCCAATTTAGTAATTTGATTCTTGAGTAAATCACAGCTGCATAGGCGCCCTCTGATGAGTCGTAGAAAGTAAGCAATTCCATTTTCTGAGTATTGTCTGTTCCCATCCATCAAGGAATCTTAATGTCTTCTAAGGCTGTCTGCTTTTAAATTTGTGCCAGGCATCCGCTAACTCAGCTGCAAGCGGCTCATCCCAATTGAGGTTTGATTTCCATAATTGCTACATTAGTAGTTTTGCCTAGACAGTAACAGGTGCTAACTAACCCAATGGATCATATAATTTTATAATTTCGGATAATATTTTTCGTTAAGTTGGTGTGCGCCTTTTTAATTCTTTGTCTATCGTTACTGGAACATGTCATCTGATGGCTTCCAGTAAATTCCCAATGTTTTTATGGTGTCTTCCTTATATATCTTAATATTGTGCTGATGTTGCGCCTCTGGCGATATGTTGTTTAGTAATTGTTAACTATTGCTGTACCATTTCCTGAGACAGACTCCAGCTTGTTTTAACAGAGCTATCAGTTGAGACTGCGCTTCTCTGCACTCTCTAAGTGATCCTCTCCCAGACATCACATCGTCGACATAGAAATCATTTTGTACTATATCGGCTGTGGCAGGTTATGTTCTGCCTTCATCGATGGCTAACTGCAGCAATGTTTTGACAGCCAGATATGGTGCTCCTGATGTTCCATATGTGATTGTTGTTAGTCTGTAGTCCTTGATATCGTCATCCGTGGAATCCCATGGAATGGAATATAATGGGCTAATAGTCCTGATGATTACTACAGATTTGTATCTGACTGTATATCTTTTCAATATCTGCCGTAAACACGTATTTGCGTCGACGCCACTGCATTATATAAGTTGTCAGATCTTCTTGAAGCCTTGGTCGCACAAGCATCAATTTATTTAAACTAACCCCAATCGATGTTGCTACCGATGCGTCAAATACAACTCGTAGTTTAGTAGTTGTACTATCTGCTTTATGTACAGCTTGGTGCGGCATATAGTAAACGTCGTCTTTATTTCTGGGGCTTAGTTGGACCATATGGTTAAGATCTAAGTATTCCTTCATAAACCTTGTGTATTCCTTTCTTAGTGGTTCGTCGGAGCTAAATAGCTTTTATGGTTGCAGTAGTCTGGCCACTGCTCTCTGCCGTGATTTTCCCAACTTGTGAGTTGCTAATAGCTCCTGATCGAAGGGTATGCTGACGATGTAGTTTCCGTCTGCACCACGGTAATGAGTTTTTTCATAGATTGTCTCACATTTTTCAACATCAGTTTTTTATTTTTAAATATTAGTTTTATTCTTTATGAAATACGTTTCTATAGTTGGATCAAATTAGATTTTATATTTTAGCAATTATATACACATGTTGTCGGCTCGCTGGATTTCCGCTTGCCCGACACTTATCCTCACACACGAAGATTCCTGCGCATTCCTGCTTCGTGTGCCGCGTACGCTTTTTAACAGTTTCCATTAGTATCATCTCGTTCTGTTTTTGAATGTATTGACCATTTTATAAATTCATTTAATTGTTGGTCAGACAAAGTTTGTTCGCGTAATGTGGACGAATGATGAAGTGAGTGTTAGTTGTCTCCCTTTTCTTTTAAGGTTTGTATCCAATTGTGTTGCTGGATTGAGAGATTTCAATCATCTGAGTGGGAATAGGGGTAAGGTGATTTCATTAATTTTTTGTCGACTTGCTGGATTTCCGCTTGACAGGCACTTACACGAAGATGTGCGAATTCCTGCTTCGTGTTCTGCGTACGAATTGTAGCAACACTCATGTATATCATATCGTTCATTATCGTTTAATGACTTAATTTATAATATTCATTCGCGTTTGACTAAATGAACCAACACGGGGTCATGTGTGTTTTTATTATTTTAGTTTCAGTTTATACCGAAGGACCCATTCATGATCAGAGTTGACCTTCGTTAAATTTATATATGCAGAGTGTTTTTTTTTGGAATTGAAATAAAACACAAGAAAATCGTTTAAATGTCCATCAATTTGACTTTATTGAAAGGATAATTTTATGCCATTATTGTTTTAATATGTTTTCCGCGGCTGGTTCAAATAAAGAGAAGTCTACAGGTCCAAACAATTGCTCTATCAAAATTTTTTGTTGATAGTCATGTATTTCTTTTGTGTAGTTGTGGAACGTTTCTTCAAACTCTTCCATATATGAAAATACTCCTTTTTTAGCTGAAGCTTTCGTAGCCTCTGGTTTTGCGAAATTCTGGTAGATGAGTTCTCAATGGTTCCTGATGGTGCCCCGAACTCTTCCAGTTACGTCTTCCGGGGGACTGTATCTTCCAATTCTTTCTTGAGGTCTTCATACTTTTCCTTAACCTTTTGGAATGTGTTCCTCTGTATATATGGTGTGTCGTGTTTTACTACGTGTTTGAAGTCCTGGTTACGCTTTCACTACGAGAGTGGGAGAAAAAAGTTGTTTATTCTTTTCCTTACTCTTTGTAGCCCTAGTAACGCTTTCATATCTTCATTGATTCGTTTGTTCTAATGGATCGAAGGACCAAATGTTAATTTCAGAAAGTTAACTTTAGGACCCCTTACCTCTGGTGGGGGGGAAGTTTAAATAATAACTCTGAATTACCTTTTACGAATGAATAGATTAATTTTATTTGCTTCTCTTTAATACTAAAATATTGCTTACATTGCAAATATATACTAACTTAAATTACAAAGTATTTACTGCAAAAACAGCAATTGAGATATAAGGAACATTACTGGGAATGAAATTGAAATAAAATATTCTCAGAAATTAAAAAACAATGTAAAAAACTGTCTGGTGTTGTCACCACTGCCAAATGGAACACATCTTCCCTGGTATTCATGTTGCAAAGTTCGCCGAGTGTTGGTAGATCGGAGTGGTGGGGTATAAAATTTAGATTAACTGTCTCACTTCTCATTCTAAAGATCGTACGGATTTTGTCCACGGAGTAGCAATTAAGAAAGTATGTTTTTTCATTTAGACGATTTTTAAGTTTGATGTAGTAGTTCCTTAACAACGAGGCTTCAGCATCTTCAGTGTATATTCTATACGGCTGTTCGTTTGTTTGAATTACAAGTTCTACTCCACAATCCGCTGCAATTTCCTTTCACACATTGCAAATTCTTCTCTAATCGGAACATCCTCTTTAAGAAATACCGAAGGAACTTTTCAACCGATTCAACCGATTGGCACGATTGTCGATGCACGGCAACAGCTCTTCGGATGCGGGGTTTTTCTGCCACTTACCTACCTACAAAATAATGTCGTGCAATATTGGTAAATTGTATGTTCTGACATGATCGTGTCGGTTGCTCGCCGTTATAAATTGGCGTCATCCTTAGGGGAAGACAAGATTGCTATGAAAATTTATTTTCCTTAAGAAGAAAGAAAAGAGAGTTTATGTCAGCTGTTGGTGTCATGATAAGGAAGGTGATCGTTGTAGTTGTATACGACACGCAACCTTCAGGCTAGCCCACCCTCTTGCATGACCGAAGTCAGGACTCCTTGACTATCATGCGCCTGTATCCTCCTGATGATACTCCCTAATAAAACGCTACATAGATGCTCACACTTAGGCACTCATTGGAAGTTGCTCCTTTACTCCGTCATGAATCAATTAATCCACAATTAAAACATAGTTAGTTTCCAAATTCATTATAATCATTTATTAAATTTAGTACTAGTACATGTAACGCCATTAGCAGACAAACATACCAGAAAAAAAAAGACAAAATGGAATTTGAAATAAATTTAAGAGAAACATCTATAGATATGTGCAATCTACATATGTACATACATATGAATGTATGGCAGTAAAAATTAGAAAAATATAATACTCAGGGTTAAATGCGATATTACCAATGTTTTAATAATTTAACTGATAGCGAAGGTATTTCAATTTAAATATGATATGATTAAGCTTGAATAAGGAATTAGTAACAATAAGTATTAGGTATAAGTAAATTTAATGTTGATAGGTGTGGTTAGCGAAAATGTTTTTTTTTATAACTTAAATGCAAAATAGGGATCTTAGCTTAGCATATTATGGAAATTTAATAGCAATATTGTAGATCTTGTCTTACTGTGTACTAGGAGCAGAAGGCACACGTACAGGTTATCTTCACTTATGTTTTATTATGAATCACTTTTAGGCTAACCAAAATGCATGAATATGATACTCAATAATTAACAAAGCCCAATGTCTTACGGTTTTACTGTATATTTGTTCAATTGTTTTGTAGCTTTGTCGATGATTGATGAGTATACATTTTATTTTACACCCTGGTTAATTCTGATGACTGCAGATTCGTTTTGCGCACATCGCTTCTGAAGCTCACTGTCGGGATTTTTTTAACAATGTAAGGTTTGATACTAGTAATATAAAAAAATTACGTGGCGCTTCTTACCTCGAATTCATGCACGTATAAAGGATATTAATTACTATACCTAACTATTTATATATATATATATATATATATATATATATATATAATAACAAAAAAAAAGTTTAGCTAATTTCTTAATACTAAACTAAATTATGGCCACTCATTTGACGTGATTTCTGGCACATCTGGGATGGGTTTTTTTTTGTTTCTGGTGTGGAAGGCAATATATGCTGGTGAAAATCGGCTGAAGGTTGATTTTATTTATCAGATCGAGATGTGGCGCTGGGTGGAAATGCGATGTATGGTGCGATCGACTGCACGTGCTTTGGATGGGTGTTACTGTGCAGATGTTCTGTATGATGTGGCGCTCCCGCTTAGGTAATATTTTTGATGTAGCACTTGCAGATATTTCCTCGGTAGGGGTAGCTTACGGTGAGTACACTGGGTGAAAGAAATGGTTCTTCTTTCCAGCTTCTATGTGGTCTGCTTGGGTAAAAGGGCAGTTTTAGCATTGGGTTTACAAGGCACCGAGTCAAGGCAAAAACAATATACATTTGTATTTTATGTAGAATTGCCTCGGTCTCTTCCACGTGGGTAAGACTGTAAATGTCAGAACTCACACGTATAATTCGTCTCCAATAAAAATGATAAATAGTACATTTTTAACTTGTACTGACAAGCAAAGGCTCAGCTCTCCTAACTAAATTATTTTTAGCTTTGATGATGTTTGGTAACAAAACTAACTAACTATGTTTGGTAACTACCCATTTGGGTTGCGCAGTTTATATACCCGAAGTTTGGTATGAAGTGGTAGTGATTATGTGTAGTGAAAGTCACATCTTTTGACTTTTACAGCGGCTTTTCCAGTATGGTATAAGATAGAAGCATTGCCATCAGTAAAAGTAATTGTTTCGTCAAAAGGGACTCGATCTCTCTCTTTATATATTAACAAAAATATTTACAAGGTGCATGCTACAACATCATGCATTTTAGAGCTTTTAAAACGCAAAAAGGCACGAAAATAAGCATCTTGAAGATATTTTTGGTTGTCTAAAATCGACCAATGAACCCTAGTGTGAATAGACTGGTAGCTTGGAACCTATTGTCAATTCCATCAGTGACGTTTATCTTTTCCGTGGTACACACCCATAATTCTGCCACCCACATCCTCAATTTCATATCTGTCTGAAAATTCGCCCTTTGATAAATTTTGAACTCAGTTGAGAACTCAACTGTTGCATTACTGAGTATAAATTTTCTGCGATATATCTCATCTCCTGAATTAAAAATTCGAATAGAGATTCGCTGCAAAGCTATTTTTAAATTTTCCTTAACCTTTTCGCGAATGAACATAAGACGATTGTGAGTTGGTAAGAAGTCAATTACACTATCTTGTGGAGCCCCGAGTTTTCTCGCAATCAAACAGCACAAATTAAGCTGACATACCTGTTGATTGGTGCGTGGCTGCCTGTTGGATCTCAGATAGATGGCAATCCCATTCGCGTTGGTCATTTTTAATATATGTTCTCAATGCTGATAAGATTGATCTATTTACTCTTTCCGAGGAGGTTGGCTGAGGAGAGTACAGGGCGTTTTTGATATGTACAGTTCCATATCTACTCGAAAACTTCGCAAATTCATTAGATACAAATTGTTTCCCATTATCGCTGTGAACGATTTCTGGTACTCCGAATTTGTGAAATATTTCCTTTTCCATGAATACAATTACAATTTTTGATGTTGCTACACGCGTTGCTTTTAAAAACACAAACTTCGTGAACTCATCTAGGGCAACAAAAATAAAAAGATTTCCCCTTTTCGTTCGGACGTAAGGTCCTAAGAAATCGACATAGATTTTTTGGAAAGGTCGATCTATCTCCTGTTTTATTCCCATCAGTGGTCTCAAGATTTGGTTAGGTGCTTTATTTTGCTTGCAGTCTTGGCAAATACGATTAAAGTTTTTGACCTCTGTGGTCATATTGGACCAATAGAATTATTTTGACGTATCCTATCTAGCGTTTTCCGTATGCCTCCGTGCGAGCAGTTAGGCGGAATATGGACGTTTTGTATGACCAAATTTGTTAAATTTTTCGGAAGCCAGAGTTTCCATTGGTATTCGTTAGATCCGGGATGAACATCTAATGAATGCAGCCGCTCGTTTTCTATTTTAACGTCTGGTAGCGCTTGTTGGTTAGATTTTATGGTTGAAAGAAGACCTAACGTGACCTTGGCCGACAATATATCCCAACTAGCGAAGCTCTTTAAAGCAGAAATTTGATTTGTTGATCTGATTGTTAAATTTGCATTTCGAAAGCGTTTAGCAACCTCTTTTAGGGCTCTTATATGCTGTTTAAAGTCAGGGGAGATTCTTAAGAGGTCGTCAAGATACACAAAGACGAACTCCACGCGCTGTGGCTTTCTTCGATAACTCCGAGAGATAACATGCGGTGCAACTCCTCGTATACTATTTCCTGTACAGCAGGTGACACTGGATAACGGCGCTGCTTCACGGGTTCAGCATATTAGTGTCAATTATATGTTGTTCAATATGTGTCTTCCCCAACCCCAGCGATGTGCAAGATGGAAATGCAGATATTACGGACTGAAGTTGTGATTGATGTTCACTGGGCAGCTCATGCATCGGTGGGAACGGTTTTGTGCTTTCCGTTTCTCGCAAGACAGTAGTATTGGACACTGCAAACATTTCACTAATGACTTGCGGAGCAATTTGAAACTTTGACCAGAAGTCAACACCTAGGTACAACGGTCGCACTAAGCTTGGAATAAGGTAAAAATCGACTTTGTCAGAAATACCATTTTACTACACAAGTAAATGAACACGACCAATAATACTTTGGTCTTTACCACCAGCGGTTTACTACAGCATTACACTTTAAAATAGGAATGTTAAGTTCCTTTACAACGTGCATGCATCCGCTCCCTAAATACGAAATTGAGGCACCACTGTCAAGCAGTCCTTCAATTTCTTTGCCTTGAATCATGATTTTCGCATAAGTCGGTATCAGTTGGATTTTCTAAAAGGGTCTCACTTATAAGCTTCTTATAGAGTTTCGATTTTTTGTATCTATATCGGGTTTTAATAAATTTGGTAAATAATTTTTTTTCTTTTGGTTATTTCATCCAATTGAAAAATTCGGTTTCTAATATCATTGTATTCAAAAAGTTTTTGTTCATATGATTTTAAGTGTTGTGGAGTTTTCTCTAGTTTATGGTTTGTTTTGAACGAACGCCTTGAAAAAAATTTGGTTTTAACATCGGCATAGCTTGTTTCATCATCCAGTATATCCGTGTTAGTTGGAACATTATTTGTAGTTACCCCGGATTGGTTTGAGTCGAACGCGACTTTCCGGAGGTTGCTTTTTCGCCTTCAAGTTTTCCTTCGATGCATTGCATTTTGGACAATCTAACAGTGAAATTGTCGGTACCACATCAATAAAAAAACAAGTTTCTGACCGGTGCATGACACTCAATAAATATATATCCTACTTTCTTGCAATTAAAACACACAGCATTGTTGATTACAGACTTTTCTTGCTGCTTTTGAAAATTTGGACGAAAAATTGTTTGTACTGCTGCTATATTATTAAGAGATTCTGATGTGTTTTCAATGTATGATTAATTTCATGTACTGCTCTAGTATTATTAAAGCGACTTTGTAAACCAAACCGAGACTGAAGTATTTTTTCGGTTCGCCTACACTCAGCTCTAAACTGCTAATGGTTAATGGAGTTAATCTGCATAGGGTATAAGAAATTAATCAAACTAGTACGATTCGGATAAGATCTTGATCTGAAATGGATTCTGTTAACTGACATCTTAGACGAACAACTGCTTTATAAAAATCATCAAAAGATTCATGCGACATTTGCCTTCGATCCATCAATTGCCGCAAGATTTCAAAGTCATTTTCGTATCCTTTGAACTGTTTCAGCAAAGCCGATCGTAGTCTGGGCCAATTTCCTCTGGGATTACTCTTGAGATATTGCCAGTACCAGTTCTGAGCATAGCCAGCAAGCAGATGATGAAAATTTCGTATAATTTCGCTCCAGGGGCAGTGGAAGTTACTTTTAAGAATTTCAACACGAAAAACGAAATCTTCAATGGAAATTCCCTTAATTGCGTCATCATACCTAGTCCCCCAGCGATCTAACTCGAATCTTCGGTTCAAAGGTCGGTGATCATCATTGTCTGAAGAACGTCTAATAGGACATTGTTCATTGTTGACATGTATATAACCTGCGGTATTTCTGTTTCGTGTTCCCGTAAAATGAGAACTGGGAGACAAGTTGGCGGAATTCATTGAAAGACTTGCTGACTGATGTGCAGGTGCAGTTTCCTGTGTTAAAGGGTTACGCCTGATATTGTTTACATTTTGGAAATCATTGTTCATGAAAATGTCTCTTAAGCTGCTCTCTACATTTTGTTTAATCAGGTAAGGTAGGTCGCGAAATAAAGAGTTTTGCAAATCTACAATATTCTTTATGTGTGTGTGAAGATAACTGCTCGAAAGTTATTGATTAGTTTTAGCGGGTGCGCTGCTAATCGGATTTGGCAGACGATCGACAGCAATTGCTGCTTCACGAGCAGCTGATTTATTATTTACGTTTGACATAATTGGGAAGGAGGGAGGAGAATTCGTTATCATTGTGACGTAATTAATGGAAGCAGTAGTAACCAATTCGTCCGTTGCTGAACTAAAAGCAGTGATTGTCATTGCATTTGCTAAGACGGTTTGGTTGAAGCTTTCATTCATGATTCTGTTGGGATGCATATGTAGAGATCGAGCAAGATGGTTTGACAGGTTCATGTTATTGTTTTGAGGAGAATGTAGTACAGGTTATTTGTTACCGGGAGAAAGTGAACCTGAAGAGTTTGCCATTCGGCCACGGGAAAATTTGAAAATTTGACAATTTGTACCGGAATTGTCTAATTCTCTATTTCTTCGGAACGGTTCCGTTGTTTTTATCCATGATAGTTAAAATATATATATATATGCATTTTTTTTCTTTTTAGAATGCCAACTAGTAAGAAATTTATAGGAATTTTGCTTTGTTAAGGCGGGGAAGAATTTCATAAATGATTTGGCAACCTGGGAGTGGTGATTGTTTACAAGAACCTAAGAGAGTGAAGTGTGTGTTTGTAGCATTATAAAATAAAATTAAAACGAAAAGTTCGGCAAGTAACCATGTTGTCTATGTACTGTACGATGTGCATGAAGAAGAAAATTACTTAAGGCATATCTCTATCGCAAATTAACTCACAATCTCAACGCGTTTTGATTGTAAGGGCTTGTAGGTCAACATCCTTTCACAATAATTATCTTACATATTGACACAATAACCAATAAGTTTCCCAATGTAACTTGATTTTATGTACTAAGTGTACTGAAAGAAAAGGACTCCTAGGGAACTACTGATTAATGATCTAACGTATAACATTTTATGTATGAATTTTGTTAAAGAAATAATATGTTTTTGCAGCATGTGGGCAATTTAAAGCAGGGGTGGCACGCTTGTCGATGCACGGCAACAGCTCGTCGGATGGGGGGGTTTTTCTCCCACTTACCTACCTACAAAATAAAGTCATACCATATTGGTAAATTGTATGTTCTTACACGATCGTGTCGTTTGCTCGCCGTTATAAATTGGTGTCATCCTTAGGGGAAGACAAGATTGCTATGAAAATTTATTTTCCTTAAGAAGAAATAAAAAAGAGTTTATGTCAGCTGTTGGTGACATGATAAGGAAGGTGATCGTTGTAGTTGTATACGACACGCAACCTTCAGGCTAGCCCACCCTCTTGCATGACCGAAGTCAGGACTCGTTGACTATCATGCGCCTGTATCCTCCTGATGATAGTCTTTAATAAAACGCTACATAGATGCTCATACCTAGGCACTCATTGGTAGTTGCTCACTCTCTTCACCCCTTTATCATCGTCATGAATCAATTAATCCATAATTAGAACATAGTTAGTTTCCAAATTGATTATAATCATTTATTAAATAACCAGAAAAAAAAGACAAAAAGGAATTAGAAATAAATTTAAGAGAAACATCTATAGGTATGTGCAATCTACATATGTACATACATATGAATATATGGCAGTAAAAATAAGAAAAATATAATAATCAGGGTTAAATGCGATATTACCAATCTTTTAATAATTTAACTGATAGAGAAGGTATTTCAATATGTGATATGATTAAACTTAAATAAGGAATTAGTACCAACAAGTATAGGGTATAAGTAAATTTAATGTTGATAGGTGTGGTTAGCGAAAATGTTTTTTTTTTTCCTTTTTTTTATAACTTAAATGCAAACTAGGGATCTTAGCTTAGCATATTATGGAAATTTAATTACTGTGTACTAGGAGCAGAAGGCACACGTACAGGTTATCTTCACTTATGTTTTATTATGAATCACTTTTAGGCTAACCAAAATGCGTGAATATGATATTCAATAACTAAGAAAGGCCAAATGTCTTACGGTTTTACTGCATATTTGTTCAATGGTTTTGTAGCTTTGTCGATGATTAATGAGTATACATTTTAAATATTACACCCTGGTTAATTCTCTCGGAGATCTAAATTTCCGTCCACTTTGACAGGCACCAATTGTCAATCACCACGCTGATTAAGCTAGGCCGTGCCGTGTAGATCCTGACGTCAGCTTTCCAAAAGAAATCACTGTAGGCGTTATGCCACTACATTGAATTGCTTCGGTCTTCCAATAAAATCTGCACAATGCGACTCGCTATTCCCCAGATGATCAGTTTCCCAACTATACCAAAACCTAAGACTATTTTGCAATGTCCGTCCGTCCGCCCGACCGCAATTTTTGGGTCTTTAAAATTAATCTAGTAAGCAACTTTGGACCTAGGGCTCCGAAATGATTAATTGTACAAACATTTTCAATACGTCCACTTCCACGCCCACAATTTAGAAAAAACCGTTTAAAAGCTAAAGGTAGAAAGATAAAGTGTTACAACCTTCGCAAGATATGTAGGCAATGCCCTCCTTTATAAGTTTGTCACATAAAGTTTTTTGCCACGCCTACCTTTTGTGAGCGCTTTTCACTAAAATGCTGTTTTCGTTGAAATTTTTCATAGAAACCGCAAAAAATGTTTTTAAGTTTGTCATTCAAGGTTTTTGGTCACGTCCACTTTTTGGGGGTGTTATTTCAAAAAATATTTTGTTCATTCAAATTTCATAGAATGAAATAAAATGCTATCCATCATCTTCTTTATGCTTTTTCCCTAGGGGCATATAGGGATATGGATAGGGTATCGCACTGTTCGCCGCAAGCGGACTGTAGCATTTCTTTATGTTTCTTTGGTTCGTTTGCGCACTTGTTTATTGTTTTTTTTTGTGAAAACTTACCGCGGAACGTCGGGTGGCAAATCGGTACTGATGGAATACATACAGCATATTTGCCTTTGGTTAAAAAGCTAACTAAATGCCCAATTGTAAATGAAGATTCAAATTTAAATTTATTATTGAGCAGGTTACAGATGTAAAATATTTAGGGATTATTATTGATTAGATTTGATCTGACGTGCACGCTGATTTCATTATCTAGAAAATTTCTAAGAAAATAGGGTTCTTAAAACGGATCAGAAGATCGATCAGAACCGTAACGGCCATAGATATATATATGCGCAGACGGTCTACATTGGAACCGGATATGCGAAAATACAAACTGGAAACTTTAAAATCTTC
This sequence comes from Ferdinandea cuprea, assembly GCA_963576555.1. NCBI lineage: Eukaryota > Metazoa > Arthropoda > Insecta > Diptera > Syrphidae > Ferdinandea > Ferdinandea cuprea. The sequence continues at coordinate 57,432,901 of OY754960.1, forward strand.
CACCTCATTGATCTAAGTCCGTATCAAAAATTAATAGATGTCATACCGATTAGCATTTAACATATAACATATTCACATCCCATCCCATCTATCTTAGACCGATGACCAAATCAAAATAAATAAATTCTTAATCAAATAACTATCGTAACTAATGAAATACTTAAAAAGATAAAAGTTAAAAATGTGAATAGAAATAAAATAGTAGAATTTTCACAATACAAAACCAGATTTGTGAAAGACGAAATCATCAATATTGAATATGCTGTCAATTGGGCAAAAAGTTATATTTTAAGCCCACATATATTGTCGCAAGTAGAAAATAGAACAATAAAAAAAGTATTAAAACAAGAAAAAATACAGTACACCAATTCAGATGAAGCATTAAGAATTTCTCGAAATTAACATAGGCAGAGCAACGCCAGAATCCTCTAATAAAATTATACTGAAATGTAATAAAGAAATACATAAATACATATTTTAAATATAAGCGACACCTCCTGTACGGATGTTAAATGAACTCCATATTAACAATACAGCGCACATAACAACATTGGACTCAAAACAAACAACAAAACAACCCTTATGACAAAATTTCTTCTGACGACAACCATTACTGTACTCACTCCCGATCTTTTGGTGGATTTCTTTGGCCAAACGCTCGACAAACTCTCTATCAAAGTCAATACCATTACTGACACTGGAATCAAAGAAATCAACAACAACATCGGAAACACTTTCCACAAATTTGCAGATTTTTGCGGGATGGAATTAGTTTTGTCGATAACTCTTCCCTTCAGAAAATCAAATATCCTCGTTTGGCCTTTGCTTCAGAAAAATAAGATTGGGCTAGTTCTTGATGGTTTTGGTATCTGGTGTTCTTCTGGGATGACGCAGTTTCGCACACTACATCAATACAATCAAATCAAAACAGGCGCAACCCGAAACCCATTTCCTCAGCTGCATGACTGCATTTCGTCACGTAACGTGACTCACGTACCTGAATACCTCTCCCATAATTCACACTAGAGATATATATATATATATATAAGAGGAAATCTTTTAAGTAAATTTATGTTTCTGTTGTAATATGTTAGCAGCGGAACATAGAGGCTTCTCCTCCTAAATAAAAAACGATTTTTTTATCCCGAGGGTATATTAAGTTTGACATATTAGTTTTCAACACCAATTAATATTCTTCGTAGACTTTTAAAAGCCTAAAAATTGATGACGGACGGACGGACGGACATTGCTAAATAGCTGATCATAAATATCAGCTAAAATTGTTTGGCTTTATAGGTAGGAAGCTGAAATATGGAACATATACTACATACGGTCCCGAAATGGTATAGTGTAAAACATTTTTAGACCGTGCCGTCGCCGTCTTATCATGCTTATGTGATTTTGGGCACGCTTTCACACAAGACGATTTTTATTCATCTGCCGACCCTTGCTGTGTTCACTTGTCAGACATATTTCCGATATGTTGAAGCCAACTGAGTTAAAAATGTAACCAAATGTAGATGGTTCACGGAGAAAATCGTCGTGTGTGAAAGAGGCCTTAACCATTTCAGAGCCCTAGGGAATATGTGGTCCAAATTTAAGCTTCCGAGCTTAATTTTAAAGGCCTAACAATTGTGTATGACGGACGGACGGAGGGACATTGCTAAATAGTCTTAGAATTTGGTCCTGATCATAAATATATATACTTTTATGGGTCGACGACTAATATTAAGGGGTGTCACAAGCTGTATGTCAATATGTATATTTAATATTATTAATATTAATATTTTATATATTTTTATTTGAACCAGTAGCGGATATAATATTTAAACATTAATGGCATAAAATTATCCTTTCAATTGATGGACATTAAAACGATTTTCTTGTATTTTATTTCAATTCGAAGTTCTATACCTCTAAAAAAAACACCCTTTACAACATTTTTTTTCATAATTGGAAACAAATAAAAATTTGACACTCATATTTCGTTTCCTTTGGAAACTAAACATTTTGCAATCATTATCTTATCTACTCCTTCGATTTTAAATGAATTTGTCTTTTTGTTCTTAATCAGGCTTAAATCTGAGAAAACTCTTTCAGCAGCTGCGCTACTATGGGGAAGAACTTGAAGTTTTCTCATTATATGCGAAAGTTTCAAAAACAACGGATTGCCAAGACCATCTTTTGATTCACTTACTTTCACCCAAAAATAAACGACATCTTTTTCCTTAAATAAATTAATTCTTCGTTTTAAAAGTCGCCACTCATTATTTGTAGGTATTTGCCTATTCAGAATGTGGAGCCAGATTTGAAAATTCTTGCAATAAAGTTAGTACATTCGATGTGTTTTCACCTTTTACGCATTCTGGATCCAAATAATTTATAACTTTTAATTTATTGTTATTAAAATTAATTTGTTTTCGAATTTGACGACACAGACCAATATAAAAATTAACAATATTTTCTTTAACGTGTGGTATAGTGTTTGAGTCTATATCATTTGACTAAACATATTCTTCGAATTCAATATACTTTATTGAAAGTTAAAAAAGCACCTCCTTCGAAATCTAAATTCTCCATTTAGCTTTGTCTTTATAAAGTTGCTTAAAGTCAATTTGTTTTCGAATTTGACGACACAGATCAATATAAAAATTAACAATATTTTCTTTAACGTGTGGTATAGTGTTTGAGTCTATATCGTTTGACTAAACATATTCTTCGAATTCAATATACTTTATTGAAAGGTAAAAAAGCACCTCCTTCGAAATCTAAATTCTCCATTTGGCTTTGTCTTAAAATATTGTCAGTCTTTATAAAGTTGCTTAATAATAGTACATGAGTAGGAGTTAGGTCGATTTTTCATGCCTATCAAGCAGTTTTAATTTAAATATTTAACTACGTTTAGCAGGAAACCTCCCAGCGGAAGCACCCGCTTATACCGAAAATAACATGCGGTTACATTTTATTGCTCTAATTCAAAGGTTTTATCCTTTGTAATCGGCGCCCAGGATTTCTGTGATCTAGAATCTGTAGTACAGCGTCATTGCAATGGCTAATTAGGCGAGTGTGTTGTTTTCGCGCGAAATTTCGTATATCGTCTTCTACTTAGATCTCTCTGGATATCGGATTTTCTGATATACCACGGAGCATTTACGATTTGTCTTAGGACTTTATTTTTAAAAGTCTGCAAAATGTTAACGTTACTTGGTTTGGAACAACCCCAAAGTTGTATACCGTACATACAAACCGGTTTTATAATTTGCTTTTATAAAAGCAGCTTGTTTTGCATGCTGAGTTTAGAAAATCTTCCAATCAGCCAATGCATTTGCTTAAATCTGATGAGGAGCTCCTCGCGTTTCTTCTTAACATGCGATTTCTATTTTAATTTTGCATCCAACGTCATACCCAAGTATTTAGCCTCGTTTGCGTACGGTATAAATTCCGAGTCAATATAAATGGGTAGACTGCTTACATAGTAAAATTAATGTGCGTGGGATTTTGTCTCGTTGAGAACAATACGCCAAGATTTTGTCCACAAGCATATTCTGTCGAAAGATCGTTGAAGCTTTATTGTTGCGGAATGAATCGAACTGTCTACAGCTAGAATAGCCGTATCATCCGCGAAATTTGCTACGATAGTATCCATTTCTTTCGGGATATCGCGAGTGTATAATAGGAATAAAATCGGACCCAGAACACTTTCTTGTGGAACTCCTGCCGCGATTTCTTTGAATTCGGAATACTCGTTCCCGTGTTAAACACGAAAAAGTCTGTCATGTAAAAAAGAGCTTAGGATCTCATATAATTGCTTTGGGAGAGTTTTGTTTAGTTTACATTTAAATCCCGTATGCCATACTTGTTCGAAGGCCTGAGTGACGTCAAGGAAAACGATAGAACAAAGTTTTTTCTCCTCTTGTGCTTTCCAATTTCGTTGGTAATTCTGTAAACCTGTTCAATTGTAGAGTGGTTAGTTCTGAATCCGAATTGGTGATCCGGTATTAATCGGCGTTCTTCGATGATCGTATGTAATCGCTTCAATATGAGTTTTCAAATATCTTCGATTATTGGTAGAAATGATATTGGTCTATAGGATTTTTTCTCAATTGGAGGTTTACCTGGCAGAACCATTATCACCTCAGCTATCTTCCATTAGCGGGGAACGTACAAAAGTCTAATAGAAGCGTCTAACACACGCTTCACCGTCAAATGGTTTAAACGTCTCTTCAAGGTGTTCGCAAATATTTCGGCCTTTCTCTTGTCCGCTTTCGCCCATTGCCCGTTATTTTTCCGGATGGGTGACACTTACATCTTTGGCCTTTTCATGCCTTTCATAGCGAATAGTTAGAAGTTTTATCCGCCTTAGACTTTCGAGATACGTAGAGATTTCACTATTTTTAAAGTCCCGAATGTCTCTTTTGAGTTAGCTAGAAAGATTATTTAAAATTGCTTTATCCTGTGGAGCGCGATATTGCTGCCATGTTTTACGCGCTCTTCGTTTTTCCTTTACTAAATCAGTAATTCGCGGGGATATTTAAATTCGTCACTTGTAGTTACTCTCTTTTTATGAGTAGTATTGTTCCACGCTGAACTTTGCAAGGCATCGTTGAATTAATCCACTTCGTCTTCGAGTTCGTATGGTGTTCGAAGGTATACTTTCAGATCGAATATAATTCGACCTTTTCGTGAGATTCATCTAGAGCCCCAGAAGGTGCGTTTTGCGTTGAAAGCTCCGCCAATTACAAATTTTTGTACAAGTGAGTCAAATATGCCTCTAGCGTCGCTCGTGGAGGACAATACATAGACGCAAAGTTATATGTTATGCGTTTAATGCTTACGCTAATTGAGCTTATTTGCATTTCATCAAGCTCAATTATTTCTCTCGGGAAGTCTTCAGTGGTGTATTTCATAAAAAGGGACGCTACGCCTCTAGCATTTGATTATTTCCTCAAATGCGTTACCGATATCAAGCATATATCAATATCGTTTTTGTGAAGGAATGCTTTTAACTCGTCGATTTTATGCAGAAGGCCATTCGCGTTCCATGTTACTACTTTAAAAAAGCTTTCCACAATTTAAATGGGAGTTGGTGTGGCTCGATGTTAGTTTTCGAGCTTGTCTAGTTTCGCGAACATACGTTTGTTTATTTGGCTTTGCTCTTCAAGTCTCGCAGGTATTCCGGAAAAAACTTGATGGACTGGATCAGGCGCCGTATTAACAACTCGATTGTTTGCTTGTATTGCGGGTTCAGTGTACGTTTGCGGGCTGCGATTCATTGACTTTTGTACTCCAATTATCCGTACCGTCGTCTGTGGTGGTTTGGACATTTCCTTAGTCCTTGTTTTTTTTTTCTTTAGAAGGTTTTCCGTTTTCTTTTTTCAATTCCTCTTGCGAACGTCTAACAAACATCCAAGAGTATAAAATGTCATTAGACGCTTCTCAAAAATAAATTGCCGTTCGGAATCGGCATTAAACTGTAGGTAACTCCATTCGTGTCAAATTAGACCGCGATAGTTTGCCGGGTGTTTTCCATTGCAATTAATGCAAGTCGGCGAATCTTGTTTTTTTAGAGCACACTCTTTCGATAAGTGTTTACCCGCGTATTTAACGCAACACGGTTCCTTTTGCCAGTATGCGTGCGTTTGGTTATAGCCTTGGCAGCGTTTACACTGAGGGACAAGCCTTCTACTTTTGCGTGTAGGTTCAATTCTTGAGAATATTTTAAGTATAGATTTAATTTTATATATTTTATCTAAGTTTTTGGATTTCTCAGAGCTTAGCATGAATAACGGAAGTCCGCGCTTAACTATAACTTCGTCTTCTCCTTCAGTTTGTCGCTTTTCTTTCTTTATTAAATTAACGGCATTGAAACCTTTAGTTTTAAGGTCTTGCAAAAATCGTCTTTGCGGCACGAAGAATGAAGTCCTCTGGCCACAACTCTGTATTGCCTTTCAGACTTATTCTTTCTGAATTTAGTTTTTCTGAAACTGCGCGATAGCTGTATGGGTCGCTAACATTAATTTTCCAAATATTGTTATTTAGAGATGTTACTTTAAATGTTGTTTTTAGGATAGCCTTACATACATTTTGGTATAATCTGAAATTCCAATAACCGTTATTATAGGCGGAAGGTGTATCTTGAACCGACTTCGGTTCATTTTCATCGTTACCCGAAAGCACCGTTTTAGAATTTCCTTTTTTTGCAACCTTAATTTCTGATGAAGAACCGGCTTACCGTTTTTTGCTCGGTCGATCAACCAATCAATTTCTCGCGCGAGCTCCTCCTCGTCAATACAATAATCGCGCATGACTGGCTGTTACGATTTCTCTTCGACTTTTTTTGGAGTTGAGACTCCCAAAGAGATTTATTTTGTGATTCAATTAGATCTAGCTCTTTCTTGAATTCTTAATAGAGCTGTTCTATTTTATTAAGCTTTGCAAATTTTAGAGTTTTCTTTAATTACAGATCCCGATGGTGGTGATCTATAGACCTCTTTGCTATTTCTAATAGGGTCGATAGATTGCAATAAGTGGCTCTCCCCAGAATACGGAAACCTGGACTGCCACCTGGGGTATTATATCTATTTGTTTTGTTCATTGCAGTTTTTTGTATACGGTTTACACACGGTATACGGAGAGTGTATTTTAGTCGCCTTACGACAGGCATACCTACCTCGGGTATATTCTAACCCTAAGCGAAGGGGGTAATGGTCGATTCAGACTGGGAATTCTGCCTTAGCGTGTGGCATGTGTTTGGTTTGTGTGTTTTGTTTTATATTTATACACTATCCTAAGGGTATATTAATTTTGACACATAGTTTGTAACACCCCTTAATAGTCGCAGACCCCTAAAAGTATATATATTTATGATCAGGACCAAAATCTAAGACTATTTAGCAATGTCCGTCCGTCCGTATCAACTTTTGAGGCATATACTCCCTAGGGTTCCGAAATGGTAAAGTGTTAAAATTTTCAAAATACGCCCACTGCCACGCCCACAATTTAGAAGAAACCGTTTTAAGGCTTAAGTTAGATAGATAAAGTTGTACAACCTTCACAAGATATGTAGGTACTGCCACCCTTTATTAATTTTTCATATAAAGTTTCTTGCCACGCCTACTTTTTGTGGGCGTTTTTCACTAAAATGCTGTTTTCTTCGAAAATTTTCATAGAAATCGAAAAAAAATGTTTAACAATATATTAAGCCAATATTTTTTTCAATATATCGCCAATACAAAGTTTTTGGCCACGCCCACTTTTTGGGGGAGTTTTTTGAAAAAAATAATGGTTTTTCTATAAATTTCATAGAATGAAATAAAATGCTATCCATCATCTTCCTAATGCCTTTTTTCTTTGGGGTACATAGGGATAAGGATAGGGTATCATACTGTTCGCCCCAAGCGGACTGTAGTCTTTCCTTATGTTTTGTTTTTAGTTTGTTGATAATGTGTGATTAGTGTGTTGAGGGGGATTCTTTTGAGATGCTTCAGTGAGCAGTGTGTGTGTCTGATGCATGGAGTATTGGTCATTTGTGATTAGAGTCCGACCGAACATTCGGCTTCGGCTTCGGCTCTGGCGAAAAAGGGCCGAAGGCTTAGCCGTTTTTCCGAGAATTTTTCGCATGAGCGATTTCGAGCAAGTCATATCTTGTTTGTTTCGCTTCTATAGTGTAAGTTGCACCTAATGAATGCTAATTTGCATTTGTAGTTATTCACAGGCAATCAAACAGATTCATTTACTGGCTATTTTTTGCTTTTGTTTCTTTGTAAACTACATTTTGTTATGATTATGAGTTCTTTTATCAAATAAAATGTATACTGGTCAAAGTAATTTATCGGATGATTTATTTTAGAATCCTCGGTATTTGAGGTTGCACTACATTCGGCTTCGACTGAAGGTGATACAAAACCCAAAGTTCGGCTTCGGCCAAAATATTGACCTTCGTTCGAACTCTATTTGTGATGTGTTATGAATGTTGGGTATGATCACTATGATGATGATGATGATTATGATGATGGTTAATGTTAAAGTGCTTGAGAAGGTGCTTGGTCTTTTGGGGGTATATGTGGGGGTGGTCTTTGGAGGGCGGATGTGTGAGAGAAATTTGTTGGCTATGGTGAGCGATGTGCTGTTGCTTAAGAATTGATATGTTAAATGTATGGTTGCTATGGATTATAAATTCTATATCCATCGTCCATCTCATGGTAGCCAAGCTGCAGCGTCAGACAAATTACCAGACCCCCAGCGAGTCCAGTATCTGGGACCATGCCCATTGGAGGTATATGTGGGGGTGGTCTTTGGAGGGCGGATGTGTGAGAGAAATTTGCTGGCTATAGTGAGCGATGTGCTGTTGCTTAAGAATTGATATGTTAAATGTATGGTTGCTATGGATTATAAATTCTATATCCATCGTCCATCTCATGGTAGCCAAGCTGCAGCATCAGACAAATTACCAGACCCCCAGCGAGTCCAGTATCTGGGACCATGCCCATGACCTATCCAACGGCACAGCGTATGTGACGGTGGTTTTTGGAGGACATATCAAACTTTTTATATAAGTGTGTGGCTGTTTTATTTATTACTTAACATTTTTAATTTTCTTTTATGCTTTTCTTTGTTGTTGTTAGTGAGTTTGTATAGGCTGGGTACTGTTTTATCATGACAACAGCTGACTTTTATTTATCCATGAATTATGATGGCTTGAGAATCCAAGCCACTTTAGACACACTTGATCACACTTAGTTCGTAATACCTTTTCCACCAGTATACATACGTTTCGTTATTGGAAGAATGGTGGAAACAAAATTTGATCAGCAAATTCTTTTGTTTTTATTGGAAAACAAAGCAGATTTGCTTGAGGAAGATTACATCGATATTCTTAATTGTTATGCGAAATATGTGAATACAAGCACAATACTCTTAGCACCACCAAACATGGATATCATTATTCATAATGCTGTTGGTAATCAAATACATGTGAAGGCGGACCCGGCACTTGCGGTTGTTACATGATAAGGTTATTAAAATACAGAAAATCATGTTATTGTATAATCGCTTGAATAAAATGCATTAAATAAAAGAATTTTGTTCATCGTCATCTAATTGTTCAGCAAATAAAACTATTTGTTGATAAGTTAAATGTATGGTTGCTATGGATTAGAAATTGTTTATCCATCGTCCGTCCTATGGCAGCCAAGCTGCAGCGTCAATCAAATGACCAGACTCCCAGCGAGTTCCGTATCTGGTAGGTGTGATTGTATATACATATTCGTCTATGTTTCTTATCATAGTTGCCATCTGAGTGTAACCTGAGACCTATTTAGTTTCATCGTTTAAAGCGCTCATGAGAGATTCTTCAACGATGTTGATAATAATTGTTGTTTTATTTTGAAAATCAATATTATCTTTGTTGGCTGCTTGGTGTGATGTTTTCGGCTTTGCAACATTATTTAGACATTTTCCTTCTATATCAAAATCACCTCGAGGATCAGTTGTTGTTGTTGAATTTTTAATTCGATTAAAACTCCTTCCGAACTTGACAGCGTTCATTTTGTTTCAATGAATTGTCTGCTAAGGATTGATGTTAATATATGATATTTGCTTCGCGTAGTTCTTCTATGATAGAATTTATCTCAATTTGAAGATTATTGTTGTCTGCCCTTTGAGATGCAATTAAAAGTTTTAATCTATTGAGTTGAATAATATATGTTAATATATAATATGTTTATATTTATAACCTCTATTTCCTTTAACTTGAGAGTTACTATCAACATTTTTCAAATGGGCTTTTGTTTTTTGTAATAGCTTAAGATATTCATCCACATCTTCATTGCTATATCGATCTTTTCTGGGGATTTTTCGAAAAATTAATTCATAAAGACCATCCGTTCAAAAGAAGGTTTCATCATTATTACCAATGATTTTTCTTTTCATTAATTGTAAAACTTGATTTACCCAATTTTTGTTTGACTGCACATCAAAATATGGGCCATAGATCATACTAAGATTCGAATCTGATGGTGATGATCGGTTGAATGAAGTACTCTTATCATCGGTATTAAAATTTGTAGGTGTTCTAAATAAAACATCATTGTCCGTTAATTGAATTGATTCTGCAGATAAAAGGCCAAAATTTTCCTTAAGAGAGGGTTTGATTGTTTTTGGAGAACTTGAGAACTGCAAACAGCACTTTTGACATTTTTAACAATCTCTTTCAAGGGTTCAACTATTGGTTTAAAAGTAGTTTCAATTTCATTTTCCTTCGTAATTTGCCGGGTCTTGAGAAACATATATTTTCTCCTCAAATCTCTTTTTGTTTTTATAAGATCTTTAAGAATATTTTCATTAACGTCCATATTTAATAACTTTAAACAGAGGTTTTAAACAAGATCAGTTACAAACAGGACCATTTACAAACGGGATCAGTTACAAACTGGAATATAATCATATAAGTAGTTGATTAATGACTGAGTAGCTACATATAATTAGATTTAATTTCTTTAAAATGGTAATGGAAATTATATTACTGAGTTTGTAAGTGGCGGTCCCAAAAATTAAGTCTACAGTACAAAAGATGATGACCATTGAACAAGGTTAATTTTGAGGCGATTAAGGAAACTGTACTTAATGCTGAGAATACATATGATATAAAGATTATTTCGAATAATATTAAAGTGTGTTACAAGCTACGTGTCGAAATTAATATAGCCTTAGGATAGCGTATAAAAAACGCAACAACAGCAGTTGATCGAAGATATTCTGTTTGTGATGATTAAGATGTGTTGGGCCCATTTACCGAATCTGCGACTTGCTATATTATTCTGTGGCTTCAATACTTAGACGAGGCACCCAAGCCAAGGGTTCATATCAGAGCCGTATCTGGCCAATTCGTCCGCTTTTTCGTTCCCTTCCATCCCAACGTGTGCAGGAACCCAGTGATGACTTACAGCCCTGAGTGCTACGAGGCAATCTGTAACGCACTTCGCATTAACAAGGTTGGAGCCGATTGCTTTAAGTGCTGCTTGACCATCTACAGAGATGGTTATTTCCATTGCTGGTAGTCCCTTCGATAGTCTGTGCTGCTTTCTTAACCGCATAGATCTCAGCTTGAGCACTACAGTGATCGGCCAGTCGAAACGACCGGTTGATAGCAAGTCTTTCTGAGAATATGCCAGCTCAAGTATTTACCTTTCTCTGTTTTTGAACCATCCGTATAAACGAATATACCTTTAATGATGGTGGCAGGTGAGTTTCAGTCCCGTTTTTAGGATATAGTGATTTTTCTCGAAGTCATAGCTGGGTTTTTCGAAATCGGTGAGTGACATGAGTCCCTTCCGATCAAAGATGTTCCGTCCATTTGGATAGTTCTGATAATGCAAGATTACATTATATCTCTAATGGTAGAGAGGTACTTTCCTGTTATTAGTACAACTATGTCATCCGCATAGGCGACTATCTTGATACCTTTGCTGACAAGGGATATAAGAATTTTGTTAATCGAGACGTTCCATAGTAGAGGAGATAGGACTCCCCGTTGCGGTGTTCCACGATAAACGTTTTTCTTAATCGCACAGTCCCCTAAGCTCCTGTTAATAACTCTGCTGTTAAGCATAGTCCTAACCCAGTTTTTCAGAAACTGAGATGAACCTATATCCTGAAGTGAGGATATAATGGCATTCCACGTTTCAAGGCCGCCCACATAAATTCTTTGTTTCCAAATAATTTCACGACAGTTCTCGTTACCTCATGTAGCGCTGTTTCCACGGATCTGCATTTGACGTATGCTGTTATTTCGAGAATGTTCCTTAGGTGCAAGTCCAATAACTTTTCTAGAATTTTCAAAAGATAAGATGAGAGGCTAATTGGCCTGTCATCCTTGAGTGTGGAGTGACTGGGTTTCTCTGCTATGGAAATGAAGTCCACCCTCACCTCCTTCCAGCAATCAGGAACAAATCCAAGTATCAGGCAACCACGAAAGATTGCTTGGAGCCGTGGGAGAGTCCTTTTACTGCTCTTTTGTAGCATGGAAGTTATAATACCGCCCGGTCCCGCTGACTCGTATGTGTGGAAAGATTGAAGAGCCACTGTTATTCTATTCATGCTAGTGCAGTCTCTGATGACAGCCAGTTCTTCATCCGGAAATGACCGGTGGCGTCCGTCAGAACTGTGTAGCAGACTTCCTGGGATTCTGCATTCTGAAAAGTGTGTTCCGAGGAGCAGATCAAGAGTCTCCTGGTTACTAGCTGTCCAGCTACTGTCTTCCTAACGCAGGTATCCTACAGGCGAAGGGTTATCTTTGTCGGTTTTTGTCAGTTTGGTTCTATTAAAAAGTTGTCTGGTTTTGGTCATAAGAAGTCATAATTCCCTAGTCCACCAAGCCGCGTGTGTTGTTTTGGGAGAACGACTGATAGGGCAAGATTTTTTAAAGGAGTCAGTTAGGGTTCTGGTGAGAAGATTGACAGTTTCGTTGACATGTGTCGCTTTCGACAGAACACCTATGGGGTTAGGTGGTCTTGACGGGATTCCTAAAGGGAGGTTCTTTGGGTAATTCAAAGTTAATCGTAAAAGTTATCCTGAAATGATCAGAAAAGGAGCACTTCCAGGAAACCTTTCAGTCGTTAACCCTAAATCTGTCTACTGTCTGAAACGATAAGAGAAAAGAAAGTTAATTGATTTTTTTATCAGAATGCAACTCCTAAGTTTAACTTCACAATTGGAGTGCTGGAGTGTATGTTTTTGACCCCAGTCTTTTGATTTTGGCTTTGTATAGCCACGGTTCTTAGAATAAGCTTATTCGTTCCTGATTCAACCGTTTTATTCTCGGCTAAAATAGCTGTGTCGTCTACAAGTATAGCTACAGCCTAAAATTCTTCTCGCGGAATATCTCGAGTGTAGATTAAAAGTATAATCGAATCCAGAACGCTTCCTTGTGGAACTTTTGCCGCGATTTCTTTGAATTTGGAATATGCTTCCATGCTTTACACGAAAAAGTCTGTCTCCCAAATAATTTGCTTCGGAAAGGTTAATTTTAGCTAAAAGTTTCCCGTATGCCATACTTTATCAAAAGCCTGGGAGATGTCGGGACGCCTCGATAAAAACGCCAGATAAAATATATTTCTCCCCGAAGGCTTTTTCTATTTCATTAGTTATTCTATAAACTTGGTCGATTGTGGCGTGCTTGATTCTGAACCCGATCTGGTGATCAGCCATAATCGTATGTAATGATCAGGACCAAATCTAAATCAAGTATAAACATTTTTTTAATACGCCCACTGCCATGGCCACAATTTAGAAAAAAACATTTTAAAGCTAATGTTAGAGAGATAGAGTGTTACATTCTTTACAACATTTGTAGGCACTGCCCTCCTTTATAAGTTTGTCATAAAAAGTTTTTTGCCACGCCTACTTTTTGTGGGCGTTTTTCACTAAAATGCAATTTTCTTCGAAAATGTTCATAGAAAGCGAAAACAATTTAATACAATGAAATAAAACGCTATCCATCGTCTTCTTAATGCTTTTCTCTTTGGGGGATATATAGATATGGATAGGGTATCATACTGTTCGCCCCAAGCGGACTGTAGCTTTTCATTATATTTTAGAATGCTTTTGACATTATTGGTAAAACCGATATCGGCCTATGCAATTTTTTTCATGTGGACATTTTCCCGGACGCAAGGTTAAGATTTTAACATCAAAGACCCCTTACTACTGGTGGGAGGAAAATCCCTCGTCTCTTCTAAGGTCAATTGTGGATGGACAAAACCAACCTGATGTTAGCTTCGATGCAAGAAAGGTCTGGATCTACCAAACGTGACGCACTATCGGAAATAGCACGTCTCTTCGTCAAAAAATGTTTTAATACTCGTCATCAACTATTAATAGCTGATACATTATTTATTTTTTGAAACAGTAGCATTATATCAATACATGATTTGTACGTCCTACAGTTTCCAAGTCTCTTTGATCTATTCGGATGCCTTACGCCAGTTACCATCAACAAATCGCTAATTCAACAAATAAGGAAAGCGGAAATCGACTGGAAAGAACCATTAACCGTAGAACTACAACAGTGCTGGGATCGATTTAGACATGAACTTTCGCACACTGAATCCATCAAAATACCAAGGTGGATTGTTACCAACAAGCGGCGGAAAATCGAGTTACACGCAGCCATTGCATATGCCAGAACTACTACGAAAAATATAAATATTAAAAAAACCTTCTTGTATTTAAAACAAGGGATTGACACATTAAAAACAAGCTTACTACGCCCAAGCTAGAACTGTGTGGGTCACATTTGTTGTCAAAACTTTTCAAAAAAGTTTGGTACTCAAATCGTCACGGTGTTCACATTGACAGATTCAACAATTGTACTATCATAGATAAGAAAACATGAGTCCAATGAAAAGTTCAACAGAGTACCTCAATGCAGGGATATATTGGATCCAAGTTTTTGGAGACACGCCAGATCTGCAGAAAATCCTGTAGGTTGTGCAACAAGAGGTTTAACTCCAACGTAACTTAAACATCATTCGCTTTGGTTGGGCGGCCCAAAATGACTTGAAGAAACCATACTAAAATCGTTATTGCGGACGATTTCAACATACACAATTCAAGTTGGCTTCACCATTCTGGACAGACATCACCCGAAGGAAAGTATGTCGAGATCTTTGATGAGGTTAATAATTTGACCCAGCTTTTACATGAGCCAAAACGGATACCGCATATTAGCGGTCAAAACGCCAACACTCTGGACTTGTTTCTTACCTCTCGCCCTAATAAATACACTTTAAATGTAAATATTATCGCCTCTATGTTCGTCAGACCATTATCATATCGGCGAATCCCTCGTACTCCAACCGCACAGTTAAAGAGCAAACTCTTAAAGGAACCGTATACAAATACGAGAAAGCCAATTGGGAGGATTTAAATGGTTTCTTTACGAGTTTTAATTGGTCGTTGTGCTTCCTCGAAAACGACGTGGATGCCGCTGCCATTATAATTACATATATAATTCCCCTGGTTATAAAAAGCTTTATCCCTAACAGGATAAAGAGTATCAAACCTAAAAAAACGTGGTAGGACTTCAGCTGTAAAGAAGCTATCAGGGCTAAAGAATTAAGTTTTCGGTCATTTAAGGCCAACCCAACTGAGGAAAACCGAAAAAAGTTCAAACGAGGCAGAAATGACTCCAATGCCCATTTTAATCACGTCAAATTCTCTAATGACGACGAGTTAAACAAAAAAAACTGCAAAGCCCCACCGGTAGTAAAAGCTTGCGATCATTTGTCAAGAATATTAAAAATTCGGTCTCGTCATCTAACCCGACCTTCATTTGCAATGCATCCCCGCTGTCAGCTCTTCGTATAAAGCCAATCTGCTTTCTGCTCATTTTACGGCTAGCTCAACGCTCTCAGATTCTGCTTTAACTACGCCTGTACGCGAGCGCGTAGAACATTCAATGGGATAAACCCACTTACGCACTCGTACAGTGGCCAGAGTACTTCAAGATCTCTACCTACATAAATCCGATGGTCCAGATGGTATTCCGCTATTGTTCGGAAGAGGTATTCGTCCACGCTGGCAAAACCACTGCGATAGCTCTTTTAACTGTCCTATTCTTCGGGGCTCTTTCCGAGAAGATTTAAAACAGCATTTGTCCAGCCGGTCTCAAAAGAAGGCGAATCTTCCTCTCCCTCCTCCTACCGACTAATTGCACTTACGTCCCTTCTTACCAAGGTCATAGAAACGCTGAAAAATCATCAGCTTATGAATCATCTGTAAACTACCGCTCATCTTAGCGTATTACAGCACTTTTAAAAAAATATTGGCAGAGTACGTGCATAAGAAAACCCTTCATGGAGGTTTCAATTTGAAGATGGCCACACTAATGCGGTTATATTGGGTTCCTAATGTAAAAAGATTGGTTCGAAAAATTTTACATATGTGTGTTAAATGCTATCGGTTTAATGCCTCGGCTTATCATCAAATCATGTAAATGCTGCCATCCCACAGAGTAACACCATCTACTTACACGTTTAAGGGAAGAGGAAATCGGATTTCAAAGGACTACATAGCAATATTTGTATATTTGGCTATGAAGCCGGGGTAAAATATATGAAATATCACCTCAAAATAATAATTGGTGGTTCAAGTCCCACCTCCGGGGAGCTATTTATTCTTTTTACTCAGATAGAGGCATGCCTGAACTCCCGACCGTTAATAAAGGTAAGCAATGACATATATAGCACTCCGATCATTACTTCGTTGGTGTAATGTCAGCAGATGTAAAATGGATCAACTGACTCATGGGAAAGATTTGTGATCCCAGTGTTAGTTACGCAGTATCAAACCATCCCCATATGGATTCAGCTAAACAATGGCAACAACTGGATGGCAGGAAGATTTTGAAAATATCAATGCAAAATGACGGTATGTTGACACTACAGCCGAACTGTATCCTTAAACATGATACGATGACCATCACATCATATAGTAGTAGTTCTAGTAACATCAATGCCGCATTCATTACTCTGCAAATTTAACAGAGCTGCTTTTCTGGGAAATTCTTTTCGGACTTGCCCCGTAATCAAATCGTATCTAGGAGCCTTGTTTAATTTCAATCTTTGAATTTCATAACGGAGTTCAGCCAGAGATACACATTAAAGTCTGAAACTGGTATCTGCAATTAGCTCTTGGCCGTAAAAGGGCTTTAGTGCGAGACAAATAATACGTTTCTTTCTTTTCTATGGAAAGCGAAATTAGATATCCTCGGGAAATAACCGAATTGCTCAAAGAAAAAAGAACAGTGCGTAAAACATGGCAACATTTAGTGAGGCAATGAGTGAGAAATGTATAATCAGTGGGAATAGACGTGTTTATTCTGCTCCAGTTAAAGTGAGAATAAAGGACTGTGAAAAACCTGTATTTTAAATCCCATAAAGTTCATCATTGCCAAATACTTTTTTGCTTGAATTGCTTTGCCCCTACTAAAATAGTTCTCCTAAAATCATGTCTGCTCCGAATTTACGTTCGTAGAACGTCGTCCCATCAAAAGGGCCAACACTAACACCCGCTAATTCTTCTGCTGCCAAACTCTGTCATAGTAACAATCCACCTCTTACCGCTAAAGTATTAAAACAGCAACTCACTAAGCAAGCGGAGTCACTGCCGTTTGGATTCGAAGAGTTCTTGTCTCGGATGGAAAAAGAATTTCTTTTGAAAATCGAGGAAATTAAGACAAGTTGGTTTTGGTGACTTAAATAAAAGCATGCTTAGCTTAGTCGATCGAGTCGGTCGACTAGAAGATGGAAGGAACAAACACAGCTACACAATTGCTCAATGCATAAATCGCAACTTTTCACTAACGATGCCATGCTCAGGAGAAAAAGGAAACAGCCTGCGATGCTGTGCTCTTTGGAATACTCGCAAATAAGAACTTGAATAACTTTTTTGATTGACCCTGTCAAACCATTAACTACACGACGGCTTCCTTCACAACTATTTTCTGTGCAAATAAACGCAAAAATGACAACAAAAACATTAGCAACAACAACGCTTGTACAACATTTTCCATTATTTAGAAATTCAGCAACGCTCAGGAGAGAAATGCCTTACTGACGTCAGCAGCACACTACCGCAAACAAAATGCTACTCAACTACGTCTCCAGGACTTCGGAATTGATTCAAATAACACCTGCTATATCAATGAGAGTCTTACAAAATAAACCCGTATCCTTTCAAATAGTGCGCTCGTGAATCAAATTTTTGCTGCGTACAAAAAATATGGATATGTTTATGTTAAGAAGTCAGCGAGTGGAAAAAGCTTTCTGCTCGAAAGCTGTGCCGATTTACTTGCTGCTGCTGCGACGCATCAGTGAGCATCTACTATTCATACTTAATTGTAATTGTCTTATTGTTGTCATAACATATTTTCTCCTTTCTTTGCCTTGTCAGCACTTTTCGTCTGTTTATATAAATACATACGTACATACATTATGTATATTGATAGTTTTTCAAATAAAATCGACGTGTAATATGATTAATATAATCTCCAAGCGTTATGAGTGTCTTAAAGTTGGTTAAAAAACGGTTCTCACTCCTTTCAAATGAAGTTCTTATTTTCTTCTGTTGGACTAAATACTACTTTCCCTACACGTTTTGTTCATGGTTCCAAGAACTTGATAAACAACAACAACAGCAACAAACTCAACTTTATGCACAATCAAACAACCGTTTACCGTGTGGATAATCAAAAACACCTTAAATCTGTAAAATAATCAGTAAAAAAACAGCATTTAAATTTACCGCTGACACAACCTTCACCAATTCAAAAAGTGCTCATCGTTCTAATTGCGAAGATCTTTCTTTCATAAATATCACGGAATGTTCTCCTACCACGTCACCATCATTTGGTTTTAATTCCATGAACTTCAGCTGCGTTCCAAAAGCAGTCTCATGAACCTGCGCAACGATTAAGTATGGAGAAGATCACAGAACACACTGCTGAATCTATTGACTAAGTCGTAATTCCCCAAACTCCATACAAGTCAAAATTCATCTCCAGACTTGCATCGATTACTACTTCTGATGATCTCTTAAAATATGTTCATTCCAAAATCGGTTTGTTCAAAAACGTCAGATGAGAAAGCAAGGCTTCCAGGTGTTGTTCAGGGACTCTTAATTTAATTTAAATAAGTACCAGTTTATTGTTCCTGATGAAATTGCCTCATTTAAATTAAGACTCCCTTAAGAACACCTGGAAGCCTTGCTTTCTCCCGAATTCTGGCCAGAAGGAATAATGGTTCATCAGTCGCCACCGAAAAAGACAAACTTGTTGTCTTCAAAAATCTAATAAGTCTAGTCGAATCTTCACCATTTCATTATCATCGCAGTTTTAGTTTATATTATCAAAATGTATGCAGTCAAAGGACCAAACTGCAAGACTTATATTTATTTTCTTCTTAAGTTGATACTGAAATTTTAACTTTAACTGAAACTTGGCTCTCTGATTCTCATTGTACTAATGAATTATTTAACAACTCCTGGTATAGAGTTGTGCGCAAGGATCGCTGTATGAACACCACGGGATTGAAAAGAAGTGGAGGTGTGCTAATTGCGATACGTAATACTTAGTCATGGAAGCAACTTGAACTACCATCGAATAAAATAATTCGCCTAAAGTATTTGATATTTACCAAATTATTGTTAAAATCTCATTTGCATCGGATTTTGAACTTTTCGTTGTCGTCAGTTATATACCTAATAGTCCTTAAAAGTGAATAATACCCATCTTAATAACTATAGTCTATTATTTCATAACTTAACCTCATTTCAACATGTTGTGTTCACAGGTGATCTTAATCTATATTATATTGTTATATTGTCTGGAAGTTTGATAGTGATAAAAACTATACTGTTCCTTTTAATGTTAATAACGGTAAAGAAATTTTGGTAACTGACTTTTTTAGTCAATTTCATTTTGTACAGATGAACAATAGAAAAAATACTCTTGATCGTACTTTCGTTCTTATATTTGTAGATAATGAGTATATATACAATCTTGAGGAACCTATTTTTGCTATCTTTGATAACTCCATACACCACAATTCCCTTTTAATCGAATTTCGTATACTTTATTATCAAAAAGCCATCCCTAAATGTAAAGTCTGCAAGGATTATAAAAGAGCTAACTTTACAGCAATGAATGATTATTTAGAATCGGTACCCTGGTATAATTTATTCCATAATAATGACTTAATCACGATGTATGTTACAGTTGCTTCACTGCGAAGGGAAGTAACAGCTATCTTTGTACCTAATAAGTTAATTAAGAAAACTTTCAAACCTCCCCGGCTTAATAAAAGGCTTTCTCACTTAAAAAATAGGAAAAACAACACTTTCAAGCAATACAAATAGAATAAAACTAACATTCACTTTACATAAGTCTCAGTACTTACGATCCGAACAGGAATTGAATGTACTTAAAAATTTCTTAACCGCTCGTACATTGTTACTAATGAGAATAAATTGACGTCCAATAGCCTTCCTTCATTAGGACCTTCATTAACTCTAAAATAAACTCAAATGGGTTTCCTAGTCAAATGAGTTATCGTCATCAGACGATACTTTACAATTTGCATTTTTTTCGCTGACTTAATTAAATCAGTTTATTCTGATGTTGATATTAATCCATCACCAAAGATCAGTACCAAAGACGGTTGTATTTAATCTATAGTCGATATTGGTAATCTGCTAATAACTGAAGATGATGTTAAATGTGCCTTTGATGATATTGAAAGAAGCAAATCTGATTATCCTGATGGAATTGCTTCTTAAAAACATAAGGAAAGGCTACATTCGCTTGGGGCGAATAGTATATAAAAAAATATTTTTTTTAAAATACACCCCCAAAAAGTGGGCGTGGGCAAAAACTTTGTATTGGCGATATATTGGACAAAATTATTGGCTAAATATCTTGTTAAACATTTTTTTTTTCGGTTTCTATAAAAATTCTCGGAGAAAACAGCATTTTAGTAAATAAAAACCCACAAAAAGTAGGCATGGCAAAAAACTTTATATGACAAACTTATGAAGGAGGACAGTTCCTACATATCTAGAAAGGATTGTAACACTTTATCTCTCCAGTGGATCTCTTGCTGCGAAAACCGTAATGCCAGTCATTAAAAAGTTTTCGGGATTCAAAATATTTCATAAGCTGACGGTTTATCGGCGTTTCCATGACTTTGGAAAGAAGGGACGTAGGTTCAATTGGTCGGTAGGAGAACGGGGTGGAGGATTCGTCTTTTTTGGGACAGGCTGTACAAATGCTGTTTTCGATCTTCTTCCAGCGGGGAATAACACCTCTTCAGAATGATTGGGGAAATTCGATCTGGTCCAGCGGTTTTATGTATATTATCATATTTTGCCTCAACTTTTGGTCGTAGGAGAATTTGACACGGTTAATGTGCGCATTACAGTCGTTTCTGGCTCGTTTGAACTTCTTTCGGTTTTCCTCAGTTCGGTTGGCCTTATATGACTAAAAGCGTATCTCTTTGGCTCTGATACCTTCTTTACAAATCAAGTCATACCACGCGTTTTCCTTTATTTTTATCCTGTTTGGGATAAGGAGTTTCATACCCAGGTGAATTATATTTGTTGTCAATATCCCAATTGGCTTTCTCGCTGATATGGTTCTTTTAGGAGTTTGTTCTTTAACTGTGCGGTTGTAGTACGAGAAATTGGCCGATATGATACAATGGTCTGAAGTAGCTAGAGGCGATAATTCATTTAAAGTGTGTTTATCGGGTGAGAAGTAAGAAACAAGTCCAGAGGGTTGGGTCAAACTATTAACCTCAGCAAAGATCCCACCATACCTTCATTCGGGTGTTGCCTGTCCATAATGTCGAAGCCAACTTGAATTGCGTATATTGAAATCGCCCGCAATGACGATTTCAGTACGAGAATAATGGGTAACAATTCTGGTGATTGAAACAGACTTTTCATCAAACTCATTATAAGTCGACTTCTTCTTATAAGGTCCAATTATTTTAAATTTGATAAGCTATTGCTTCTATTGTATTATCATAAGGCTAATTAATAGATGTTTACTATTTTTCAAAGTATATTTTCAGAAAAAGTTTTTTTTTTAGCATTTGGGAAACAAGTTCACAAGCTGTACAGAAGGGAGAGATATTCTTATTTACCAAGGTGGCTATAAGACCTTTCGAAGTTAGTTGGTTGAAATCTGAAATAGAATAGCTTCTTTAAAGCTTGATATTCCAAGGCAATAACAAGATTCTCTATAAGGTTTCTGAAATACTAAGGGAAGGAAATAATTAATCATTATTATTTATTAGGGTATTTATTCCAGGATTATCATAGACATAAGCAGACTAAATAATAAGCGTGAAAACCAAAAATATGACACAATGTTACCGAATGTATGTTATATTTTTTTTATAATGTATTAGTTTTTACTTTTTTAAGAAAAAAAGTTAACTGGGCCAAATAATATTTTTATAGCTCCAGTGGTAATAATAATAAACAATACCTATATCTGCCTATATCAAATTAATTTATAATTTTTTAATCTTCACTCTGTATTAACCAGTTTGACCCAGTAGATGCGTGTTGATCTCGAGTTCGATTCCTAGACAAGGCTAAGTAATTTTTCAATCTAATTATAATTTATTTCCTCTTTAGAAAAACTTTCAAAAAACTTTACCCATTCAAATGATGGAAAATATTCATCCCAACAATAATAATCAAAAAATAACGGGTGATCCAAGTAGAGATACTTTTTTCAATAGCCTTTCTTGACAGATCACGTGTGAGTCATGTCATGCTGTCATGTTATTTTTGTTTAGTATTGTTTGGCATTTCATAATGGAAAGACTTACGCGTGAACAACGTTTACAAATTGTTCAACTTTATTATGAAAATTCACGTTCTGTGAGGAATGTGTTTCGTGCACTTCGCTCAACTTATGGTCAACATAATCGGCCTACTGAGCGTACTATTTGCAACACCATCACCCATTTTGAGACCCAGCATTTATTATTGGATAATATTCGACCGAATAGACCACGTCCAGCATGCTGTGAACAAAATATAGCGGCCGTAGCTGAGAGTGTACACGAAGACCGTAGAGAGTCGATTCGGCGCCGTTCGCAGCAACTCAGACTGACGTATGGAACGACTTGGCGCATTTTACGTCAAGATCTTAAATTAAATGCGTACAAAATACAGCTTGTGCAACAACTGAAACCGCTCGACCTTCCCAAGCGACATCCCTTCGCTCTATGGGCTCTTGAAAAGTTCCAATAAGATCCGACGTTTTCGAGGCAAATTTTGTTTAGCGATGAGGCCCATTTCTAGCTCAATGGGTATGTAAACAAACAAAATTGCCGCATTTGGGACGAAGAGCAACCTGAAGAGATTGAAGAACTGCCACTTCATCCAGAAAAAACAACGGCTTAGTGTGGTTTGTGGGCCGGTGAAATCATCGGTCCATATTTCTTTAAAAATTATGCCGGTGCGAACGTAACCGTCAATGGCGACCGTTCGTGGCTCGTGATATCGGCGACATTTGGTTTCAGCAAGACGGCGCCACTTCCCACACATCGCATCAATCAATGGACTTATTGAGAGAACATTTCGGTGAGCACATAATTTCACGTTTTGGGCCGGTCGATTGGCCACCAAGATCGTGTGATATCACACCGTTAGACTTTTTCCTGTGGGGATATGTAAAGTCAAAAGCTTATGCCGACAAACCAGCTTCGATTCAGGCCTTGGAGGAAAACATCACGCGTGTCATTCGCCAGTTACTAGTCGAAATGCTCGAACGAGTGATCGAAAATTGGACTCAACGGATGGACCATCTGCGACGTAGCAACGGCCAACATTTGATAGACATAATCTTCAAGAAATAAATACCAAAGAATGTTCTTTCAAATGATAATAAACATTCTCCATTAAATTTGAATTTTCTGTGTTTTTTTCTTTAAAAAAGTAGGGAACTCGAAATGGATCACCCTTTATATATAAGAGAAATACATATTTTGCACAATTTTTATAAATTTCGTTAAGATTTTCGTAATAACTTCTATAATTCCTTAACTTAACATCTAAGAAGATACTATTGCTTTTATAGATCCGGTGAGCAAAGATCTTAGGGAAAGTAAATAATTTCGCTGAAGTGCGCTAAATCGGTTTCCATAAGATCTGTTACTGTTGTTATCAGGACCAAAGTCTAAGACTATTTAGCAATGTCCGTCGGTCCGTCCGTATCAACTTTCGAGGCCTTTAAGGACGTATTTGGAACATATACTCCCTAGGGTTCCGATATGGTAAAGTGTTAAAATTTTCAAAAGACGCCCACTGCCACGCACACAATTTAGAAAAAAACCGTTTTAAGGCTTAAGTTAGAGAGATGATGTCGTACAACCTTCACAAGGTACTGCCCACCTTTATAAATTTGTTATTTAAAGCTTTTTGCCACGCCTACTTTTTGTGGGTGTTTTTCACTAAAATTCTGTTTTCTTCGAAAATTTTCATAGAAATCGAAAAAAAAAGTTTAACAATATATTTAGCCAATATTTTTTCCAATTATCGCCCATACAAAGTTTTTGGCCACGCCGACTTTTTGGGGCATTTTTTTTCTATAAATTTCAAAAATGCTTTTTATCTTTGGGGTACATAGGGATAAGGATAGGGTATCATACTGTGCGCCCCAGCGGACTGTAGCCTTTCCTTAGGTTTATACCCTATCCTAAGGGTATATTAATTTTGACACATAGTTTGTAACACCCCTTAATATTCGTCAGAGACCCATAAAAGTATATATATATTATGATAAGGACCAAATCCTAAGACTATTTAGCAATGTCCTATTTTGAGGCCTTTAAATTTATGCTAGGAAGCTGAAATTTAGAGCATATACTCATTTGGTTCCCGAAATGGAAAAGCATTAAATGTTTTTAAATCCGCCCACTGCCGCGCCCACAATTTAAAAAAAAACATTTTAAGGCCAAAGTTAGAGAGATAGAGTATTAGAACCTTTACAATGTAGGCACAGCCCTCCTTTATAAGTCTGTCATATAAGATTTTTGCCATGCCTACTTTTTGTGGGTTTTCTCACTAAAGTGCTGTTTTCAGCGAAAATTTTCATAGAAACTGAAAAAAAATGTTTAACAAGATATTTAGAAAATCTTTTCTGCAATATATCGCGCATACAAAGTTTTTGGCCACGCACATTTTTTGGGGGCGTTTTTTTTTTCAAAAAAAAATATTTTTTTTTATAAATTTCATAGAATGGAATGATATCCATCAGCACCTTCTTAATGCTATATTCTTTGGGGCATATAGGGATATGGATAGGGTATCGTACTGTTCGTCCGAAGTGGACTGTAGCCTTTCCTTTTGTTTTTTTTTTTGCTATTGTGTTTTTGTTTTTTTTTGTGGACACTGGCCGCGGAACCATTAAAACTGCACGAGTACACGCGTCGAGAGGTTGATCAGTACTGATACACTTGACTCATTATAGCAACGTTCAAGTTGATTTTAATGATACGGTGCGATATGTTTATGGACTTCTTAGAATCGATCACATTTCCGTTTACTCTCGGGAGCTTCTTGGATGCGCTCTGTAAGATAGCATCAACGCCCAAAACTATATTTTTTCACAAAATAATAAACAATAAGTTCCCGAAATATGTGTATGTTCACCCGGTTCAACTTTTCTCGGTCGAACAGAACTTTTTATATTATCTCTTTTCGATACGTACTTCATAATTCCTCACGCCTATTCTTCATTCACGCTATCAAACTATGGAATTTTTTACCCACTCCACTTAAAACAACCCCAAATTGTGCAAGTTTTAAAAGTGCTATGTTCCTCTATTTGTCATCAGCTATCTCCTATGCATATATATACAAATATATATATGTATACATCACAATATTTCATCCCCCCTTTCCATTCTTCCTTCCTCAAATCTAGCCCTACCATTGGCTTCTTAGTCTCCCCTACAGTCTTAACTGATTATTTTTGGTAATAAAGTTTTAACTTTTAAAGGATTTGAGTTTATTTAAAATCTAGTTTAAAGATCTAAGTATTATAAAAGATATCTTAATGCACGCACCAACAAATAAATATATTGAATTGAATTGAAAAAAATTTCGCTCTCCGCCGTTCTCAGAAAGAAGATTCAAGATTTTAAAGATCGCAAAATTTCTTCTTATCTTGAAGGTCGATTTTTCAAAGCTTACCATCAACAGCGGAAGTTTACGCTTAAGTATGATATCCTCATCTCGCTTGCTTTTTGCTTTTCTTTTTTGAGAAAGTTAAAGGGCATCGATAATTTTAAAGCCTTTTACTTTAAGGTCAAAAGGTCTTTTTAATGCAAGCTCCGGACTGTAACGCGATGTGGCCTTTCCGACTTTTTTTCGTACGTGTTCCATTGTATTTTTTCCGCATTAAGCTTTTCAGAAAATTCGCGGTAGATTTCGGGATCAATTAAGTTTATTTTCCAAACATTATTATTCATCGATGTAACTTTGAATGTAGCTTTTGAAATTTCCTTCAGAAAGCTATCAAATAATAATTTCATAATACGTGACTCCCAGTTTTCTCGTGCATTTAATTTTGTTTCCTTATAGTTTTTATAAGCACTATATCTTCAATGTTCGGGCTTACTGCTGAGGAACCAACTTTTCGTTTCTTATATGGTCGCCTCTTTGTATTTAGACGTGTTTCGCGCGCTAGCTCTTTTGTAAGGTAATCACGAGGAACTGGGCCAATTGTTTTATCCTTAGACTCTTTTTGAGCTGAGATTTCTTTAACGCTTTGTTCTCGGCTTTGCGTTCAATAATTTCAATTCTAAGCTCTTGGTAGAGCTATTCGATTTAACTAAGCTTAATGCGAAGTTCACTATTTTCCTCGTCGAAACTTTTACATTTCTTTGAGTCTCTGGTTACGCGCGCAGAGTCTTTCGGCGCCGAGGGACTTCTTTTGGGGCTTGATTTTGTCACAGATTCCGTCGGTGGTGATCAAGTAACACTTTTACTAGATCTAGAAGGGTCAATCATTTTGCAATAAATGGCTCTCCCCAGAATCCGTAGAGTCTGTCGCTGAAGAGTGTGGATTTTCTTGGCTGCCACCTGGGGTACTTGGTCGATTTGTTTTGACTATTACATATTTTGTACGCGCTACAACTCGGTATACGAAGTGTGATTATAGTCGCTTCCTACGACAGGCATGCCTAGCTCGGGTATATTCTAACCCCTAACCATATGGGTAGCCTTTTTGAAACAAATAAAAAGGGGAGGGGAGAGAGCCAGAAATCCTCTCAGTTGACTAACTGTATAATTACTCATATGTGATTCTTGCAATTTTCAGAGTTGGCTTTTGAGAAACCTTAGCAATAATTTTATATATTATTCTTGAAATCACTTCAACAGACAAGGAAGTTGTAAGGAATCGTAGGTGTTTTTGACTTCTTCATGAAGTCCCCATATGCGCGTCCCTATGTTCTTTGGATCTAGAGTTCACACTCTTTTAATATGATGACATTTTTTAACGACTCTGTTATACCAAGGCAAGCCCCCCTTTGGACTTTGGTGAGGTAGGAAAGAAGGTATTTAATTTTCGTGGCCTGGAACTTTACAACCGCGCCATACGTTACGATAAGTCTTACTGCTGCTGTATACAGCCAGTGTTCCATTTTCGGTCTAAGTGTCCACCTGCTTCCGAATGTTCTGCAAAAGAGAGAATACGCCCAGACAGAACACGCAAAAGACAGAACAGGCCCACCAAACACGGTATTCTATATTCTATCCCCAAATAAGTTTGGAGTCTAAAATAACGCCCAGGTGTCTTGCTGAACTGGAAATATTATGATCAATGCCTCCAATTTTCGGTGTCCTGAATGTTGGAGCTGTTCTTTTTCTGGTAAACATCAAGACTTCTGTCTTAGAGGGGTTTACTTCCAGTCCCCGACCTAGTTACCAACAATGAAGATTACGTTTTTAAGACGTTTGCTGAGGACTAAAGAACATGTTCCGGGAACTAGGATGACTACATCGTTCGCAAAGGCGTTCACGACTTCAAAAGGTCATCCATTACCAGGATTCAGATGAGCGGGTAGTAGACACCTCCTTGTGGTGTTCCTCTGATTATTTTTCGTCCAATACATTTTTCTTCGATGTTACCCTTAGTCCGACGTGTGCCTAGTACGATTAGGCTGCCATCTAGATTTGCATTTCTCAAACTGCGTCAACTTCCCGTTCGATGGAGAAATGGCATTTGAATCCTTTGTAGTCATTTTTTAAACTTCCCCAGTTCGCTCTTCTTGACTTTTTGAAAACTTTCCTATCCTGAAAGCCTACATGTACATCGAAGATAATCCAGCGGTGGTACGAAAGCCACCTACCTTCTATGAAGGTAGGATCGTTAGAAGTGGCGATGCGTGCCTTAAAAATGTTGTCGCTCTACATACATACATATAAGTTAACTGTTGCATGTTTTAATTAATTAAAAAATTATTCTCACGGTTTTTATTTACTCTTAAGCACAGTGACGTGCGACACAAAAATGTCTAGGGTAGACACAATAGTTTTCCCGTGCTTCACTCTTAGGATGCTTGATCACCAGTAACTTCTAAATCCTAATCGCGAAATAATTCTGTGCAGCTATTAAATACGACGTTTAAAAAATCGCTGTTAGTAATAAAGGCAGAAACTCTGGCTATATTTTTAATCCTAATGGTTTACACAACTGTGAAAATATGTTTTAAAAACTGTTTAATGACATACATCCTCCTTAACATCCTCAACATGTTATGTTGATCCCGCCAGAAGAATGAAAGAAAGAAGAAACTCGCACGAGTTTAGCTACTCTAAATTCGATCGGCGTAAGTCAAAGTGGGAAATCTGACGAAATTTGTTTAAGTAAATAGAACAAGTGTACCTACCGCACAGGAGGATCTGGAGAGATGCAGTAAAAAAGTGAAAAGGATATTTTAGAAGAAGAAATTAAAAAGTTAAAAAAATAAAATCTTCTGAAAATTCCGTGTACATAAAATATTTTTGTACTACAGCGGCAGCATAACTCTCTTTACCAACCAATCTGCAGTAAGTGAATTAAATCAAGATTAATTTTAATGATACATAAAATTGGCTAGCAGTATGAATATTGATAACTAAGTTTGTATTCAGCGATACAAAACTCATGCAACCGGGCGCAATCCAAAACACAAACCAAAGCCGAAGCAAAATGGATAAATACAGAATATGTAGATATATGTATTTAATTATTATCAATAAATTAATTTCTCGCTGTTTTAAATGTAAAAAGCAAAAGCTGAATATTGAGCTTCCACTATTCCCTCTGTAAAAATATGTTGAGAACTCAAAAACCACTCCAGTTACATTTTTAATTGTCCGTTAAGGAAATTAATTCTCGTACGCATCCTTCAAAATGTTACTGAGGACTTCTGTGGTAGCGTCGATTTCATCTGCTGTATTCAATTTGTGCTGTTGCAATGTTCTATTGTTCTTTCCTATCTCTGCAATTAACTTCTCCCAGTTTGTGGTTCTGGGATTCCAAAGTTTATGAGATAAACCGTCGGTCTCATTAATTATGAATTCTATTATTCTGTGGTCTGAAAAGGATGCCCATAAGTAAACCTTCCATTCTCTCTCGCACATTAAGGGTTTGTAAGTTACTGTAAAGTAGTACATCTAGAACCTCGCGCCTGTTACGCGTACTAAATGTTGGTTCATTACCGATATTACCTATAAGTAACTTCTGCTCTAGTATAAATTCAAGAAGGGACTGACATTTGTGTCGGTGCTTCTAAATTCAACATGATGAGAGTTGGCGTCGCATCCTAAGATGAAGTCCCATTTTTCGTGCTACGCTTTTTTAACCACCAAACTGGTTAACTCGGACGGAGGACTGGTTGGAGAATCGAACGAAGTATGTTACCACGAGTATGAGCGGACTCTTTCCAATTTGCTAGCGGTTTGGTCCACGTTGCTGTAGCTAGGTAAGAGAAATAAAATAATCTGTTTCCTTGCAACAATACAAGTACGTGTTTTACTATTGTCTGGCTCGTTAGTTCTATAAATGGTCAGATCTCTAGAGTTCAGCCTTTTTATTTGGCCCCATATTAACCACGGTTTCTGAGTAAGGGAACAATAGACAATAGTTCCGGGTAGGTCGGCAGATCAGTATTCGGGTATTGTGCATTAGTGTTGACGATGGAACTCTTCAACTATTCCAGGATAATCGACGCGATTATCTTAAATCCTTTGAATGTAGTCAGCTGTCTGCCTTCACGATTGCATCGTTGGCGCCAGCTAGGATTTTTAATTCAAGTAGTTGCCATTGGTCCTATTTGGATTACACGGAGACTTTCCTTGACTTTTGACTAGGGATTGTGTCATCGTGCCTGCTTCTCCCTGCTTTACTCAGAGTTCCTTCAGTTTTGGACGCATCCTTAGCTGGAGCAACTGTCGGTCGCATTGTAACAGACCCACTCGAGATGAAAGGCAATCATCGTTTCGTTCTCGCTGAGGCCGGTTTTATTGCAGCACCTCCAGAAACCTGGACTCTAGCTGCGCCAAGCCCTAACCTATATCTACGCAGACCCGTTTTGGAGCAGCAGGTCTTTGAGGTCGTATCCATGGTTTAGCTGGCATTCGGCTTTTTGGATTTCGATTTGTTCAAGGCGAAAGGCAGTCTGCATTCCTCCCCTGCAGTAGTCGAACTCTTCTTTCTATTTCGGACCTGTTTCCTCTCTTTGTGCCTGCTACGACAGTCATTTTCGGTGTCTCTGTTGACCACTCGAGCCCTATTTAGCATGGTCGTCTCCTCTCCCATTAAGGTACTAGTTTCGGGGGCTCTAAACCTGCCTAGCAGTCGGCCCACAATCCTGTGCAATTTAAGGGGTCTTCTGGGACTGGCCTCTCAGTGTTGTTCGCCAGGTTTGCCCCAGGAATCATTGTCGTCATCGTTTAAGAATCGGTTGTCGTTCCGCCCTCACCCCAGTATACAGAAAAGGGCATATTCATTTTGATACATAGTTTGTAACACCCGTTAGTATTCGTCGTGGACTCCTAAAAGTATGTATATATTTATAATTAAAACCAAACCTGAGGCTATTTAGCAATGTCCGTTCGTCCGTCCGCGATTTTTAGGCCTTTAAATTCGAGCTTACTTACTTACTTAACGGGATCCCGACCCGTAAAGAGTCCCTGCCTGAGATACAACTGCTTCCAGTTGTCCAGACCAAGCGCTCTGGCATCCGCGATGGCTTGGTCTTTAAAACGGAGGTTCGGTCTTCCTTGCCGTCTCGAACCTGTGGGCTGGGATTCGAAGATGCTCTGGGCTGGAGCGTTGTTGTCCATTCGCTGGATTCGGCCGAGCCAATTTAGTCGACGAGTTTTAGCTTTTCGGACTACATCCACATCTTGGTACAGCTCATAGAGTTCGCGGTTGTATCTTCTCCTCCATTTGCCCTCCTCGTACACGGGACCAAATATCCGTCGAAGGATTTTTCATTCAAAGGATCCCAGTATTAACTCTCCTTTCCTGCTTATCGTCCAGCACTCGGCGCCGTATAGCAGAACTGGCAGGATAAGGGTTCTGTAGAGCATGCACTTTGTCAAACCGAAGTAGCAGCGGTTGATGTTTACCCCGAGGTAGATGAACTCCTTAACTACCTCGAAGTTGCTACTATCAACAGTGACATTTTGTCCTAGTCGGTGAACAGATGATTGTTTGTTTGTTGATAGCATATGTTTAGTCTTGTCCTCATTCACTTGGAGGCCAACTAGTTTCGCCTGTTCTTCAATAGCCGTGAAAGCCGCTATCACGGCACGCTGGGATCGACCGATGATATCTATATCGTCCGCATACCCCAGCATTTGGACTGATCTGTTGAATATAGCGCCTTCCGTGTTGACACCTGCCCTGCGCACTATCTGCTCAAGAAGAAGATTGAAGAAATCACACGACAGCGCATCTCCTTGCCGAAATCCGGTGCATGTTTGAAAGAGTTCAGACGAGCTGCTGCCAAACTGCTGCGTTGCATTGCATCGCGTGTTATCTAGTGTGATGCGACACATCTGGATCAGTTTTGACGGGATCCCGAATTCGGCCATCGCCACAAAAAGCTCCTGACGATGAATGGTGGTATATGCGGCATTAAAGTCGTTGAAGAGATGGTGTGTCTCGACTTGAAACTCGTTGGTCTTTTCCAAGATTTGCTTTAGTGTGAAGATTTGGTCTACAGTTGATCTGCCGGGCCGGAAGCCACACTGGTACGTGCCGATTAGTGTGTTGCAGAAAGGCTTGAGACGTTCACACAGTACGTTGGATAGGATCTTATATGCGACATTAAGCAGGGATATGCCTCGATAGTTCTTGCAAGACATAGGATCGCATTTCTTGTAGATGGGACATATGGAGCTGATGGTCCAGTCATCGGGCATGCTTTTCTCGACGCAAACTTGGTTGATGATTTGGTGCATGCGCCAATACCATAACATCACCTCCGTATTTGAAAAGCTGTGCAGGTAGATCATCAGAGCCGGTGGATTAAATGAAACTAGCGGTCCCCAGGTATCTAAAGTTTTTATCATTTCAATTCAAGCTAGTCTCTTACTCACCAAATAAATGCTGCTGTCCGTCACAGATCCGTTTTGTCTCCGACTGTCTTTCTCATTTTTATCAATGATCTATCCGTTACTTGTAATCCAATCCATTTCTTCGCTGATGACAATACCCTTAGCTTCACATATTCTCATTAAATTCTGATCTTGACAGCATCTTTAAGTGGGGTTAAACCAATAGAGTAGATATTGATGGATACGTACAATAGTTTACATAGAACTGTAATTCAAAATTTCAGTCCAAATATTTAGCTTTTGGAAAATGTCTGTTATGCGTAGCGCAAGGGAGTTTTATGCATTCATTAACATTTGAAATTTTGAAAGTAGAAACTTGGTGGTGAAATTTTAAATTTTGGTTCAATGACAATGTTTAATTACGATGTTGGGGTATGAGTTGTTTCGGATTCTTATTTGGTCAAAGCATTGCTAAATAGAAATCGATCATTAACTCAATTTCCACTTTCGCTTAATTCATACCTTTTATTTATTCAACTCTCTTTGTAGAAAACATTTAGTCTATAACTGTTGAGAACAATTCATAAATGTTGTCAGTGGCTAATTATAAAAATCCTACATTCTACGTCTCTGTGAAACTATTCTTGAAATAAACTCATTGAAATTGGAGGTGAAAACTGGAAACTACTACCTAAAATGGATTAATTTCCTCGATCTGTGTTTTATCTTTGTTCGTTAAACTGTTATCTGTTCTAAGTCGCGGCTGGTGTTTTGTTAAAAAAAAGACGTGAAAGCAAATTAAGCAGGCATAAGTATATGTAGTCTAGTCTTTCTTTGAATTACAAACTTTTCCATTTTTCCTATTTTAATTCGGTTTATTTGATTCAAATTAATAGTATAATGTGTAATGTTTTAAATAAAGGTAGGGGTAAATGAGGTTCACAAAAATGGGTAACTTTGCGGTTTTTCTGTGGTTAAGGATTTATGAACACTTGATCTATAAAAACCTATCAGTCCCAAAAAACTTATAATTTGCTTGACTGTTTGAGGCCTTGGAAACTTTCGTACTGCCAGAATCTTGTTCTCCGAGAGCCGAATAGCGCCATTTTCAGCACTTTTTCCTATCGACCATTAATCCATTTGCTTCACAGGTGCAAATTACATTTTTAAATTTATCCTCAATATCCTTAGCGGGAATAATTAGATCGTCCGTATAGAATAACACAATGCCATCACGAATAAGCCCTTGAAAGATTGTATTTATATAACGCTTGAAAGCTGATGGCGAATTATAGAGGCCAAAAAGTGCCTTTAAAAATTCCAATTGACCATCCGGTGTTACGAATGAAGTGAACTTGCTGGAAGTCTCCTCGACGTCTGCATGAAACAAACCATTACGAAGATCAAGCGTCGTGAAAACAGCTGTACTGAACAGAATTTCCAAAATTCTGACCTTATGACCTTAGAATTTAATTTTCTAAAGTCCACGGACAGCCTGTAACTTCCATCCTTTTTGTGTGTCATAAAACAATTGGGCTTGCATAATTAGAACAACTGTTTTGAATTATGCCTTCATTCATCCACTCTTGAATTTGCTGGTTTACAAAATCCTCTTCCTTTTGCGCTAACCGCCTGAGCCACTGGTATATAGGATTTTCAGCCTCTAGTACAATTTTCATCTTAACACAGGATGACTCCGGCTTAACTTTCTTTCCTTAATATTTCGTATTTCTAATTAACTTTCATCAACAGTTTTCAAAGTATCGTACCATATTAACACGAGCTAGGAATACTTTTTCGTTACTAGGATCTATTTTGTAAGTAATAATTTTCCCTCTATGGATGAAAATAGATGCGTAGTTTGAAAGTTCTTCCCAACTGGGATATAGTCCTTCATCAAATTATCAGGAACTATATGAAAACTCAACCGATAGGTTTCAGAATCCACCGCCTTGTCCAAACGTTGATTCCCGGTCCATCATAGCAATTAAGCTGGATTACATCGCTAATCGACTGTTTCATAACCGAGATATCACTTCCGGTACCCAAATGTGCTGTGAACTTTTTACCCTTTATTTCAATTCCCATCGTTAAATCCGGGACTTTTAGCCAATTTATTTTTTTTTTTTTTTTTTTTATAATGTACGCGCACTAAAGGGACTTTGGATACCCTTATAATGAAGTGACACAGTGCGGGCATTAGGGAAATGAAGGATTAGAGAAAGGGAGAAACCGATGCACGTTGGTTTTAAATGTTTGTAAATTATAATGCAAAGGAAAAACAGAGCGTAGTAGAGCATTCCACATTCGTATTGTATGGTTGAGAAAGGAATCTTTATATTTCACAGTACGTCCGAAAACAGGCTTAAGGGTAAACTGATGTGCATTCCTCGCAAGGCGAGTATTGCGGTTGAATTGCTGTAGGGGTGGAATGCAACTGGCTATTTCATTTGAGCACTTGTGGTGGAAATACCGATAAAACAATGACAGGCAGGAGACATTACGACGATGACTAAGAGAGTCAAGTGATTTCGCGATGTCTCGATCGCCAATAAGTTTTACCGCACGTTTTTGGATCCTGTCAAGTAGCTCCAAATATGTTATTGGTGCACCAGACCAGATATGAGCGTTGTACTCAAGTTTTGGGCGAATAAACGCCTTGTAGATTCTAGCCAGATCAGAAGGGGTGAAATATTTCTTGCATCGCTTTAGGAAGCCTAGACATTTCGCAGCGTTCTTGGCGACATTAAATATGTGGTCATTCCAACGAAGGTTGTCATTAACACACATACCGAGAATGGAAAGTCTTTCGGTTTCAGCGATGCAAGTGCCATGCATGGATAATGGCAGAGAATTAGGGGTTCGCTTCAATGACAGCAGACAGCATTGCGTTTTGGAAGCATTAAATTCCACTCTGTTGGTTTTACCCCATTTAAGAATGCTGTCAAGATCGGAATTCAATGAGCTTAACATACGTTGCCGTTCCATTTCAACGCCCGAAGATGAGGGGCGTTGCCCAGGAAACGAATATGTAAAGCTGAGGGTACTGTCATCAGCAAAGGAATGGATTGGATTAGAAGTGACAGACAGGAGGTCATTAATAAAAATGAGAAAGAGAGTCGGAGACAAAACAGAGCCTTGAGGGACACCAGCATTTATTTGGTGAGTTGCAGACTTGAAACCGTCCAAAACAACTTGTATTGAACGGTCCGAAAGGTAATTTCTAATCCATTGAAGAAGGGTAACATCGATCCCAAATGCACGCATTTTCGACTAGAGAGCTTGATGCCAAACTCTGTCAAATGCCTTTGAAATATCAAGCGCAATGACCTTGCTTTCACCACCATGGTGAATAGATTGGTTCCACTTTTCGGTTAGATATGTCATCAAATCACCAGTGGATCTGTTGCTGCGAAAACCGTACTGCCGGTCATTAAGAAGTTTTCGGGATTCGAGATATTTCATAAGCTGACGATTTATCAGCGTTTCCATGACCTTGGAAAGAAGGGACGTAAGTGCAATTGGTCGGTAAGAGGAGTGAGAGGAAGATTCGCCTTTTTTTGGGACGGGCTGGACAAATGCTGTTTTCCATCTTCTCGGAAAGAGCCCTGAAGAATAGGACAGATAGAAAAGCTTCCGCAGTGGTTTTGCCAGCGTGGAAGAACACCTCTTCAGAACTATAGGGGAAATACCATCTGGGCCAGCGGATTTGTGAATGTTGAGATCTTGAAGTACTCTTGCCACAGTACGGGTGCGAAAGTAGATTTGTCCCATGGAGTGTTCTATGCGCTCGAGTACTGGGGGAGATAGAGCACAATCTGGGAGCGTTGAGCTAGCTGCAAAATGAGCAGCGAGCAGATTGGCTTTATCCGAAGAGCTGACAGCTGGAGTGCCATTGTAAATTTGAACGGTATTTTCTCTAGAACCTCCTTCACCTCTTTCCCCATCGCCCCTATTTTTCGGATTAGATGTGCAGTTAGCTGCAAAGTGTCCGAATTCATTACACTTAAAGCAGCGTGTACCTTTTGTTCTATTTGGACATTGACCTGCTAGATAAGACAACGATCCACAATTAGTACAGTGCAGCGCTTCGAAGAATTACTATTATTATTATTGTCCCTGTTTCCAACCTTGGAAAGAAGGGACGTAAGTGCAATTGGTCGGTAAGAGGAGTGAGAGGAAGATTCGCCTTTTTTTGGGACGGGCTGGACAAATGCTGTTTTCCATCTTCTCGGAAAGAGCCCTGAAGAATAGGACAGATAGAAAAGCTTCCGCAGTGGTTTTGCCAGCGTGGAAGAACACCTCTTCAGAACTATAGGGGAAATACCATCTGGGCCAGCGGATTTGTGAATGTTGAGATCTTGAAGTACTCTTGCCACAGTACGGGTGCGAAAGTAGATTTGTCCCATGGAGTGTTCTATGCGCTCGAGTACTGGGGGAGATAGAGCACAATCTGGGAGCGTTGAGCTAGCTGCAAAATGAGCAGCGAGCAGATTGGCTTTATCCGAAGAGCTGACAGCTGGAGTGCCATTGTAAATTTGAACGGTATTTTCTCTAGAACCTCCTTCACCTCTTTCCCCATCGCCCCTATTTTTCGGATTAGATGTGCAGTTAGCTGCAAAGTGTCCGAATTCATTACACTTAAAGCAGCGTGTACCTTTTGTTCTATTTGGACATTGACCTGCTAGATAAGACAACGATCCACAATTAGTACAGTGCAGCGCTTCGAAGAATTACTATTATTATTATTGTCCCTGTTTCCAACGAGGCTTAGATCTCCGCTTGATCTTTTTTCTCCTTAGCTTGATCTGCCTTGAGGCGTTTATATGTCTTAAAATTCTCCTTTAACTCTTCTAAACTAATTCAATATTGTACTTCTTCATTTCCATGCAAAGATAGCTTTTTCATTTAATACAAAATTGAAGTAAGGTTTCACTGGCTGACTTTTTTGTGTTCTCTAAAATTCTGTGAACTATTTCGCGATCTCTGCAACCGAATTCGGCTTTAAGAACCTCTTTTAATCGTTTCCAACTACTAACACCAGATTCTGCTGCAATGGCAAGTTTGGCTGCACCAAATAGCAGTTTTCTTGCATTTTTTTTTTATAATTTGCACGTGCAAAAGAGATTGTTAGCACCCTTATAATGTTTATAGTAACACAGCACGGGAATTAAAGAAATAAGGGATTAGAAGAAAGGATGTGAAGCCGATACACATTGATATTAAATGTTTGCAAATGTCAATGGTTAGGAAAACCAGAGTGTGGTACGGCAGAGGAACGAATCTTTAAATTTCACAGTTCGTCCGAATACAGCCTTTAGGGTGAACTGATGGGCATTCCTAGCATGACAGGCATTGCGTTTGAAATTTTGAAGTGGTGGAATGCAACTGGCTATTTCGTTCGAGCACTTTCGATGGAAATAGCGATAGAACAATGACAAACAGGAGACATTGCGACGATGACTAAGAGACTCAAGTGTTTTCGCAATGACTCCATCGCCAATAAGTTTTAAAGCACGTTTTTGAATCCTACCCAGTATCTCCAAATATGTTATTGGTGCACCAGATATAAGCATTGTACTCCAGTTTGGGACGAGTGAACGCTTTATATATTCTATCCAAAAGGGGTGAAATATTTCTTACATCCCATGAGGAAGCGATTTCATTTCGAAGACATTTCGCAGCGTTCTTGGCGACGTCAAATATGTGGTCTTTCTAAAGAAGTTGTTCGTTAACACACTTACCGAGGATGGAAAGCCTTTCGGTTTCAGCGATGCAAGTGCCGTTCATGGATAATGACAGAGTATTGGGGTTTCGCTTTAATGACAGAAGACAGCATTGTGTTTTGGGTGCATTAAATTCTACTCTATTGGTTTTACCCTAATTAAGAATGCTGTCAAGGTCAGAATTTAATGAGCTTAACATACGTTGCCGTTCCAGCTGCACGCCCGAAGATGAGGGACGTGAATTATGCAACGAATATGCGAAGCTAAGGGTACTATCATCAGCAAAGCAATGGATTGGATTAGAAATGACAGAGAGGAGATCATTGCTGAAAATGAGAAAGAGAGTCGGAGACAAAACAAAGCCTTGGGGAACACCAGCATTTATTTGGTGAGTTCCAGACTTGCAACCATCCAAAACAACTTGAATTAAGCGGTCCGAAAGGCAACGACTTTACTTTCACCACCATGGTGAATAGATTGGTTCCACTTTTCAGTTAGATATGTCATCAAATCACTAGTGGATCTTTTGCTGCGAAAACCTTACCGCCCGTTTTTAAAAAGTTTTCGGGATTCAAGATATTTAATAAGCTGATGATTTATCAGCGTTTACAAAGTGATTTCATGGAAGGAAGGGGCGTTAGTGCAATTGGTCGGTAGAAGGAGACAGAGCAAGATTCGGCTTTTTTTGGGACGGGCTGGACAAATGCTGTTTTCCATTTTCTCGGAAAGAGCCCTGAAGAATAGGAGAGATAGAAAAGCTTACGCAGTGGTTTTGCCAGCGTGGAATGACACCTCTTCAGAACGATAGGGCAAATACTATCTGGACCAGCTAATTTATGTATGTTGAGATCTTGAACACTTACCACTATACGAGTGCGAAAATGAATTTGTCCCATGGTATATTCTACGCGCTCGAGTACAGGGGAGGTAAAGCACAATCTGGGAGCGTTGAGCTAGCTGCAAAATGAGCAGCAAGCAGATTGGCTTTATCCAAAGAGCTGTCATTGCAAATGAGTGTCGGGATAGATGTTGAGGTCGAATTCTTAATAATCTTACCAAACGACCAAAAGTTTTTACTACCGGTGAGACTTTGTCGAATTTGTTGCCTCAACTTTTGGTCGTAGGAGAATTTGACACTATTACTGTGGGCAATGCAGTAATTTCTGGCTCGTTTGAACTTTATTCTGTTTTCCTCAGTTGGGTTGGCCTTGTAAGACAGAAAGCTCACCTCTTTTAGCCTGATAGCAGCTCAACACCATGCGTTCACCTTGGTTCTGATGCTTTTAATCCTATTAGCGACAAAACGTTTCATACCCAAGAGAATTATATTTGTTATCATATCGGGAGCAGCATCCACATCGGTTCGAGAAATTCGCCGATATAATACAGTGGTCTGACGAACCTAGAAGGGATAATACATCTGGTGCGTAAATGCGCATGAGAAATAAGTCCAGTGTGTTGGCCGTTTGACTACTAATATTCGGAATTCGTGTCGGCTCATTTACAATCTGGGTTATGTGGTTTATCTCAGCAAAGATCTCAGCATACGAACAGTAGTGGATTAATTGCCTACGGACGTGGAATTCAAGCCAAATAATTAAATTCCAAATTGGAACATTGGCCGTATTGTGGTTGAAATTAGTACGCTACATCACTACATATATAAACAGCGAGGCCACGATGAGTAAAGAATAATGGCACTAAGTTGTAACCAGGTAGGCTAAATTCAGAAGATTTAAATAGTTTGTAACACCCCCGTAACCGCACATACTAGCCGGTCTTGAATCTTAAATCTGTCGAAGACTGAGTCACTATTCACGTTATCCCTACCAGGTTTCCGCGCATTTGTTGGAATTAAATACCAATGTGTGACGTCTTCATTCATTTTTGACCAAAAATAAAGAGGTAATGCAGTGAATCGACGAGCAATGAGCAATGAGGTACGGAGAACATTTTGTTGTTTGCTCTTTCCGTTTCCCTTCTAGCAAGTTTCTCAACTAGAAGAGATGCTAGCTAGTGAATTGGGAAATATAGTCAAGCTGACGTTTTTGGAGTGGTTTTCTATTAGCTAACAGATCACGGTGTAATGCTGAGTATTTAATTTAAGCTTCTTCAAAAATAATGAAAGCGATTTCCGGGCGCTGTTAGTACTGTTGTGATCACTCAAAACAAGTCACTCAAGTCTAATAACCGTTTAGACCATTACCACTACCACCGGCCCTCTTTCATTTCTACTCATTCATCAATTTACCGATTAACCTAGTTTGTCATTTAGTTAGTCTCCAACCAACTTGCACGCAGAGCTAACGTATAAATTAAATATGTTACATAAGTTTTAATATAAATTAAATAAAGTCAATATTAAAGATGTTAAATGACATAAATGCGCATCCTCATTTACATCATTGGTGACCCCGAAATTACTAATTACCATAATTAACTACCTACAATCTATAATTTGACATTAAAAAAAACAATTCAAAGTGACAATTACGTACTACATATTTTAATCATTGCCTAATATACCGAAAACCACTAAGCCACCCCATTTGCTCAAATTAAATGGTTGCATAAGTCAATCCGAACAAAAAAAAATGGAGACCGTTTATACACATATATAGGACTACCGATTATGTATGCAAGTGCTAGGGAATACAATTCTCTAAATACATTCCAAAGGTGAAATTGTTCAAGTTCGATAGCCTCTTTTTTTTTAAAAAATTCCTGCAACATATGTATGTACTGAACGTTACGCTGTCTTACTACATCATTGAAACCGCTTGTCAGCTTTGTGAAGTACCGAAAACAATCAAAATCGGCCCGATTGTGCCCATCAACTAACCTACTTACTAAAAATTTAACTTTAATTTATAGAATTACAAAAGTAACTTGTTTAGTCATACTTATTTTAATTAAGAATATAATTCTATTGGTTTCTTTTACAGATACAAGAAATTCCTTCTTTTCTTTTAAATTCAGAAAATCTATACCTTATATTTTCTTTTTTTAAGGTTATAAGAACAATGAATACCAATGAAACCGAAAATATCTTCGGTGGTCACAGCAAAAGAGAAAATTAAGATAACAAAAACCCTTTCACCAGCGATAATTCATTATTTTCCGTTAGGTTACCACCTTTTTGGACAAAATCACCTGGTTATTAATTTGTACAAGCGGAAGCACAATTCGCGATAGCTAAAATTACGCGTGGTATTATGAAGTACAATTACGTTCTCGCGGCATTACCTCAAGACGTTCTTGAAACAGTGCTCGACAACTCATTCATTATCATTAAAACAACTCGCTTAAAAAGCTTTGGCTTAGGAGACTTCCACAAGTTATCAATATCGCGTTGATTTCTCAAGATGATACCAGGACTTAACGTCCCTTGCGGACAAGATTTGGCAAGCTTCAGGATCATCTATTGTGCTCATTCTTCGAACAATGCAATGTAGAATGAGATCCTAGATATGAAGGCAATGATTAGAAACATATCGAATGAAGTAAGTCGATTTATACCTATCGGAAGAAGTTCAGAGAGTTATTCTCAAAGACGTAAGTCAACCAGTAGAAATCGATCATCAGAAGGGAGAGTCCGCTGGTTGCATAGCTAATTTGGGGTAAGCGCTGCCTACCACCCTCAGGCGAATGGAATGTTGGAGCGATTTCATCGGCAATTGAAAGCCGGATTGATGGCCTTCCATTGATGTTGCTTGGGATTAGGACATCTGTAAGGGAAGACTTGCGATGCTTATCTGTTGAGCTCGTCTATGGTCAGACACTCAAGGTTCCTGGCGAATTCTTTATTCGAACGAATCTGGATGTTGGAGTTAGTGATCCAACAAGTCTAGTCCGGAAACTCAGAACGTCTATGCAGTCAATAATTCCCGTAAGCCTACGCCAGTCGCCTCAATCAAAGGTCAATATCCCGAAGTCGCCAGATAACTCTGACTTCGTGTTCATAAGAGTTGACAAAGTTCGCCCTGGACTGTCACCGCCATATGAGGGACGCTATAAAGTTGAGCGAAAGTTACGAAAATAGTTCATAGTCAAAATTAGAAACAAAAACGTTTCAATCTCAATTGATAGGTGATACTCAAAAAATTAGGTCTCTCATCTCGCGGAACAAGGCCGACATTATCGCGATCCAGGAGATACGATGATCTGACAAGGAATTATGAAGAGACAAAATTGTGACATTTATTACAGCTGTAAAAAAAGCTTGCACATGTTAGGATGCGGATTCGTCGTGGGAAATCGGCTTAGATGCAAAATAATGGATGTCAAGCCGATAAGTCATCGCCTGGCTGTGATCCGCATCAGAGCTACATTCCAAAACAATAGCTTAATATGTGCACACGTCCCTACCGACGAGGCTGAGGACCCTAACCAGGACCTATGAACTCTTGACCTCTTTGACGGAGCCTATCCGGAGTACGATGTCAAAGTTGTACTCGGGGACTTCGATGCTAAAGTCGGCAAGGAAAATAACTTCGAGGGATTAGTTGGTAAGCACAGCCTCCATAAAACGACAACAGATAACGGCTACCGACTAATTGCCTTTAAAGCTGCCTGTAAGAAGAAAGAAGGAATTTGACGTTGGAAGCCTTAACACATCGCCTTAGCACATCTGGAGTTGCCAGAGCCTACAAGGAGCGGCTGAGTGAGAAATTCTCCACTGTGGATTCACCTACCACAGACGCCAACAACCAGTGGTCTGCGTATTGCGACATCATCAACGAGGTAGCCGAAACCAACCAAGGAAACCAGCCAACCCAGAGAAAAACCCCGTGATATGATGATGTATGCGTATACCGCAAAAGGTGACAGAAGATGCACAC
Source organism: Ferdinandea cuprea (assembly GCA_963576555.1). Taxonomy (NCBI): domain Eukaryota; kingdom Metazoa; phylum Arthropoda; class Insecta; order Diptera; family Syrphidae; genus Ferdinandea; species Ferdinandea cuprea. The sequence goes on from OY754960.1 coordinate 57,475,601, forward strand.
ATTGGAATGCTGCAGAGTTAAACAAGGTTAGCAAGGGATGAGTACCGACCCAGGAGAAGGGAGGAGAAGATCCTACGTAGGAAGAAAAGAGAGCACGCAGTCTCCCAGCTTAAGGAGAAGAGTCTCGCGAACGAATTTAAGCAGCATTTCCAGCAGCTGCTAAACGGACAAAATGTAGAGAGAGTGATGGGGCAAAAAGGGAACCCACCTCCAGTCAATGAAGAACCAGTCCCGCCGCCCAGTATAGAAGAGGTTGGCTTAGCTTTTAAAAAAGCTAGAGATCAACAAGACCGCCGGCTCTTATGGTGTGCCTGCAGAGCTTTTCAAATATGGAGGTGATGATATGTTAGGGCGCATGAACCAAATCATCAACCCAGTTTGGGTGGAGGAAATCATGCCCGATGACTGGACCATCAACTCCATATGTCCCATCTACAAGAAAGGCGATCCTATGTCTCGTAGGAACTATCGAGGCAAATGTCGCATATAAGATCCTGTTCAACATACTGTGTGAACTTCTCAAACCTTTCTGCATCACACTAATCGGCACGTACTAGTTAGGCTTCGGGCCCGGCAGATCAATTGTAGACCAAATCTTCAAACTAAGGCAAATCCTGGAAAAGACCAACGAGTTTCAAGTTGAGACACACCATCTCTTCATCCACTTTAAAGCCGCATATGACAGCATTCATCGTCAGGAGCTTTTTGTGGCGATTGCCGAATTAGGGATCCCGTCAAAACTGATCCAGATGTGTCGCGTGACACTAGATAACACGCTCGCAATGTGCAATGGCAACAGCTTACCTGAACTCTTTAAAATATGAACCCATTTTCGACATGTACACAGATGCGGCAATTATTTCGACAAGGAGATGCGGTGTCGTATGATTTCTTCAATCTGGTTCTTGAGCAGATAGTGCGCAGGGCAGGTGTCAACAGGGAAAGCACTATCTTCAACAGATCAGTCCAATTGCAGGGGTATGCGGACGATGCATACAAGACTAACTGAGGGCAAGACTTTATATATGCTATCAACAAACAAACAATCATATGTCTACCGGCTAGGAAAAAATGTCTCTGGTGCTAACGGCAACTTCGAAGTTTATCTACTTCGGGGTAAACATCAACTCCACAACTGACATCTTAGTGGAGATCCGTCGAAGAATTACACTAGAAAGCCGCTGCTACTTCGGTTTGGCAAAACAAATGGGTTTAAAATTCATGATTTGAAGGACAAAGTGAACGCTCTACAGAAGCCTAATCCTGCCAGTTCTACTATACGGCCCCGAGTGCTGGATAATAAGCGGGAAAAGAGAGTTGAAAGAAATATCCTTCGACGGATATTTGGTCCTGTTTGCGAGGAGGGCGAATGCAGGAGAAGATTCAACCGCGGACTCTCTGAGCTATACCAAGATTTGGATGTAGTCCAAAAAGCCAAGAGACGTCGACTACATTGGCCTCGGCCAGATCGAACGAATGAACAACAACGCTCGAGCCAAGTGGATCTACGTATCCCAGCCCCCAGGTTCGAGATGACAAGGAAGACCGAGATGACAATGAAGACCGAAGCTCCGTTTTACAGACCAAGCCATCGCGGATGCCAGAGTGTTTAGGTTTGGATCGGTTAGATGGGTTGTAATGTTCACTTTATTCCTGCTACACTTAGGTCCCTGTGGACCCATTGCGATGCCCTTCATTGGGAAATACGGCGGTGTTGTGGCCTTCTTTAAGGTTCTTTTTCTCCGCCCTTGGTTACTCAATTTTATCAAGCAATTCCGATGTCTCCAGAAACCTGCAAAGATCTGACACTTCCTCAATGTCTTGGAAGAAGAAACTGCCAAGTGTTCTGTTCCTCAAGTGACAGAGACACGGGCAGTGACAGTGATGGTGAGGGGTGTCCTCTTGGAGCTCAGAAAATGGGATTTTCAGAAAATTATGACCAGTTTCAGCAGCAAACAGCTTGGACAGCGACGCTCTTTCGTACTGTAGGAGTTTCTTTGGTTCGGTTTTTATTATATTCTGGTCACAGTTTCCGTTATATCTCACACCTATTGTTCTTAGATTGCAGAGTGGTGGTTTGATCGACTGAAGTGCCAGGTCGGATCCTCTTCTTGCTAGCTCATCGTCCTTGTCATCGCCGGTTATGTCCCTGTGTTCAGGAACCCAGCAAAGACATACCCTGTGCTGTGAGCCAAGAGCCTTAAGCCTCTATGCGATAGCGGTGAACCAGCTTGGATTTAATGTCCTCAGCCCGGAAAGTACTACTTTGATCAGAGAGTCTGATGGAGTTGTTTATGTTTAGTTCCTCCGAGAATAGACCGGCACCTGTTCAACAATCCATCTTTGATCCATCGGTGTATATGGATAAATGTAGATTTCATTTTCATGGGTTCATTCGCTTTCCATTCCTCTTTACTCGGAAAGGAGCAAGTGTATGGTTTGTCTTAATCCATGTAGGGAATCATGTAGTCGGAGCTAACGTTGTTTCCTACATACAGTTCCAGAATATATGCTCGTCCCGCGAAACCTGGGTTCCAGCTGACAATTTGGCTCATCCTCAAGGCGCTCTTGGCAGCTGATTTGTGCAAGTATAGAGCCAAGAGTAGCAAATTCAGAATCACTCCGAAACCAGCGGTTGCTGTTGTACTCATTGCACCAGTTTTTCTGCTAGTGTCTTTATTTTCGTAAATAACTTAAGATTAGTTGATTTGTCTGCGGCTTCCCTCCAGACTGTACTACCATATGTGAGTATCGGTCGCACAATTGCGGTATACATCCACAGAATTATTTTGGGTTTCGGTCGCAATATTCTTCCGAAGACGCGGCTGCATGCATAAAATGTATTTGCTGCCTTCCTTACTCATTCATTGACATTCAATCTCCAGTTAAGTTTCCTGTCAAGAATAACACCTAGATACTTCACACTCTCCGCCACTTTTAGAGAGATCCCCTCAATAGCTGGTGATTCGAATTGTGGTTTGTTCCTTTTATATGTGAACAGCACAAGTTCGGTTTTCTGGAATTTATCACAAGACCACATTGATTTATATACGCGTTAAGTGTCTTTAGTGAGTTTTCTAACAGTTCGTTTATAGTTGATAAGAAGTGGCCTGATGCAAGAAACACAACTCTGTTTTTTAGTTTCATGAGTATTTAATTGATGACGAGGACCCATAGCAGTGGAGAGAAGACACCTTGCTGGGGTGTTCCTCTGGATGCTGTAACTCTTAGGTCAGCGTCACTAAGGTTAGCATACACATTTTTTTTCGCTTAGTAGATTAATGTTCACGTTAGTGATAGTACCATCAACGTTGCAATCTTGCAATGTTCAATTTATTGCACAGATTTTAACATTGTTGAATGCTCCTTCAATGTCTAAAAACGCTGCTGTTGTACATATATTCTCTGTCGTTTAATGATTACTCTATAGTGCTGACTACTTCAAGGAGTGTGGTTTTCACCCTCTGCCTTTAATATACGCATGCTGAGTTGGGGAAAGCGCAGTGTTATTAAGTCTGTCAAGAATATAGATATTCACTAATTTTTTAAGGGTTTTCAGGACGAATGATGTTAGACTTATGGGTCTGAAGTCCTTAGCATTGGTTTTCCTGCCTTGGGAATGAAGACAACCTTCACTAGTCCAGGCCTTTTGAATGTAGCTTAGGTCAAGACTTCTTATAAATAGTCTTTTGAGAATCTGTAAAATTATGGCTTTAGATTTCTGTAGCATAATTGGAAATATCTAGTCACCTACAGGAGATTTAAAGGGGCTGAAGCAATCTAGTACCCAGATTATCTTTTCTTTGGTAATAAAACCTTCCGGAACTGGCAATGCAGCCAGCATGGTAGCATGGTAGCTTCGATTTCTTGTGGTGTCAGTGTCTGCTGCTGCAGATTTTGACTGTTTTTCCTACCTCTGCAAAAAAATTCTCCCAGTTTGCCGTTCTGGGGTTCCTGCTTTTTTGAGACAAGTTAACGCCCTCATCAATTATGAATTCTATTATTCTGTGATCCGAAAAGGGTACCTCGGATGAAACCTTCCATTCTGGCACAGTAAGAGTCTGTGAATTGTTGTAGAGTGTTACGTTTAAAACCTTACGTCGTTGTTAGCTTTAAGTAACATATACTCTAAAATAAATTCAAAGAGACACTCACCTCGGAAATTTGTGTCGGTGCTTCCCCATTGAGCATGGTGGGATTTGGCGTCACATCCTAGGATGAAGGCCCTTTTCTCCTGCTCTGATTTAATGATCAGCGAACTGGTTAACTCGGACGGTGGATTACTAGGAAAGTCGAAAGGCGTGTCTGTGGCCGCATGTATCAGCGGGCACTTCCCCTGTCCTTCCAATTTAACCACGGTTTTGTACCTAGGTAAGAGAAGACGGTTAATCTGTTTCCTTGCAACAATACATTTACGTGTCTTACTATTATCTTGAAAAAAGGACGACATCTACCGTCTTAGTATTCATAAGAAGAGTAAGGTTGGCGCTTGCCGCCTTACTGTGGTTAATATTTATTTTTAGTATCTTTATTTCGGCCAGTCGCTTCCCCACCCCCCTGTTCGGCGTCGCTGCCGCAAGCCTAACCACGTAATGCCAACGCAGACCTTGAAATTAATTTAGCTTGCGAAGCAGCAGCAATGATTTGTAGGTGAGAAGCACCAGGACTTCTGTGCCTTTGTCTTTATGTTCACCCAGTTCGATAACCTTCCACCCCTTGCCGTGTAGCTCCAGGTTAAGGAACCGCAAGTTGCGTTCGATTCTGTCTGCGGGTATGTATGGGCCTTGCACGTTTATGCGCCCCTTCGGTTTTGTGTAGTTAAGGATTTCTTTCCTGTCAACGGCACGCAGGTCAGCATTTTGCCAAGACGCGTCAGTGTTGACAGTGAAATTTTTCAACCACTCTAGGGTGCTCTTATCCCAAAAGTGGAAACTTGCCGTTCGCCTTCAGGATGACGTCGTTGACACCATCCGGGATTCTTAGTTCTATAAGTTGCCATTGGTCGTTGGCAAGTCTCCGATTTGGATTACCATGGTCGACAACAGTGACACGGAGACTCTCCTTGACCTTCACTGCGATCTTTCGCTTTTTGGCTTCCCTAACTAGAACCTGGGAGATTGTGTCATCGTGTCGACCTCTTGTAGGATTTCCCAGAGCTCCTTTAGGTTTGGACGTTCTGAAAATACACACTGCGGCCAACGCCTTGTCTTACGTCTACAACTTAAGTGACCACACATTTGGTCAAATGTGTCGACAGCACCTTTTGATGAATTGTATGACTCTATTATAGACGGTTTTTTGATACTGGACAAATAACGAACGAAGAAGAGCGGGTTCTTGAGCCTAAGTTAAACCTAATACGCTTAGCTGACAAGAATAAGTTTATCATGAAAGCCAAACATAGACGTTTGAACCAAACGTGATATAGTGTGTTTCAACTCTTCGAGGATTTATATTTTGTTGCTTCTAATTGTCCCAAGAAGGGTTAACTTGAAAACTTCAGCAAGTAGTTCTTCAGCTGGTGGCACTGATGTAAACCAATTATCTGTTGTAAGATTCCGGTTGGTCCCATGGATTGTTTTTGTACGCAGCTCGCACTGCCGAGAGGATTGCCAGTAGCAGTTGTGTCTTTGTTTCTCCTAAATATAGACAGGCATCAAACATATATTTAGTCTTGACATCACATACTAATTTATTCCAAAATTTTAGAAAACTCCAATGATTTTATAATATACCTGCCACATTGTTTTGGTTCTGGGATAACCTGAATAATATTTCTTGCAGCCGTTCTCTTTGAACTTTGCCGAGATCAAGCTGGTTGTGATGACCAGATAAGTAGTTCTTACCTCGAGAAGTGTGCACCGCTGACGAAATGACTCTTAAAAGTTGAAGCTGATGGCGTATTAGCATCATCCGCATCATCTACAGCTATATTAGCCAACTCATTGTCAGAATCAGTTTAATACGTGGGGTCAGCCAAACTGTCTTCGGGATTGAAATTTTAAATTTCCAAATCATCCTTCCACTCAATAGTTTTGCCGGGGTTTCGTGAGGAACTTGCAGACGGAGTTAATAAAGCGTTGAAAAGTTTGCGCGGCGTTCCAAAAGTCAAAGGCATTCGCAGAAAATCGAACTAGCCAAAAGAAGTTGTGATGGCTCTTTTTCATTTTAATCAAATGAATAGCCCTGCCTAGGTTTAAAATCAATAATATTCGTAAATATTTATGTCCAGTTCGGATGTGGGAGATGAGATACGATTAGAGCTGTGTCAATCATGATTGATTCGATATTTTTGACCCGATCAAAATAATGTATTGGTTATTGCAATCACATACTCATAAGTATATTATGTGCGAACTCCCCAAAAAGTTGGCATGGCCAAAAACGTTGTATGAGCGATATATTGGAAAAAATATTGGCTAAATATATTGTTAAACATTTCTTCCGATTTCTATGAAAATATTGGAGCAAAACAGCATTTTAGTGAAAAACGCCCACAAAAAGTAGGCGTGGCAAAACTTCACATGACAAACTTATGAAGGACGCTAGTGGCTACACATCTTTTAAAGGTTGTAACACTCTACCACCCTATTTTAAGCTTTAAAACGGTTTTCTCGAAATTATGGGCATATCAGTGGGCGTATCCAAAAAAAATTTAACCATTTAGGAACTCAAGCGAATATGTGGAATAAAGTTCAGCATCCTAGCTTGAATGTAAGGTGGTCAAAATAATGGGGATTGCGATTATATGAGAACACAAGCGTTCTCACTTTAGCATAACACCATCAACTCCTACTTCTCTTCTCCCGTGGTGACTGTTGGGTGCCTAGTACCTCGACTGGAGATGGGGTAACCAACCCCTGTGGAAGGTCGGTGGTGGCAGCTGACGTGAGAGAGGGGGAGGAGTGCCGGCTCACTAAGGCATTTTTCCTGTTTCGGGACGGCGGCGGACGAATTCTACGGATGGATCAACGGCGGCGTCCACAGTTCCAGTTAGGTGGAACAAGTGATCTCCCTATATAAGCTGCTTCGACTTATTTAAAGCCCAGGTCTATATGGATATCCAACACTAAGCCAGGGTGTTGGAAAAGAGTTGGTGGCGGATGAGCCCTTGATGGGTCAGCGGCAGCACCCACATCCCCGAAGTGCATAACTCGCACCGGAATTACTGGCCAAAAGAAGAAATTCGACGTTGGACGCCTTAGCATATCTGGAATCGCCAGAGCCTTCAAAGAGCGCCTGAGTGAGAAACTCTCCACTGTTCATTCACCTACTACAGACGCCAACAACCAGTGGTCTCAGTATCGCGACATCATCAAGGAGGTAGCCGAAACCACCCTAGGATACCAGCCACCCCAGAGAAAAAGCCCGTGGTATGATGATGTATGCGTATACAGGAAAAGGGTGACAGAAGATGCACACATTAGAAAGCTGCAGAGGAAAACAAGGGCAGCAAGGGATGAGTACCGAGCCAGGAGACGGGAGGAAAAGAAGATCCTGCGTAGAAAGAAAAGAGAGCACGCAGTCTCCCAGCTCAAGGAGATCCAAGAGACCCGCGACCGAAACAACATCCGCAAATTCACAAACCTAGTCACGACGCGCAGGGAATAGTAGATGTATTTAAGCAGCATTTCCAGCAGCTGCTAAACGGACAAAATGTAGAGAGAGTGATGGGGCAAGAAGAGAACCCGCGTCCAGTCAATGAAGAACCAGTCCCTCCGCCCAGTATAGAAGAGGTTGGCTTAGCTATAAAAAAGCTAAAGAACAACAAGGCCGCCGGCTCTGATGGTCTACCTGCACAGCTTTTCAAATACGGAGGTGATGTTATGGTAGGGCGCATGCACCAAATCATCAACCAAGTTTGCGTGGAGGAAAGCATGCCCGATGACTGGACCATCAGCTCCATATGTCCCATCTACAAGAAATGCGATCCTATGTCTTGCAAGAACTATCGAGGCATATCCCTGCTTAATGTCGCATATAAGATCCTATCCAACGAACTGTGTGAACGTCTCAAGCCTTTCTGCAACACACTAATCGGCACGTACCAGTGTGGGAAAGACCAACGAGTTTCAAGTCGAGACACACCATCTCTTCATCGACTTTAAAGCCGCATATGACACTATTCATCGTCAGGAGCTTTTTGTGGCGATGGCCGAATTCGGGATCTCGTCAAAACTGATCCAGATGTGTCGCATGACACTAGATAACACGCGATGCAATGCAATACTGCAGTTTGGCAGCAGCTCGTCTGAACTCTTTCAAACATGCATCGGATTTCGGCAAGGAGATGCGCTGTCATGTGATTTCTTCAATCTTCTTCTTGAGCAGATAGTGCGCAGGGCAGGTGTCAACACGGAAGGCGCTATCTTCAACAGATCAGTCCAAATGCTGGGGTATGCAGACGATATAGATATCATCGGTCGATCCCAGTGTGCCGTGATAGAGGCTTTCACGGCTATTGAAGAACAGGCGAAACTAGTTGCCCTCCAAGTGAATGAGGACAAGACTAAATATATGCTATCAACAAACAAACAATCATCTGTTCACCGACTAGGACAAAATGTCACTGTTGATAGCAGCAACTTCAAGGTAGTTAAGGAGTTCATCTACCTCGGGGTAAACATCAACCGCTGCTACTTCGGTTTGACAAAAAAAATGGGTTCAAAACTCTTAACTCAAAGGACAAAGTGCGTTCTCTACAGAACCCTTATCCTGCAAGTTCTGCTATACGGCGCCGAGTGCTGGACGATAAGTAGGAAAGGAGAGTTAATACTGGGATCCTTTGAAAGAAAAATCCTTCGACGGATATTTGGTCCCGTGTACGAGGAGGGCAAATGGAGGAGAAGATACAACCGCGAACTCTATGAGCTGCACCAAAATGTGGATGTAGTCCGAAAAGCTAAAACTCGTCGACTAAATTGGCTCAGCCGAATCGAGCGAATGGACAACAACGCTCCAGCCAAGAGCATCTTCGAATTCCAGCCCCCAGGTTCGAGACGGCAAGGAAGACCGAACCTCCATTTTAAAGACCAAGCCATCGCGGATGCCAGAGCGCTTGGTCTGGACAACTGGAAGCAGAGGGTGGAAGGCAGCCGTATCTCAGGCAGGGACACTTCAGGGGTCGGGATCCCGTTAAGTAAGTAAGTAAGCTTGAATTTAAAGGCCTAAAAATCGCGGACGGACGAACGCACATTGCTAAATAGCCTCAGGTTTGGTTTTAATTATAAATATATATATACTTTTAGGAGTCCACGACGAATATTAACGGGTGTTACAAACTATGTATCAAAATGAATATGCTCTTAGGATAGGGTATAAATATAAAGAGATACTTGGAAGAGGTAAAACAGTGACAAACAAAAATCTATCTCGTGAAATAAATATAGATAGTGTGAAAGTGGAGAGTTTAATTTCAAGCTCAAAATTCGTTTGCGGAGTGGACATTTTGGAAACAGGAAATGAAATTATATGTCCTAACGGTTGGCCTTGAAAGAAATGACAGCGACTCAAGGAAAATTGCAATATTATTAAATTGCATTGGAGATGCTTGCTTACGACTATACAATACATTTAAATTCGAGAGTAACGAAAAATTGAATGAAGGCATGGCTATATTCAAAGATCATTTTGACCAAAAAAAAAAATTTGGTGTACCTATAACCGTTATAAGTTTTGTACAAATCGGCAAAAACTGCAACAAAGCTTGGATAGTCTTCTATCTGGGCGTAAAGAATTGGTATCATCATATGACTACACAGACGCGTAGACGATGCACAGCGGTGCGAAACCATTTTTAATTTTAGCAGTGGATTCCTTGCAAGATATTAATCGTTCCACTTTTTATCGTTTATATGGTATTAAGGAAGTTTATTTAGATACTGCAATGTTATTTTTCATAATAAATCAGGAAAACGAAGATATATCTCAACAAATACACAACATTGTAGTACAAGAAGTATGTAAATACATTTACAAATCTGCTCAAAAAAAGAAAAGGTATACCCCACCTGTAAAATATTTTGTAAAAAAAATAAAATTTCTAGTCATGAGCTCAACTATTAAAAAAAAATTAAATTAAGGTTAAACGTATATTTATTAATACTATAGTTTGAAAATTTTTACATATGTTACGAAATTAAGAGTTTTTTGAAATCTTCGTGAAAATCTAATTTGTTTTTGGTTTTGGGTTCTTTGCGAAATATTTGTATATAAGGATCCGAAGTCATCAGTAGCATGTGGCCGACATCTTCGTTCTGCCGATACAATCTGTTGTCCTAATTTCGGGCTTCCTGTGCCTCCTCGCTTTACATCCCTACCGGTGGTATCCATTCCAACAGGAAATGGAATTATAGGTCCTAACGGTTGGCCTTGAAATTCTCAAGATAAATTGCAATATTATTGAATTACATTGGAGATGAGGGCTTACGGCGAATCAACTTTTCATTCACACCTGTTATACTTGCGGTAGTTTTGGGATCTTGAAAGAATCGACGCGATGTGTTTTCATCGTTTGTGGTGCCAATTCCTTGTTTGACCACATCAACTGTCAAGCCCTTTATTGATCTGAATTTGTCTTGAATGTCTTTCTTTGCTATCTCCATGAGCTGCTTAAATTACTTTATTGCATACCCTTGCTTAAACGGCAACCTATACGCAATTTTAAAGACCAACTCCATAAATTTGATATGCGCATGAAGAGGGGACAAACCAAGTTGAAGTGCTTCGTCAGTTTCGGGAAGGTTTTGTATAACTTGTGATGTATAGCTAGGTGGGTTGGTAAACGAGGTGGTGGTTGACCTATGTCCCATGGCAGCAATAGGCACGCTTGCGAATGCGCGGCTTTAGCTCGTCGGTGGGGTGGGGTCTTGCTGCCTTCCTATACACACATGTATTTTTCGTGCCTGTTAGGTTGTTCTGTCTACGAATTAGAGGTACAAATGAGAAAGAAAAGAGAATAAGGGAGAGGGTGACTCCAGAGAGAATCAGGTGAAGAAAAGAAGAAAAGAAGAGAAGAATAAACGAATAACGCTGGTATGTTTCTGGTGTTGCGAAACATTATGGACCTGCCCTACCCACAGGCATCTGGTGGGAGCCTAGATGCACCATGACTATCCTACGTCCTTATTTATACAGGATAGTCCCAAAAGATACTCTCACATGTATCTACCCGATCACAAACCCTTTTACCAATTGATTATAGAGAAAACGAATTCATTTTAAATCACAGCACCGAATTTAAGTTACAAAATATGCTATTGTTCATTTATTTAAATTCAAGAAAGCAACATGTATCATTACAATGCATGTGTAGAAAAATACAGGGGAATTTCATTAGTTAATTAAAGTTAATTTATCGACTATATGTTTGTGCAAATGGATATTCAATATATGTGTATGCATTTTGTTATGTTTCTTTAAATGTATGTAGAAAATGTAGTTTATATATAATAAAAAATGTTTTTTATAAAATGTTGCCATAGAAATTTTTTTTTTAAACAATTAAAGTACTATTCTATAACTTACTTTTTTTTGTGATGTAAGATGTGGCCACATGTTTCCTCCGCTGGTGATAGTGTTTGTCCTTTTTGCACACTGTTATATTATTTACGAACTTATAATCTCTTAGGCAATATTTTATACTAACACACATACACTTTTAATTATTCAACTTTTCCAAATAATATTTTGTTAAGTACATTAATCTCTGTATTTTTTTTTTGTTTATGTATTTAAATATATCAAGATTTGTTTTTATTTAGTTTTTAATAACTCGTAATGTTATGCAATTTTTACAAGATGCGCGAGGAAGCAGCATTACATGAGCGGCGGCCACGTGCTTGAGCTTTTGGTCACTTTTATGAGTCGCAATTCTATTCTGCGTCTGCCAACGTTATATGTGGTACTGTCAGACTGAGCAAGTACTCGGCGTTGCGTCTTGAGCGATGAAATTGTTTGCTATTAGCAACAATTGGTTGAGAGCGAATAAGCACAACAACAAATTAAAGAATTGCGGACGCTCTTGTTTGGTAAGTTCGGTGATCGCGAATATTGATAACGAACGATGCACATCCAAACTTTTTTTTTTTTTTGTTAGGCGTCCGCAATATCTGTGGACGATGGTAAAAAGGGGATCAATTACACTCTTTGGCTGACTAATAAAATAATTATAACGTACCTTTCTATGTGTTTTGTTTTGCGTCAAACTTTGTATTTCCGAATATATGAAGGAAATTTATTGTTAGGCTTTCGTTCCATCGAAATTTGGTGGCCAGAGAAAAGGTTACATACAATATTATGTACGAAATTGTTTTAAAATCCTAGGAACAACACATTTTGTCATTTTGTTGCGAACTGAGAGGAATTAAAAATAAAAGGATCCTACTCTTACCTATAGATTAATTTTATTCAACTTAATAATGTTATTTGTTGCAAAAATCCACTTTACAAGTTTTGGAAATTGGTAGAACCTTTCACGTTCACTGTCAAGATGGAAAAGAGCGAGTGTGGAATATTAGCTTGTAAAAGCTGAGCTTCATTTCCTGTGTATGAACAACTATAGTTCAGTGGGAGCTGCAGCTGATTGTGTAGATATTTACTTTTTGTTTTATTAGGCTATGATAGCATTGTACTTCCGGTTTGAGTCCAGGACAAGGGAAGCAGCAGTTAAATTTAAAACATAACGAAACACATATTTTGTTTAAGGTATACGCTACAAAGTCATGAATTTTCGTTTCAACTCTTGATTCGAAAAGACATGAGAAAACGGATACCTTCAACCTTCATCTGCTGACTCGACCCATGGCCCTGGAATCAATTCTTTATCGAAGGAACAGTCTTACTTTCGAAGGTCTTTTGCGTGATACACCCCTATTTGTTTGCCATCTAAATTCACCACTTCGTACAGAGAGTTACCAACCTTTTTAGCCACTCTGCACTTAACAAACTTGTTACATAGCTTAGCATTTAGGTGCCTAGAGGCGTCGCTAAGAACAAAATTCCTACGATATACTTCTTCGCCTATTTGGAATTCACGCTTAGAACTTCTGAGGTTGTATGATTTTTCATTCCGGGAATATGCTAGTTTCAGGTTTTCTTTTACTTTAAGTCTTATCATTTCTAGTTTATCATGAACTGGTAGGCACTGAAGCTCACTTTCGTTCAATAATTGCGCCTTACGGAGCAAGTCATATGTACTGGCATGCGTTACAAGATGCCGACCAAACAGTATAAAATATGGTGTCATTCCAGTAGATTGGTGCAAAGAAGTCCACAGTGCTTGCTGGATTTCAAAAAGGTGTTGGTCCCAATCACGCTGATCTTGTTTGATATAGCTTCGAATCGCCGACAAAATCGACTGGTTCACTCGCTCAGACGCATTGGCTTGTGGAGAGTACACTGCATTTCGAATGTGCTTGCAACCGTATTTCAGAAGAAAGCACTGGAATTCCTTAGCAACAAACTGCTTCCCGTTGTCGCTGTGCACAAACTCTGGTACTCCGTATTGACTAAAAACTTTCTGTTCTAAGAATTCTATGACTAGTCGTACATTCGCTTTGTGCATCGCTTGCAAAAACACACATTTTGAGAAAGCGTCCAATACAACGAAGATGAATGCCTTACCGTTTCTAGTTCTTGGATAGGGACCCATAAAATCAACGAAGAGCTTTTGAAATGGTCTATCCAACTGTTGTTGCGCTACCATGGGAGGTCTCAAAATTTTGTTAGGAGCTTTAGTTTCCTTACACACGGAACAGTTGCGGACAAATGAACATATTTGGTTGGTCATATTTGGCCAGTAGTAAAAACGTTTGACACGATCTAAAGTCTTCATGATCCCTCCGTGCGAACAACTGGGTGGAACGTGCGAACTCTCTATGAGAAACTGCGTCAACCCTGTGGGTATCCACAGTTTCCATTCGAGTTCTGTACTCAGCGAATCACAATTCGAAAAGATTCGCTTATACACAAACTTGTTGTCAACCACCTTTAGGTCCGGGAAGTTATTTGGATGACTCGCAATAGTTGAAATTAAAGACAAGTATTCAGATGAGGAGAATTCTGAAGAGTTCAAATCTACACATAAATGAGTCGGTGTAGCCATGGGGAGTTCATCTACGAATGCTCGCGACAGAGCATCAGGAACGATGTTTTGTGACCCTTTCTTATGTTTGATGTCAAAGGTGAAAGCTTGAAGCTTAAGAGACCAACGAGCTAATCTGCCACTGAGGTCTTTTAATCCCATGAGCCACTTTAGACTCGCGTGGTCAGTAACAATCGTGAAGGATAATCCTTCGATATAGGGTCTAAATTTCTTCACCGCTTGCACCGCCGCGTAGCATTCCTGTTCAGTGACGCTATAGTTACGTTGACAGGCATTTAGTTTTTCTGAAAAGAAAGCTATTGGCTTTTCGTTTCCGTCTTCATCAAACTGATAAAGTACGCCGCCTATGCCGTAACTAGAAGCGTCACACTGGATAGTAAAGGGTTTTTTAAAATCGGGATTGCTCAATAAGGGAGCGGAGATAAGCGCAGTTTTTAACGCTTCAAATGAACTAAGTGCATCAGAAGTCATCAAAAAGGTCTTGCCTTTCTTGAGAATGTCCGTCAAAGGGCTTGCTATCGAAGCAAAGTTTCTAACGAACCTTCTGTACCATCCGCACAATCCCAGAAAACGTCAAACGTGCTTCTGCGAAGATGGCACAGGAAAGCCTTTAATAGCAGCAACTTTATTCGGGTCAGGCTTTATATGACCTTGACCAACAATATATCCCAAGTACTTTAGCTCTTTGAAGCAGAAGTGTGACTTTTCTACATTAATGGTTAACTCAGCTTCCCTTAAGCATTCCGCGACTTTGTGTAAAATGGTTATATGAGATTCAAAATCCCTGGAAATAATGAGAAGATCATCTAGATATACAAAAACTTGTTCTCTTAGTGCGCTGGGGATTACTTTATCCATTAACCGACACATCCTTTGGGCAGCATTACACAGTCCAAAAGGCATGACGGTGAATTGATAGAGCGGTCGTCCTGGCACAGTGAAGGCCGTTTTCTCTCTAGACTTTTCCTCCAAAGGAATCTGCCAAAAAGCATCTTTTAGGTCAACACTACTTATGAAGTGTGTGTCCTGGAGGCGGCTTAGCATTCCTTCTATGTGAGGAAGAGGATACGCGTCCTTCTTTGTAAGTGAGTTCACTTTCCGAGAGTCTAGGCATAATCTGTTTTTACCGGGTTTCCGGATTAATACAATGGGTGAGCTCCATGAACTAGAACTCTCTTCAATCACCCCCAAAGAAATCATGCGATCCAATTCCTCATAAATAAGTTCCTGTATCGGCGGAGAAACAGGGTAATGTCTTTGTTTCACCGGTTCGGCATCACTTGTATCGATGATGTGCTCTTCGACTCATGTTTTCCCCAAGCCAAGTTTCGAGAAGGAGGGAAACCTGCTTATAACGTCCTGTAACTTTGACTCTTCAGCTTTAGTTAAGCAATGTATTGGTACTTCTGAGTTGCTTAACGTACTCTCGGTATTTTGCAGCTCAACTATTTCGCTAATGATGTTAGGTGCGATCTGAAACTTCTGCCAAAAATCTATACCAAGATATAGTGGCTGAGCGAGCGAGGGAATGAGATACAAATCTAACATTTCCTTTTGAGCACCGTACCTTATCTCTGCGTTAATACGCCCTACAATCGGTTGTGGTTTGCCATCAGCGGTTTTAATAATTGAAGTAAAGTCAATGACTGGTATTTTTAAACTTTGGACGAAAGCGATACAGTCCCTTCCCAGACAGGAGATAGTTGCACCACTGTCTAAAAGCCCTGTGATCCCTTTTCCATTGATTTCGACGGAAGCGTAAGGTCGAGAGTCAGATTTCGAAGTAAGTAGGCTACTGCTGATCATTGATTTAAAAAAATTTCGCTTTTTGTGTCGCGAGCGAAGCTTTTTCAGTTTGCACGGAGTATTAGTAACTTCAATTTCGCTCAGATTAAAAATCTTGGATCGCAGCGCTGTATATCTTCTCAATCTTTCCTCATATGATTGGTTTCGAAATTCCGCTTGTTTGCATCTATTAATATGTGAAGAATTAGCTTGGTTAGGATTTATTTTAATGTCAAATTTAGGGTATGGTATGTCGGGTATGGTATTCGTAGAAGCATCTACTCCGGGAGTGTTTGTGTCGAACGAGACTCCCCGGGAATTGTCAAGTTCGGTTTGGAGTTTTCCCGATTTGTGTTGCACCTTAAGCAAGATAGAACTGTCACACCATCTGTGCCACACCGATAACAGAACAACTTAGTTATTGGTGAGCGACAGTTGACAAAGAGATGTCCTACCTTTTTGCAGTTAAAGCACTTTAGAACCTTAGACGATGATGTGGGATTATTTACCACAAGTGATGAATATGCACCTGAAAGAGCTGAGATGTCATACTCATCTTCAACTACCTCGGTATTATCAGTCATAGTGTCGATTTCATGAACTGCCCTATACTGAAAGTTTTGCCGATTTTGGGCGGGAAATCTTAATTGCAGCATCCGCTCTACCTTTCGACACTCGTCCCTAAACTGATCCAAACTGTGAATTCGCATAGGGTATATGAAATTCATCAACTTTGTGTTGATGTTTGTTCGCAAAATGGTTATAATATCTCTTTCTTGCATAGGGGTTTTGAGTTGGCTTTTCAGTTGCAGTATGGAATTGTAGTAATCCTCGAAATTCTCCTGAGGCATCTGCTTCCGGTCCATGATTCGTTTAACAATTTCGAAATCATTTTCATGACTCCGAAATTGTTTAAACAGTGCTTGTCTTAGCATCGGCCAGTCTCCTCTTGGATAGTTTCGAAGATACTGCCAATACCAGTCCTGAGCAGCCCCCGTCAAGAGATGGTGGAATTGTTTGATGACAGCATTCCATGTGCAATCGTTATTGTTTTTTAACACTTCAACTCTAAAAACGAAGTCTTCGATGGACATCCCTTTCGAGGTGCCATCGAACTTTACTCCCCATCTATCTAGTTGCAGAGAATACGATTCACTTACGCGAATGTTCCTGTTTATGGGATGCTGCGTTTCGAACGCAACACTATAATTGGAGTTAGGATCTGAATAGACATCTTCTCGAAAATTGTTATTTGCATTTGGATTGAAACGTTGTGAACGATTGGGAATATTGAAGTAGTCCTGAACATCATCAACGTCATGCAATGTAGCTGTCGGAATTACATTATTAAGATCTGCCATTGCTTTTTGCACATTGGTCTTGATTAACTTTGGAATTAATTCACCTAACGCCGTAGTTACAACGTCTTTGATATGATCATCAAGTTGTTTCATCCTTGATGAGCTACTCGAAATGTACTGAGTTGAATGACCTAGTTGATTTATGGCATCAGCTGGTAAAATGTTGCTAGCGGCATTTCTTGTATTTGCGCTCGCAACATTTGGAATATTGTCAACAATACCATTAGGAAAAACAAAATCATTTATAACAGAATTACTTGCCGGATCTTCTCTTCCAATCAATGTTGCCATGATTGGACTAGTGACACTTGCTACTGTTGTCGTAGTAATTGGCCTAGCTGTACTGTTTGTTGACACAATATTATTCGGTGCCGTCTGAAAGACATTTATTTCGGCATTTTCAATATGTTCGCTCAGTCTTCTGTTAAGAGACACGTTTGGGGTTATTGATACATTGTCACTAGTTTGTGTAGGTGAATGGATTACGGGCTGAGAATTGTTGCCAAAGTCGGAATTCCGTTGGCGTGGGGTATTGGTGTGACGTAAGTCATAGGTAGTCTGAGAACGGGAAGCAATGTTTTTGTTCTGATTTAATTTTTTTTGTTTTGGTATGGCTCCGTTGATGGAGGTATTTCTTAAATGACTCATCGTTCAAAGAGAGATATGAAGTGTGAGAAATCGAATAATTTTTATGACGTAAGTATATTAGTATGAGTACGGTTATAAGAATGGGAAAATTTATGAGAGAACTATGATCATGAATCGTTATAGGGTTTGATCGGTTTTGACATGTGAGGTAAAGTCAGCTGTATTCGTTTTTGTTAGCGGAAAATGTTGAAAAAGAAAGAGCAAAAGGCTGGTAAATTAATTTGACATAATATGTTTCTCTGGACAGTCGAACCTGTTATCGATTAATTAATAAGCTGCAGGGTCAAAGACTCAGAAAAACATATGTTGCAGGTGACATCCTATGGCGGCATAATCTTTAACGATCATATATGTATAAAGATATGATCACGATTTATGGACTCACAGATGTGCTTCCTACACAAAGTCAATTAAAAATAAATCAAGTGCAGCGATGCTTAAATTACATTTAAGTCAGCTATCGGACTCCTTAATCCATTTTTTTATTTTACCTGAAAAGCGGATAGTAAAAAAGCTTACGCAAGAAAGCTTGGATGCACGGTAGGATTACCAGATGTACTTAGGTGCAATTAGTACTATGTTTGCTCCTATGCTTTTTGACAAAATCAATCTGATTGACATGTAATCGAAATTGATACTATAGTGAGGGGGTGGCAAAGTATGTCTAGATTCAATTTTCTATGAACCCTTATGACTAACAGGGCTATCTATGCTACCGGCCCCACGTTGGGCGCCAATGTGATGTATAGCTAGGTGGGTTGGTAAACGAGGTGGTGGTTGACCTATGTCCCATGGCAGCAATAGGCACGCTTGCGAATGCGCGGCTTTAGCTCGTCGGTGGGGTGGGGTCTTGCTGCCTTCCTATACACACATGTATTTTTCGTGCCTGTTAGGTTGTTCTGTCTACGAATTAGAGGTACAAATGAGAAAGAAAAGAGAATAAGGGAGAGGGTGACTCCAGAGAGAATCAGGTGAAGAAAAGAAGAAAAGAAGAGAAGAATAAACGAATAACGCTGGTATGTTTCTGGTGTTGCGAAACATTATGGACCTGCCCTACCCACAGGCATCTGGTGGGAGCCTAGATGCACCATGACTATCCTACGTCCTTATTTATACAGGATAGTCCCAAAAGATACTCTCACATGTATCTACCCGATCACAAACCCTTTTACCAATTGATTATAGAGAAAACGAATTCATTTTAAATCACAGCACCGAATTTAAGTTACAAAACATGCTATTGTTCATTTATTTAAATTCAAGAAAGCAACATGTATCATTACAATGCATGTGTAGAAAAATACAGGGGAATTTCATTAGTTAATTAAAGTTAATTTATCGACTATATGTTTGTGCAAATGGATATTCAATATATGTGTATGCATTTTGTTATGTTTCTTTAAATGTATGTAGAAAATGTAGTTTATATATAATAAAAAATGTTTTTTATAAAATGTTGCCATAGAAATTTTTTTTTTAAACAATTAAAGTACTATTCTATAACTTACTTTTTTTTGTGATGAAAGATGTGGCCACATGTTTCCTCCGCTGGTGATAGTGTTTGTCCTTTTTGCACACTGTTATATTATTTACGAACTTATAATCTCTTAGGCAATATTTTATACTAACACACATACACTTTTAATTATTCAACTTTTCCAAATAATATTTTGTTAAGTACATTAATCTCTGTATTTTTTTTTTGTTTATGTATTTAAATATATCAAGATTTGTTTTTATTTAGTTTTTAATAACTCGTAATGTTATGCAATTTTTACAAGATGCGCGAGGAAGCAGCATTACATGAGCGGCGGCCACGTGCTTGAGCTTTTGGTCACTTTTATGAGTCGCAATTCTATTCTGCGTCTGCCAACGTTATATGTGGTACTGTCAGACTGAGCAAGTACTCGGCGTTGCGTCTTGAGCGATGAAATTGTTTGCTATTAGCAACAATTGGTTGAGAGCGAATAAGCACAACAATAAATTAAAGAATTGCGGACGCTCTTGTTTGGTAAGTTCGGTGATCGCGAATATTGATAACGAACGATGCACATCCAAACTTTTTTTTTTTTTGTTAGGCGTCCGCAATATCTGTGGACGATGGTAAAAAGGGGATCAATTACACTCTTTGGCTGACTAATAAAATAATTATAACGTACCTTTCTATGTGTTTTGTTTTGCGTCAAACTTTGTATTTCCGAATATATGAAGGAAATTTATTGTTAGGCTTTCGTTCCATCGAAATTTGGTGGCCAGAGAAAAGGTTACATACAATATTATGTACGAAATTGTTTTAAAATCCTAGGAACAACACATTTTGTCATTTTGTTGCGAACTGAGAGGAATTAAAAATAAAAGGATCCTACTCTTACCTATAGATTAATTTTATTCAACTTAATAATGTTATTTGTTGCAAAAATCCACTTTACAAGTTTTGGAAATTGGTAGAACCTTTCACGTTCACTGTCAAGATGGAAAAGAGCGAGTGTGGAATATTAGCTTGTAAAAGCTGAGCTTCATTTCCTGTGTATGAACAACTATAGTTCAGTGGGAGCTGCAGCTGATTGTGTAGATATTTACTTTTTGTTTTATTAGGCTATGATAGCATTGTACTTCCGGTTTGAGTCCAGGACAAGGGAAGCAGCAGTTAAATTTAAAACATAACGAAACACATATTTTGTTTAAGGTATACGCTACAAACTTCTTAATCATTCATTTGCGAAGGTTTGGCTTCTATGAGACAAACTGCCATGCATGATGTATCAGTGACTGCATGAGCAACCTTTTCGTCGATCATTGATATAATCAATTCATTAGGAATGCTGAAGTTTTTTATCATAAAGAACAACAATTGTTTCAGTTAACTGCAAAATCTCTTGCTTCACTCGTTCAACTTCTTCCCGGATGGTTACAGCTGTTTCTTTTATGAATTCGGATTTCAAAGATCTGCATGATCTTGTTGAAGCTGGCCTTGAATTTTACCAGTAAGTTAGATTGGAGTTATTTTTGATAGTAACTGCCAAAGATAGGAACACACTTTCGTCCGTTAGAGCTTGATCTAAAAATGTATGCTTGTACTCACTGTGTCCTAAAGATCCATCGCAGCCCCATGTAGAAACTAAGGTAAGCTCGTGACTGAAAGAATCTAATTGAATTTCTGTTTTAGTTATCAATATCCTCTTCGTGGTATGGTCAAGCAGTGATTGTAAGGATATTTTCATTAAGCTTTCAGAGACTTCCAAATTTTCAGGATAACACAATCCTTTAGCTTCCAAGTCTTTTTGGTACGAATGAAAAATGTCAAACCTCTCTTCTTTTGTCGACTTCCTCAAAACGTCGCACTGGTGCTTTGACAGAGAGACATCCGCTATTAGTAAGTCAAAGCTTTCTCAACGCTTCTAAAGGCCTGTCCTCGAGAAGTTTAATTGACTTGGCTTGGCTGATTTGATTAGTGGCACAGGAACCTTTTCTTTTAAATTTTTAATTTTCATTTGTTGGCTTCTTAAATCGTACTCTTCAAAATGCTTTAACGGGCGACCGCTTTCGGTAATTGTATCAATATTATTTATAGAGCACGTGTTTGTCAGCGAAACCTAATTTTTTGTAATGAAACGCTCTTTGTTGCGATTTGCTTCTTTCCATCTTCTATTAAATTGAGGTGCAAATATCTTTGTATTTCCTCAAGGGATCTAGTGTTAAATAAGGGAAATCACTTTTCACTTTCTCCATGCACTTTACAATGTCACGGTCACAGCCTAAAATTAGTTCCGCTATTTCGCGATAAGTCAACTGAAAATTTTCCATAGTGAGATATATTAATAAGTACACGTACCAGTTTGAACAAAGAATACCGATCATATGAGGAAAAAATCAAATTTCTTTGAGAGGTATAGTGAGATTTCCATCTCCATAGAACAAAGCAGATTTCAAAGGTATTTTTGAACCAATAAGCGGGTGGGGAGGGGGGTGGGGGGGGTTATTAAAAATTAAAAAATTATTATCAATTGTCTCGGTTAAGAAAATGGCTAGAATACAAGCCCCTTCGCTGTGTGCAATAAAACTGGTTACATAATGGAACGACTTTAAAGCTGTCCCAACTGTTGTAAAACATTCCATCGAAATGTATTATCCAACTTATATATTTTCAGAATGCAAAGCCGCTAAGTGTTTCAAACGATTTAAAAATTTTGATTTTTTTCGCCACTCAAACCACTGTTTCAAATCTTAATGATTTCGTGTTGGATTTAATATTTACGGAATATGGGGGCCATGCTGCTCAAGTAGTAGCTTAGTTTTACTGTTAACATATAAAAGGCCCAACTTTTGGGCCTTTATTTTATTTTTTGTATTGGGATTTTATTTCATTATGAAATAAAGACTCAATTTCATTTTTATTTTGGGGCTTTATTTCTTGGGGCCTTATTTCCTAGAGCATGTAAGAACTATGAACTGCATTCTTTTCATTTAGGTTTGTCGTATGTTTTTATGAGAAATTGTTTTTAGCGAAATGAGTGACATCGAATTGCAAGACGATAAGTTGTTGCATGCAGCGGCTCTCGTCAAGCCCTCCTCGACAAAGTAGTCCGCGAATTCTATTTGCTCCTTTTTGACGTCGCACCTTTTTGTGGCCTCCGTTCGTGGGGTGACCGACTGCAGCTGATGTAGCGTTGCGTCAATCGTAACATCTTGCCACTCTGCGTTGGTACTACGGCTTTAAGACGTTTGGCCGTAGATCATGGCCAAATGCATCGTCAGCGACGAGAACATATAGAGCGGGGGTTTCACGACTCGCCAATTCTTTCGGTGGTGGCAAATGAAGTTTATTGACTGGCTATCGCTTGTCCAAAAGTACAGCGGTTAAACACGCCGCCATCGGAAAATCGACCGTGGCGACCAACGTCGACGTAAAGTAATTCGTAGTAATAATTATAATTATAAAAAACGGTACCCGAATTTGGTGGAGTGACCATCACAATATGTTTGCCATCGACAGCGCCTATGCAATTAAGAAACTGCCACTACTCGTTGAACTACTGCGCTTTGGCAACCCAAGCGGCCGCTGTTGTCTTCGTCTGCTGACGAAAAGTGATAAAAGGATTTGAATTGGGAATATGATGTAAATACTCGTCTTCAGGAAGTCGTCTACAAGAACTTTGTAGATTGCATCCAGCACTCCCGAATAATGTTGGAAATGGTATTCTGTGGAATGCGGAAAAGCTACTGGAGTGAGCGAAAATTATCGCCAGAGGCCATAAAGCGATGCGTCAATAGCAGTCAAATGAACTGCCAAATTTGTTGGCTTTCGTCTTCACTATTGCCAAAATAATTGCAATACATCTTTTCTTTAACATGTTGTATGATGTATTTATATATTATCTATTATTTTTTGACACAAATCGAAGCAACTAGCAAATGTTGTTGCATTACATATTTAATTTGTTGGCGACATATTTCCCTTCATATATTTTAATAAAAACGCACTCCCACTATAGAATTAAGAAACGATATACATAAATATGTATACAAATTCCATTAGTATATAATTACACAGCCCGTCTGAACCACAAATCTGTATACAAAAATTGATTTGTGGATATCCCATTTATGTATGAATATACACAAATTAAATTTTATTTCACACTATCAGATCTGTGCCGTCGAGTGCTTATTACAAGCAGCTGTTACGAGCAGAAATTTGCCAGCACAAAAGTGCACCACAGGATCATCATTTAGTGGTGGTGTTAGTAAATACGTACACACAGCAAACATATATTGATAACACAAAAGATATAAAGATTATCTAACACCAAGACGCTAGAACATATGATTACGCAAACACATTTTCAGTTTAAATTTACTGACATGCAAATCAAAGTTGAATGCAATGGAAGAAGAATGGAATTTGTGGCTTTTTAACAAAATACACCAATCGTCTAGGCCACAAATATTTGTGGGATACACAATCGTTCACTAGGATTTGACTAATGTATTTTTACAACGCCACAATTTTAGTATATTTTAGTTTACGTATGTAAGTGCTTATAAATAATAGTCTGGCAGGGTTCTGGTGGTTGCAAGTGCTTGCCAGACGAGTGTATTAGGGTTTCCGTAACATCTATTTTAAAGAGAACATGTTCTTTTTTTGCCCACGATCTGTTTTACACTTTCTTTTTTCGCTTGGATCTTATTTTGTTCTCATTATTTTTTCTGTCCTCTTTTTGTCCACTTGAACAATACTTCTTAGCTAACGAAAACAGTCCGGCAGTTTTGGAAACATTTTTTTAAATCAAATGTAAGTAAGCTTTTTTTATATGTTGCGCATTCATTAAGATATATTTATTTTTGAGAATACTAAAGAGGTGGAAAAAGAACAGAACTCACTGTTAGAATTATCTGCTATTTTAGTATATCTAAAATCTTAAGTAAGGAACGGAATGTATCAACGTTTTCTGCCGCTTAGTGTAAACTTAATTGTGTCCGCTTTAACTCGTCGTGGCTTTCAAAGTGAAGTGAAGTCATTTAAAACAGCGTCCTTCAAATTCTCTGGGAAATGGTAGGAATACACTGAAAAATAGACATTCGAATTGGATTTATTTGAAACAAGTACCGGTTTGGTCTGAAGTAGAAGAAAGTATCAATTAACTCACTTCAAAGGATGTTGAGTTAAACTATTCGAATCTGTTTGACTAATTTTGCAATTTACAAACAGTTTTGAATGACAAATTAACGCCTGAGTGAGAAATTCCCCACTGTGCATTCACCTACCACAGACGCCAACAACCAGCGGTCTCAGAATGGCGACACCATCAAGGAGGTAGCCGAAACCACACAAAGCCCGTGTGTATGATGATGTATGCGTATACCGGAAAAAGGTGACAGAAGATACGAACATTAGAACGCTGCAGAGGAAAAAAAGGGCAGCAAGGGATCAGTACCGAGCCAGGAGAAGAATACCTCCCAGCTCAGGGACATACGGAAGTTTTATAAGAAAGAAACTGGCTGCTAGTTTTAAGACCGGAACGCAGGCTCAGTTCCACATTTCAAATCTGCAAGAAAGTAGATCCAATGTCTTCCAAGTACTATTGGGCCATATCCTTGCTTAATGTCGCATATAAGATCCTATCCATCGTACAGTGTGAACGTCTCAAACCTTTCTGCAACACACTAATCGGCACGTGTGTTTTTCGGCCCGGTAGATTAACTGTAGACCAAATCTTCACACTAAGGCAAATCCTGATAAAGACTAACGATTTTCAAGTCGAGACACACCATCTCTTCATCCACTTTAAAGCCGCATATAACAGCATTCATCGTCAGAAGTTTTTGTGGCGATTGCCGAATTTGGGATCCCGTCAAAACTGATCCATATATGTCGCGGTACAATGTGCAGTTTGACAGCAGCTCATATGAACTCTTCCAGACATGCACCGGATTTCGGCAAGGTGATGCGCTATCATGCGACATCTTTAATCTTGAGCAGATAATGCGCAGGGCAGTTGTCAGCATCGAAGGCATTATCTTCAACAGGTCCTTCCAGCTAATGGGATATGCGGACGATATTGTCATCATTGGACGCTCCCAACGTGTCGTGGTAGAGGCTTTCACGGCTAGAACAAGACTAAAACATGCTATCAACAAACAAACAAGCTTCTGTCCACCGACTAGGACAAACTGTCACTGCTGATAGCAGCAACTTCGAGGTAGTTAAGGAATTTATCTACCTTGGTGTAAATATCAGCTCCACGAATGACAGGCTGGTGGAGATCCGAGGATGTAATATGTAGGAGGTATTTATGAACCTAGTGAAAATTAGCTGAACGACAATGAAACAACGTTTCGGTCAACGGCGGGCGTTACAGAGCCCTGTTAAACGAATTTTTTTTTACTGAAATTGAAGACATGGATTTCGACAACCTCTGGTTTATGCAGGATGGCACGCCATACCAAACAGCCCATGCCAAAACCATTCCTTTGCGCACCAAATTCCCAACTCGTGGTATCAGCCGTCTTGGCAATGTCAATTGGCCGCCTCGGAGCTGCGTTTTTATGCCTTTGGACTTTTGTTTGTGGCGACCGGGAAAGACTGATATTATGCCAATATTTCGAAAACGATTAAGCACTTAAAGCCAATATCATCCAAGCCATCCGTGAGGTACAGCCCGAAATAATGTCTTGGAATATTTAAATGGCAGAATACGCTACTGCGAAACCACTAATTCAACCTACTTTCAACTTGGGTTTTTTACCGTAAGTTCATTTATTGTGTAAACACCTCTACAAGTTACTTCTGTTAGTCTTAAGTAAGTTGTAAGTAAAACTTTCAAGTGTAGTCTTTGCCTAAAACTAAATCTCTAAAGGAGTTTCTTTTGCCGAACAGACGTTAAGGTTTGGACCAAAAATATAATCATATATGCAAGAGAAACAGGAGGTGATATTTTCGATTTATTTATTTATTTTAAAGGTTCATGTGAGACTTTGCGAAGGTCACTCGACCATTCACCAGTTTTGCAAAAAATACAACTGAATGGTTCACAAAGAACCGCATTATGAAATTAATAAGCTGCTTGTTACCGAATAGCTGAAAAACTCGTAAACTATATAAAGACTTGGGCCGAACAAGAAAAATGCAAACTTCTTACGGATGATATTTTATTTCGTTTTAGATTAAATTTATCACAAAATAAAGCAGCATTTTAAAAGAACTAGGTGTGGCAAAAAAATTTAGTCGGCAAACTTATTAAGGAGGTCAGAGTATGAAACGCTATGAAGATTGTAACTCTTAATTCCACCAACTTAAGCGAAAATCCGTTTGCCAAGTAGGCTTTCTGCTAAGCCAGTCGTCGACGGACGGATATTGTTAAATAGTTCTAAC
This sequence comes from Ferdinandea cuprea, assembly GCA_963576555.1. Taxonomy (NCBI): domain Eukaryota; kingdom Metazoa; phylum Arthropoda; class Insecta; order Diptera; family Syrphidae; genus Ferdinandea; species Ferdinandea cuprea. Next base: position 57,502,371 of record OY754960.1, read on the forward strand.
CTTTTTGGCAAAACTAATATAACTAATAGTATAAGGTGCATTTAAACTCAAGGTCATTTCATTTCAGTTCACAACAATTTGATGCGCTGTTTTATGATAAATTTCTGTAAAACATGACTGTATAAAATTCCAATATCTTGAATCAAATCTTTGGGTATACAGCTAGTTCTAACAAACAAATTCACAGCAGAGCTTTCAAAATCATTCAATGTATGTAATATTTTAATTCGAGAAATTGACATAACTTTGTAAATTTCATACAAAACCTAATGTGTACTTATGGCAGTATTCGATTTTCCCTTCTATTTGTGCATATGAAGAGTGGCTCTTGAAAAGAATAGCAGAAGAATGTTAACCTTCAGCTTTGTTAATGAACTTGGGCAGATGGCTTAACTCAATAATAAAAAGTAAAAAATATAAATGACAATTTACATTTTGTTTCTTTTCTCTACTTTCAGTATGCAATCGAACTTACTACGGAGACGTAGGGAGAACATATTCCATCAAAGTACCGACACCACAATGGAATAAACTGCCTTTTCTATGCCACTTGACTTTTACTGCATCCGGACATGATCAAGGAGACATAGTTCAGGTAATAAGCTACAAATTGTTTTTTATACTTTACACCACACCATTGCACCTTAGTGAGTGTTTCGTTCTACTCAGCCAGGAGTTTCTCATTTCCACAGATGCATACTGAATTAATAAATCTGATATTACATAAGCAAGTGCTCGCAATATTGAATTCATAGATGTAAAGTAAATACTGTGTCCAAAGTACACGCGTGTCCAAGAACCTTCGGCTATCTATAACTATTTACCATGGATAACATAATCGAATTTTGAAAATACACCAGTTTTAAAAATCACTTTTTTCGTTATAAGAATAAGACAAAATAAATAACAGCTAGCTCCCTTCGTCAAACTTAAAATAAATTAATTTTTTTATTTACCAAAATTATAACTTTATTCGTAAGCATTACATACTAAAGGAGTGCTATCTGACCCAACATCAACAATGATAATATAAAGTTTTCTGTTATATCTTCTTTTTCTCTTTGCACTAAACTTTGCACCGAAAGGTAATTTCTAATCCATTGAAGAAGGGTAACATCGATCCCAAATGCACGCATTTTCGAAAAGAGAGAGCTTGTTGCCAAACTCTGTCAAATGCCTTTGAAATATCAAGCGACGTTGGTTTCACCACCATGGTGAATAGAATGGTTCCACTTTTCGGTTAGATGTGTCATCAAATCAGCCTGCGAAAACCGTACTGCCGGTCATTAAGAAGTTTTCGGGATCTGAGATATATCATAAGCCGACGGTTTATCAGCGTTTCCATGACCTTGAAAAGAAGGGACGTAAGTGCAATTGGGTGGTAGGAGGAGGCCGAAGAAGATTCGCGGTTTTTTGGGTGGACAAATGCTGTTTTCCATCTTCTCCGAAACAGCCCTGAAGACTATTACAGATAGAAAAGCTTACACTGTGGTTTTGTCAGCGTGGCAGAACACCTCTTCAGAACGATAGGGAAATACCATCTGGGCCAGAATAATGAATGATTTGCCTGTGAATGTTGAGATCTTGAAGTACTCTTGCCACAGTACGGGTGCGGACTCCGCCTTGTTACGCCAGTAGCATGCCGGTCCCAAGCCCGGATAAAGGAGGAGGTGTTGGAGGCAACGGTTTTTAACCTATTCTCTGTAAAATAATCCGTTAGTCTCTAACCTACAGGTGTAGTAGTTAAAACTCAAAAAATTGATGAATGAACAACCTTAAGGATGTTAATACTCCAGGTGGTACTGGCAATAGCCAAAATCCATCCGTGGTCTTCTCGACTGCGGCTGGGGCTCGGATTCTGGAGGCCCCAACATTCATTGAACACACAAGCGACTCTTGTGGCTCTATGTCCGACTCTTTGCACCGCCGCTGACAGCTTGACCCGTGATATCTCAACGGTTGAACGGGCTCCTGAAGTGGCTGGCTTTGAGGTGCACCTCACTAAGGGTCAGCGAAAGAGGAAAAGGAAGCAGCTGAGCGATCAGCGGCGCAAAGAAACTCCACAGGCTGAAGGCGCAAGCACTCCGATCGGCTCTTCGGGTGCGTCTATGAAACGGGATAGGTCCGTGGAAGTCTCACAAACGCAAGCTGACCTGACACCTTCATCAGGCAATGCCTCCTCTTCTGCTGAACCGAAAAACAAGAAGAAGCGACTCAAGCTCGTGAAGAGATACAATCCTCCTCAAGCTCCTGTGTCTGCCCACGCCCTGTCTCCAAATGAAGTCGGTGCTTCTACCAGCAAAGGTAGTAGCATCGATGGACGGAAATTGGTTGTAGTGTACTCACTCTTGAGAATGAGTAGAGGAAGTGCACCTATTGTTGGTGCTGCCCGTGCACTGGTAATGGGTGATGCTGGTGTTGTGACCAATACTGGGTGCAGCACAAGTGGACAGAACTTTGTCGACGCGGACGGCTCTGATGGTAGGTGCGCGTCTAAAAAACCTTGTGTTAAACGCAAAAGAGTGTGAGTTAAGAAGCATTCCTACAAGAATGCTGCTGTCTCCTCTTTAGCAGTTCGCATTGGGAAAGCGGGCAATGATAATAGTACGAGTGGAGCTGGCTGCTGCAACAAATGCTTGCATTCAGTTGGAGGGCTATGTGTTAAAGGACGGAACCCTCATGGTGAAGACCTCATCACAGAAAACCTCTGAATGGAATAGCAGTATGGTGCCGAAAATCCCTTCACTTAGGACTTCATCTTTTGAGGTCTACAAACCACCCAAGCTTACGCGGGCTGTCTGCTGGATCCCTGATAGGACTTTGTCAGATCACAGATACATCGAATTTCAAATCTACTGCGAATTTTCACCTTCGTAAGAGAGGAGAAATCCGAGAAAAACGAACTGGCTATGGTTTAGAGAGGAGCTTGCCAACCCTGTCAAAGTTCCACTTAAACTTAGATCAAGACAGGGAGTGGAGAGGTCTGCTCAGGATCTGAACAACGTCCTCACCCGCTGCTTTGAACTTTCGTGCCCTGTTTCTAAGCCTCCCCGCAGAAAATCGGTACCCTGGTGGAACTCCGAACTGCAGTGTCTTCGTAAAGAAACTAGGAAGCTGCTAAACCGGTCTTTAAAAACCAACTTAGTGGAAGACTGGAATCTTTATCGATCGAAGCAAAAAGTTTTTAAGAGACTTATTCGCAAGACGAGAAATGACTCCTATAAAAAGTTTTGTGAAGAGGTCGAATCTCTAAGTGCTTGTAGTAGGCTTGTTAAAGTCCTCCAAAGGAACAGACCAAGTAAACTGGATGCAATCCTTAAACCTGATGACACGTACACTGAGACAAAGCCGGAGACTTTCAGTCTTCTACTTGAGACTCAATTTCCGGGAAATCAGGTTACTACCTGTTCTTCAGCCCTTCAAACGACTGTGGCTACATTTGAACCGACTAATACCACGCCGCACAGCTGGTATTTTGCATCGGGGGTAGTCACCACCCCCAAATCAAATATGCTATTGCATCTTTTGAGAGTTTCAAGTCACCTGGTCCGGATGGAATTTATCCAGTTTTGCTGTAACAAGTTTGAAGTCAGGTTTTGCCAATGTTAAAAAGAATTTTCACCGCGAGCTTGGCCTTGGCCTATATACCTTCCCCATGGCGAATGGTTAAAGTGGTTTTCATACCAAAAATTGGTACGCCTGACTACACTCTAGCCAAAAGCTTTAGACCCATAAGTCTGTCTTCCTTTTTACGCCAGACAACATGGTGTAGATGAAACTTTAGTGTTGTGGATTAAAGCAATGCTAATGTACAGGACGTTGGTAGCGGATGAAGATTGTGACAAGTGCGTCATAACAGGGGTAAATAGGGGCTGCCCTCACGGTGGTGTTCTGTGTCCCCTCCTATGGTGTATGGTGGTAGAATCCCTGCTTACGGCTCTCAACTTTCCTGGAAACTACACTCAAACTTATGCGGATGATGTCGCCGTTCTTTCTGTCGGTTCAAATCTAGGGGCTCTCTGCTCTCAAGGCAGAGATCCCTGGATTTGATCGATGTCTGGTGCACTAGTAATGGGCTTTCAGTGAATCCTCTTAAAACCACGGTTGTTCTCTTTACGAGAAGGAGAACCGTCACTGGTCTGTCCCATCTCGTGCTTAAAGGTGTCACCATCCCTATATCCGACGAAGTCAAATATCTGGGTGTAATCCTTGATAAAAAACTTCTATGGTCCAAACTTGTCCAATCGAAAACCGATAAAGCGCTGTCGACTTTCTGGCAGTGTAAAGGCGCTTTTGGTAAGACATGGGGCTTGTCTCCGAAACGGGTCCTTTGGATCTATACGGCCATGATTAGACCGCTACTCTCATACGCATCAGTTATTTGGTGGAACAGGCTTTCGCGGGAACATGTTACTGCTTCTTTTGCCAAACTCCGAAGAACGGCTTGTCTCGGCTGCACAGGGGCCTTCCCTAGCACCCCGGGCTCTGCTCTAGATGCTTTGATGAATCTTCCTCCCCTTGATTTATATATCATGGGGTATACGCTAAAAACCATCTTCCGCTTAAAGAGAGGTGGTTTTTGGTACCATGCGCACTGGAATTTTGAAGAATTTGCTCGAGAATTATCCTTTGACCCCTGTCTTATGGATATGCCGTCTGATGCAATGACACCAGAAATCCTTCTGCGAAAAAACTACCACGTCAACTTTCCACAGGTAACGGAATGGCTTCGGTCAGACTATGAACCATGGATTGAATGCCATCGTATTTTCACGGATAGCTCCAAAACCGGGCAGGAGTCTGGTGCTAAAGTCTTTGTGGAATGCGATGATATACGACTTTACTACCCCTTGGGTAAACATGCATCTCTTTTCCAAGCGGAGATTTTTGCCATCCTAATGGCTATGCGCTATATTGTGAAGAGCAGGTGGAGGGCTAGAGGCATTTGCATCTGCAGTGATAGCCAAGCTGCATTAAAAGCGCTTCTAAACCCTATTACCTCGTCCAACTTAGTGCTAGAACTCAAGCTTTCTCTGAATTTGGTCAGAAGACTGAACACAGTGAATCTTGTCTGGGTACCAGGTCACACTGGCATCCAGGGAAATGAGATCTCGGATGAGCTTGCTAGGCAAGGTTCAGAAGAAGTTTTCTCAGGACCCGAACCTGTGTTGGGTCTGCCTGCATTTTTAGTCATGTCTTCTATCGATTCTTGGGTTTCTCGTGAACACAAGATTCGGTGGCGCGATTGCGGTGGATGTACCAAACCAAACTACTGCGCCCGGACATCTGCAAAAGGTCAGCATCTTTTCTTCTATCTCTGAGGAGAATCGACTGTACGCTGCTTGTAGGCGTTCTTTCGGGCCACCGAGCTTTTGGTAAACACTTAAATGTGTTGGGCTTAAGCGACACCACTACCTGTCCTGCTTGCGGTAAGGAGGATGACACAGCAGAACACTTTCTCTGCAGTTGTCCGGCCTATGCTCGCATCAGGTGGCGGATCTTCGGGGCTGACGTTGTGAGCGCCGAACATCTAAGCTCTTTATCACTGAAGCTCTTTCTCGTTTTTCTTCGAAAGACGGGAAAACTAAGTACATTAATGTAAGGTGTCTGAATGGTAGTACAATGGACCTGTAGTTGTGTCTAAGCGCTCCATCGGATAGTAGCAACCTCCGACAAAAAAAAAAAGGGTGCGGAAGTCGATTTGTCCCATGGAGTGTTCTACGCGCTGGAGTACTGGAGGAGATAAGGCACAATCTGGGAGCATTGAGCTAGCTGCAAAATGAGCAGCAAGCAGATTGGCTTTATCCGAAGAGCTGACAGCTGGAATGTCATTGCAAATGAGTGTCGGGATAGATGACGAGGCCGAATTTGTAATATTCTTTACAAACGACCAAATGTTTTTACTACCGGAGGGACTTTGTAGTATTTTTTGCCTCAACTTTTGGTCGTAGGAGAATTTGACACGATTATTGTGATCATTGCAGTCATTTTTGGCTAGGTTTGAACGTATTTCCGTTTTGCTCAGTTGGGTTGGACTTGATTGACCGAAAACTTGCCTCTTTAGCCCTGATAGGTTCTCTACATCTCAAGTCACACCACGCGTTTTCCTTAGGTCTGATACACTTTATCCTGCTAGGGATAAAGCCTTTCATACTCAGGTGAATTAAATTTGTAAACAACCAGCTAAAACTCCTAAAGAAACCGTTTAAAGCTTCCCAATTGGCTTTCTCGTATTGCCATACGGTTCTTTTAGGAGCTTGCTTTTTAACTGTTTGGTTGAAGTACGAGAAATTGGCCTATATGATACAATGGTCTGACGAACCTAGAGGCGATAATATATTTAAAGTGTATTTATCAGGGTGAGACGTCTTAAACAAGTCCAGAGTATTGGTATTTTGACCGCTAATGACCGGTATCCGTGTCGGCCAATTTACAATCTGGGTTAAATTATTAACCTCAGAAAAGTTCTCGACATACCTTTCTTCGGGTGTTGACTGTCCAGAATGTCGAAGCCAACTTGAATTCTGTATATTGAAATCGCCCGCAATGACGATTTCGGTACGAGGATAATGGGTTACAATTCTGGTGATGGAATCACACAGTGCATCAAACTCATTATAAGTTGAATGCCTGTCCTGGTTAGGGCTTCTGTAAATAAAACGGTAGTGAATTAATTGCCTACGGCCATGGAATTTTAGGCAAATAAAATTAAATTCCTGATTGTAACATTGGCCATATTGAGGTAGAAGTCGGTAGGCTACATCACTACGTATAAAATCGGCGATACCACAATGGGAAAAGAATAATGGCACCAAGTTATATCCAGGTAGACTAAACTCCGTTAAATCGTAATCAATTCTGACCTGTGTTTCACTTAGTGCCAAAACAGCTGGTTTATTATGAATCGCATGGTCGTACAATGAAAGACAATTGGATCTCAACCCAGGAATATTACTCACGTCCACTCAAAAATTCCTACACATAACAAAAAAACACAGAAAACTCAACTTCGATGCTGACTAAGCTGGGCCGTACGGTATAGATCCTGACGTCAGCTTTCCAAAACAAATCACTGCAGGTGTTACGCCCATACAATGAATTGCTTTGGTCTACCAACAAAATCCACACAACGCGACCCGCTATTCGCCAAATGATACCCTACTCAGCCATAGCAAGTGCATGCAAAAACATACGCCACTTGCTATAGCCCTGCAAAGCAGCTATAGAGCGAGTATTTTGCGGCCATTATTAAATATTTTTTGTGGGTTGAAAGTTGATTCAGGGGATTGCAGAGTTGCCTATCTGGTTAATTCCTCATCTGTGGATTAAGTGCGTTGGACCACTAAGCCAGAGGTTGCTGGTTCAAATCGCGACCTGAAAGTTTTTAGTCGCTGGCCCCACCTCTTGTGAACGTCTGACAAACATCCAAGAGTAAAAATTGTCATGAGAAGCTTCTCAAAAATTAATTGCCGTTTGAAGTCGGCATTAAACTGTAGGTCAATTCCATTCATATCAAAAAATATTTTTTCGCACACACACTCGTTCGTTCGCCGAAGTTCATCGCGAGCAACTTTTAAACGAACAGTTTCCCCGGCTATATTTTCAAGGAGCCGCCCCAACAAAGAAGAAGTGACCGACATAACAGTCGAAAAAGTTGGTTAAGCGGTTAAGAACTTCCCAGTGAGTTCTGGAAAAAGAAAGACATCGGGCTCAGATGGCTCATGATTCTTATCTCCAAACTTATGATAGGTGACCCAATGCCCCACCAGTGGAGGGAAATATCTTCTTCCTTTGCACAAAGGAAAGGGAGATACGCGAAAATGTGATAATTACCGTTCAATCAAATTGATATCATACACCATGAAAATCAATTAGATGGTCGCCTAAGACAAATAATACGGCTTTCTGATGACCACTGCTGGTTTGTCATGGGTAAATGAACCACAGATTCAATCCAAAGTATAAAGATCATAATGAAAAAGCTTCGTGGAACCTACGTACAGATGATCATGGACAAAAACGAGGGAGCGAAGACAAAAGTCAAATGTCCTGTAGGAGTCACCGATAAATGTCCAATAAATGTCGGTATTCACCAGGGAAGTGTCTTAAGTCATTTGCTCTTTATTACGGTCCTAGATTATCTGCTTGAGGGAAAAGTGGCGGACCTAAAAGTACATCAGTTATTCTTTGCTGATGGTGGAGCCATCATAAGTTATGATCAGAGTTCCCTGCAACGAGCACCTGATGTTTGGGTAGATGTTTTAGAAGGAAATGGGTATCGTATTAGCACCTGCACTGCCCATTCTCTGACCCAAGCCACCCCATTCCAGCCATTTATTTGAATGTGGTGGTGGGTTCTAAGTGTGAAAAATTCAAATATCTGGGATCAATGATCAACAGCAAAGCAACCGTTGATGACGACATCAATCAAGCGCATGGTCGGGTGATATGTCAGGAAAACTGTGCCATCTTCTGCGACCAAACAAGTCCCCTAAGCTGAAGGAAAGGCTCTGCACCGCAGTTGTGCGTCCGGCGCACAGATACGGTTCACAATGCTGGACAATGTACAAAAAGTATGGGGCAAGATGACAGCAGATAAAATGAAGATGCTTCGCATGACAGCAGGAGTATCAAGGCTTGATCGAATTAGAAGTTCCAGACTCAGAGGAAGCCTTAACGTCAAAGAACCCATCTCGAAAAAATTTGAGCACGACGGACTCAGTTGGTATTGTCATGTTCAAAGGAGGGATCTTACAAACCCCTCAATAAGGCAATGGCAATCAACGTTCCCTTGCAATCGCGAAAAAAAAGAGGCAGACCTAAAAACTCCTGGATCACACAAATACGGAAACACCAGCATTTGATTGGCTTCAATGATGAAGTGATTCAAAATCGGAAGGCCTGTAGATATTTTTGAGGTCGAACCGGCGAACCCCACAGACGGACCAGTAGGAATGCAGTGAAGTGGAAGGGTTATGATCCCCACAATCCTGATCATAATCTCTTCGGTAAATAGAGAGAAGAAGATATTTTTTTCATCAACAATTATTAGTTGAAACATTATGTATTATTTGAAACAATTGCTTTATATCAATTAAATGATTTTACCGACCTATAGTTTTAAAGACGTTTCAGACAGATGTGGTGTTTTAGAGTTATCAGTCTCCTAAACATTGCATATAAGATTTTGCCTGCCGTATTGTGCGAGCGCCTGAAACCATTTGTTAAAGACATATTTCATCTGACTGAACCCTATCAATGTGGTTTTAGGCACGGTAAGTCCACAATTGTTTCTCCAGGAGACTATTCAGTGATGAACTCTACCTATTCAGCGGCGAACACGATGTGGAAGTGGAACCAGTATCGCAACCGGGGCTACCATGCACTCCTATAGCAGTAGACCAATTGAGTGTTTCAACTCATTTCATCTACTCCGCATTTTAGAATTTTTAAAAACGAAAAGTTTCTTCATAACTTGGTGAGTCATTTATTGTTTGCTTTGGACATATCCACCCATGATTTCAAATGCACATCTACAGCTTTCAATTTCAGATCCAACATAAATTGGCAGTATATGGAAGATAGGGATGTTTGACTCTCTTGCGCACTCTTTTATTTTCCGTAAGGTGCTAACAAAAAGCTCTTACTGGGTTTCTGTACTAAAGATTTCAAATCAGCAAAAACTTGAAAGGATATTATGTAGGGTTACCATGCCTTTTTATAAAAACTCTTCCGGTGACAATGGGCAAATTTCAAACCTAGTTTTATTTTAAAAACCGTATGCAAAGAAGACCTGCTAATTTTGGTGATGTTTTCATTGCGTCGTACCTCATATAGTATTTTATGCAGCGTCGGAAGTTCGTTATTTGAAAAATACTGATGCAAAATTTGCCTGATGGCACAGTTATCCAAATCATCTAATTTGCTTTTGAGACAAGTTTGGTTTTTTTCTTTGGTGGCGAATTGTGGCCTTTGGTACTATTTTTGTGAAGAAGTCTGAAAACTGTTCGTTTGCCCACAGAAAAAATATCAGCTACTTGCTTCACAGATACATTTCAAATGTTGATGATTTTTTTTTGTGGCGTCAACAATTTCTTTTTCTTTCGGCACTTAAGTCTTTGGATGAATTGATGATGAAGCCATTTCCACCAAACAATACAAGCGCAAATTTTCCTTAAAGAAAACAGCTTACAATTTTGTAACTCCATTTTAACGTATTTTCCACACATTAAAAGAAATGAGAGAGATCAAACCAAGCCCTACACGATAACACTTATCGTTAAGATTTTTTTTTGAAAGCTCTAAAACTAAAAGCAAACAATTTTTCTTAAAAGCCAAGGTATTATTGAGGTTCATAAGTGTTTTCTGATTAGTTACTAATATATTTATCGAGGGAGTTGCAAGCTCATAGAGCAAAAGGAATAAATATAAATGAGAATCCCCACGTAACGGAACCTGGGTAAGCCAAAGATTGTTAGTCATTATTTGCAGGGAGTTGCAAGCTCATAGGGCAAAAGGAATAAATATAAATGAGAATCCCCACGTAACAGAACCTGGGTAAGCCAAAGATTGTAAGTAATTATTTGCATTATGCTTGTAATAATTAACAAAAGTGCTGAAAATAACACGCCACTATATTTACGACCATTCATTTATTTGTTTGAAAAAAGATTCATTATTTTTTTTACCCATATTCTAAGTAAGTTTTTATACTTATAAAAATATACGTATAAAAATATAAATACTATTTCTAAAATTTTTAATAATTACAATACAAAAAATTGGCGTTAATTTTTAGATCTCAGTACTTTTTGTGGCTGAATTGTAAAGCAAAAGCGATTTTTTATAAGAGAACTTGGCTATTATTTAACAATTATGTTTATACCCTAATATATATACCTACCCTATATATATTTATGATCAGGACCAAAACCTTGGAATATTTAGCCGTGTCCGTCCGTCCGTCACCAATTTTTAGGCCTTTAAATTAAAGCTAGGAAGGTGAAATTTGGAACGTATACTCCCTAGGGGGCCGAATATTAGAGTGTATATTTTTTTTTTGATAGGCCCACTGCCACGCCCACAATTTAGATAATAACCGTTTTAAAGCTGAAGTTAAACATAACGAAAGCCTTAAGTTCGCTTGGGGCGACCAGTATGATACTCTATCCATATCCCTATATACCCCAAAGAAAAAAGGACTAAGAACATGATAAATAGCATTTTATTTCATTCTTTAAAATTTATCAAAATAAAATGTTTTTTTCTTATAAAAGGTCTCCAAACGGTGGGCATTTCCAAAAACGTTGTATAAGCTATATTTTGGAAAAAATATTGGCTTAATATCTTGTTCAACATTTTTTTCGGCTTCTTTGAACATTTTAGAATAAAACAGCCGAGTCGGTTCTTGTAAATAAGGGTGCAGCGTCAAAGTTGCTAAGGAACTTGGCTGGGCACTATCGTGCCTCTTATTAACTTAATATACACAACAAATTTATCTAAATTATGCAAATGAATAAATTAAATGCATATATGATTGTATGTTGTATATATTTAATATGTAATGAAAGCAAACAAAATCAAGCCACCTTCTTGTTAAGTTCCTATTGGAAATCTTGCTGCGAAAAAGCTCCGATTTTTCCCAAGTTTTCCCCGACGAATATACTGCGACTCCGAAAAAAACAACCACTTTTAATTCCAGCACTTGAAACCTAGCAATACAAAAAACAATGAACAGTAAAATAGCTTAGTTAAAATTAATAAGACTTACCTAAGAAACACCACGGTACAAAAAACTTCCAATGTAAAAAACTTTCCCAGTAAGGAAAAAATCAAAACTCGCGAAGAAAACTACTAACTGCAATTTTAGCGGCGGAACAAAAAAAAAAACTATCGTCGGACTCTAGTCAGGTGCAACACAAAGAAAATATTCTGTTAATTCCCGGCATCTGAGTGGGTTGGTTAAAGCGTCACCCAGTTATGTTTTGAAATTTATGACAGTGCGCAATGTTTCGGCCGTCCGCCTGCCGTCCTCTGCTGCATCTTTAGTGCTCCCCATGATTTAGATTGATCAAAATCGTCATCCCATCGTCGCCACTTCCCTTATCGAACCTGACTCCCTACCGTGTTGATGGTATTTCTTGTGCAATTTTCGTTGGAGCTTATTTACTCTGGGCTAGTTGCGGACCGACCTTCCGCCAGGCTCACATTCGGATAGGCTGCACATCGTCGTTGGCAAGTCGACCGTCCGTCTATATTATGCCTTCCCGCTTACGCCCCGGTATACATGTAGTGGTTGCTTCGTCAAGGTTCTAATGAAGTGGGCCAGTAAAAAGAGGGCGCTCTTCTTATCGCAGTTAATTTTATCAATAAGAGATTGGTTTCACATTGGATTTTCTAAACATGGATGATGGAAGAACAGAAACATTCGAACGGTAGTTAATTAAAAACTGCATGTTTGATATTGGATTTTTTAGAAAACGTCGGCATTGGTGAATTACTTACAAATATTGGAAGTACATTGAAACGTGTACGAAACGGGATGGAAACGATCGATATTAATATGGAATAACATCGACTTAATTTTGTGTATTTCATTTCGTAGCGATTGGTTTATTTGCGTAAGTTCGTGAATAGATGTGTTTAAACTACAGGTGATCGCGAAAAAGAAATTGTTTTCTTTTTGGTAGACTTCATATATGTTGTTCGCCATCTTTAGAATGTCCTCAACCTCTGTTTTGGAACTGGGTTTAATGGAAATTTGGACCAAAGTTGGAAGACGTCTATTCCACAACTCCAAAATCAAATTTTGTTCGATAAAAATCTGGTGGTTTCTTATCGCTCATCTTCTCGACAGAGAGAAGTGAGAAGTCCGCTAATTTTCTTTCGAGGAATAGACATAAAGGGATTTTAAGAGTTATAGAACTTTAAGTAGGCAACACTATTTTAACTGGCGGTCATTTTGTCAGCTTTCAAGTGATTTATGTTTAGTTTGGTTTAGCATTTCAACATAAATAGACTGACGCCTGAATAACGCTTCTAAATTGTGCAAATTGTTCCAAATTTTGAAAATCATGGTTGTGCTCGAAATACGTATCCCGCACTACGTTCATTTTAAGGTCAACATAATCGTCCATCAGAGCAATTAATTCGATTGACTATTTTCACACCACGTTTACTCTAAATGATAATACGGACCGACAGTGACATCGTACAGAAGAAGTCATTGCTGCTGTAGAGGGTAGAGTAGAGGAAGACCCGCATCAGTCTATCCACCATCGTGCACAGGAATTGGATATATGTCCATCCAAATTTATGGAAGATTTTGCGGAAAAATTTTTATTTGCGTGCAAGAATTGAAGCTACAGGTTCACTTAGCAAGGCGTAGATTCGGTAATGGGCCCAAAACAAGTTTGCCGTTGACCCCAATTTTCATAAGCAAATTCTGTTTAGCGATAAAGCTCACTTTTGGTTGAATCTATACGTCAATAAACAAAACTGATCTATTTGGGGTCGTGATAAACCTCAAGTGTGTATTGGGACATCTGTTTGTGGGTTGGTGAAATAATTGGTACGTACTTTTTTTAAAAATGCTGGCGAGAACGTTATAGTCAATGGTGACCGCAATAGAGCCATGATAACTGACTTTTTCGTTCATCAATTGAACAACCATGATATGCAGAAGCGATAACTCCGAAACAATTGACCACTTGGAGGACAAAATTCGCAGCGTTATTGCTGACATACGGCCACAAATGTTAGAAAAAGTCATCGAAAATTGGACCTCCAGATTAGACTATGTCCGAGCCAGCCGTGTCGGTCATATGCCAGAAATCATATTTAAATTAGAACGCCAGATATTTGGTAGATATTCTAGAAATAATATTGGCTAAATATTTTATTAAAAATTTTTTTTTCGTTTGCTATACAAATTTTTGAAGAAAACCACATTTTGTTAAAAAAAAAACCCCCACAAAAAGTAGGCGTGCCAAAAAACTTTATATGGCAAACTTGTGAAGGAGTTCAGTGTCTATATATTTTGTAAAGGCTTTAATCCTTTATCTCTTTATTTACAGGTTTAAAACGGTTTTTTCTAAATTATGGGCGTGGCAGTAAGCGCCCTTTAAAAAAGGAGCCCTAAGGAGTATATGTTTCAAATTTCAGGTTCCTAGAAATTTATGCTAAATAGTCTTAGATTGTGGTCCTGATCATAAATATATAGTAACGGCAATGACACACGGCACGCCTTCCCAAAGCATACTCAAAGGTTACAGCAACCGCAAGTATATGGGAACCCAGTTAGCTGGGTGTCAAAAAAAAACTACCCTCTATAATCTATTAAGTCTTTTCCGCCAGGCAGATTGTCGAAATTTTTCAAACAAATTTTAGAAATAGTATCAGTACTTATTACAAAATTAAGACAAACAGAAGGAGACACAGAAATTAGTAAGCGCATGATGCGTAGGAACATAGAGAAAGGAGTAGACACATTTATAAAAGGACTTAGGGAACCATTCAAAACAATTGTTTTAAGCCGAGATCCTGGTACTTTAGAAGAGTCATATGAAAATCGGCTCTAGATTTAGTAGACACAAATCGTAACAACATAAGAAATTATCCATTTAATAGACAGAATTATTCCAAATCATTCCCAACAAATTTATAATCGAAGAAATGAAAAACCTATACCGATGGAGATAGATCCATCACCATCAACCTTACAGAGAGCCTATAATCAAGTGGGTATTAACAATACTCACTTCGGTGATATTAACAGCCTTAATAGGAATAATAACTTCAATATACCCCGAGGAGTAAAACAGGACATATTCGTTCAAGAAAATGTTCATACGCGGGCCTCGGAATAGTAAAACTACTATATATAAAACCAACAGTACCAGCTGGTAATAAAGAACGACCCCTTAATGCCCTAATGAATAGATACAGGTTCGAACTTATTATTTATAAATTAAAATGTAGTTCAGAAAAAATACGTGAAGAAAGCTTTTAAAGCGATATCAGTCCATACAGTCAGTAGACAAGGACCACCAATTGACGAACAAATTGAAATACCCTGATTCAAAGAATTCGGTGGATATGAACCACCAATAAAACTCTTTTTGTGTGATTTCAATACGTATTTAGATATACTTATGGGCAACGATATTTTAAAAACACAAAACGTGATTATAAATTTTTCAAAGAATGTTCTAACGGAGTATCCGTAGATGTCGAAAACAGCTATGGTAAATTTAGGAAACTTCGTCTCAATGAAGACCTCCAAATCATAGGAAGAGTATTTTTTATCAAAAAATTGGACGATAAACGCAAAAGTAACAAACTTTTCAGATAGTATAATAAGATTAAATATTACACAACCATTAAAAGTTTATAAATATGAAAATACAAATAATAATATAAAAACAGAGTTCCAGAAATAGCCGCAAAATGATCGGGTAGAAGCAATCCAATTTGACAAAATAAATAAAACTTAAAAAAGGAAAAAATAAAAATAATAGTAAAGGAAAATCAGAGCTCCAATGTTCGCTAAATGATCGAGTAGAAGCAAAAAAATCTGATAAAATAAATAAATCCAAAAAAGGAAAAAATAAAAATAATAATAAAGAAAAATCAGAGCTCCAAAGGTGAAAAAATGATCGGGTAGAAGCAATTAAAACTGACAAAACAAATAAATTCATAAAATAAAAAAAATAAAACTGATGGAAAAAGGAAATTTGTATCGAACCAATGTTTCGACCAGGTTCAAACAGACACTGTTAAAAACCAGTATATGCAAAGAGTTTTCGGTATCCTTATGCTCACAAGCAGGAGGTTCAGTCCCACATAAAGGACATGATGAATCAGGCAATAATAAGGCCGAGTAATTCACTGTGGTCATCACTAGTATGGATAGTACCAAAAAAGGTCAACCCTAATGGTATACAAAAATGGCGTTTAGTCATGGGGAAATTGAATGAAATCCATGAAATCCTAGATAAGTTAGGAAAGTGCTAGTATTCCACGACTATTGATCTCGCGTCAGGCTTCCATCAAATAGAGGTAGACGCACGAGATGTCAAAAAGATGGCATTTACAGTCGACAATGGACATTATGAGTTTATTCAAATGCCATTCGACATTAACATTAACTGAATACATCACCCATTTAGAAAAGTTATTTCAAGCTCTAACGAAGGCAAACTTAAAAATTCAATTAGATAAAAATAAATTTTTTTTTTAAAAAAGGGGTAGAATTTTTAGGACATGTATTTAGTATGTAGAAATGGTATAACCCCAATCCCAAGTAAATAGAAGCTGTAAAAAATTATCCAATTCCAAAAACGCAAAAACAGATAAAGCAATTTTTAGGTTTATAAGGATTTTACAGAAAATTCAAAGGCTTTGCAAGATTTACTAAACCATTAACAGAAAAACTGAATAAGGGTATAAGATGAAACTTACATAAAGCGTTTGGAACACTGTAGAAATATGTTAATAAATGAACCAATTTTATTTTATCCAGACCTCTCAAAACCATTTACTCTAAGCACATATGCATCTAACTTCGCTATCGGAGTAATACTATAACAAAATAGTACATCCTCTTTAATATGGACGTATAACTTAACATTCACATGAAGAAAATTATTTAACAATTGCAAAAGAACTCCTAGCAATAATTTGGGCAACCAAATATTTTAAAAATTACCTTTACGGTACAAAATTTAAAAAAAAAACACAGACCATAAACCTTTAAAGTGGTTAATGAATATTAAAGAACCCAATAGTAAACTTGTTAGATGGAAACTTCAAATGGAGGAATATAATTACGAAATAGATTATAAAGAGGGTATGAAAAATTTAAATGCAGATCCATTAAGCAGAATTCCTATCGAAGTAAATCTTAATAAAATCGAAACAGCAGCTACAATACCCAGTGCAGAGGAAGATGATACATACCAATTTCAGAAACATCTCTTAATTTATTAAAAAACCAAATCAATTATACAAAAACTCTCAAGTGGAGCAAACCAAAGTAGAACAAAGAATATTTTTAACAAAACTAGGAAAATAATCTAAATATAATTGGCCAAGATATTGGAAGCCTTAACTACATTTACCTACCTTGTATCGCACCTATTTTTTTATGCGTATGCGAAGTGCGGATGGATTGTGGGCATACGGTACGAAGAGAAGGTTAAAGAGAAGTAAATATATATTTTTTCTCCTTTCATTCCTTCTCTCTTAGCGCACGAAACATAAGAAATAAAAACAATCCTTTGGTACCTAATCTAGTAACGATTTTATTTATTTTTGAATGTGGCTTTGTTTCGCTCTTTTTCTTTTTTGTATTTTCCCATTAAATTTGTAAGAGAACAAATATATGCAAGGAAAATAAAAATTGAAAATTTTTTTTAACTAATACTCAGACCTAGAGTATTGAATTTGTCTTCATTTGAGTCCCCAATATAGTTTTTCCTCCTATATTACAGATTTTAAATATTATGTGGGTGCTTAGCAATGGGGCGATAATTGGTCACCTCATTCTTGAGTCAACTTTTATGAATCGGAGATATAAATAAAAGAGGTCTTCCAAATTTATGAAAATTCACCTTTTGACAGGTAAAGACGAAAGAGGTATGAAAGTATGGTTAGTGTGGTAGTCGTCGTTGATGTAGGTTGTGGGCTAGATGCAATTGGCTGTTCAAAAGAATCAAGCATTTCGGTAAGGATCGATATATTGTAGAAAGTGCTGGACTAAGCCTGAATTAGTTCAGGTATGCATTTTATTTTGTTTGAGGTCAGTCTAACGTCGTCTACTATATCGCTCAGAATTACTCGAAAAGCTCCGACATCGTTATTGACATCATTGAATTTGGTAACTAAGTCGAGGATAAGTGGGTCAATGATTTGATGGGATGGAGCACTCGATTAAGATGGGGTTTAACAATATGTATGAAGGTTCGAGCAAAAAGAGGTGAGAATTATCATCGATCGTTGATAAGCGCGAATTAAGAAAAGCATTAATGTCCGATCTAAGATCGGTTGAAATTCTAGTGTCCACAAAATTAATTTTTAAATGTACCATCGAATTTTTGGTCAGATCACTAAGACTCGACGGTTGCTTGTCTATACTTTTGAACTTGGCTTTACAGAGACTAGCAGAAAGTTCAGTGTTGCTGGCTAATTCTTCAACACCCTTAAATAATTCTTCGTACTTTTTGAACTGGGCAAGAGTTTGCTTTTGAAACAATCTGTTTTCGGACAATTGGACACTGAGAGTTTCACTGACACACTTAATCGCTAACATTTTTGCAACAGGGAGATGTCTTTACATTCATCACAGAAAAATAGAAAATTGTTTTTAAGCACTTAGGCACTTAGGTAAACAGTGGAACGTTTGCTTAATCCGGTGCAATTAGTATTAAAAGATTTACCGAATAGTCCATTACACAACAACCAGTATGCAAAATCTTTCCAGGTCAAGACACAATCAGAATTACCGCACTGCATTCACATTATTATTGGTAGAAGTAGGTCGAATGAAATAAATTCGCGATCGAATGTACCAAGAAAAGGTGGAAATTGTGGAAATGTGAAAATGCAATACTGCAAGTTAATTTATTAAAAATAATTTGTTTAAACTTAAGGAGCGGGAGGAAAATGAAAACACGTCCAAACGGTTGAAGCTATAAAGTGCGAAACATGTATATTTATCTATTTTAGTTTGTTTATATATTTTTTATAACTCTTATATTAAGGATAGTGCAGTATAGTTTAAAAGCTATTTACATTATGACTATGTGTTTGTAAGAAAACTAACAAAAGTTTATAGTAGAATGCGTTTTTATTTTCAGTTTCCTTAGGAAACGATTTCTTAATTTAAATAAGTTTTGATAATCTTTCGTATAGAATTGTATTCCTTGTAAACATTTTAGAGCAGAAAAGGACGTTCGACAGAGAAACTAGATGTTGAAAAATGTATGATAACGGCGTTTCTTATAAAAATGTTCGAAAAGAAAAAAAACTAAACTCGGTACTGCTAAGAAGTGACAGCATAAACCGATTCAATATCTCAAATGGTTAAACATTTATAGCCGAATAAATGCAGTTACAAGCCATAAGCTGCCACAGAAATTTAAAACTTTAAATAAGTCTCCTTAAAAATAGCAAAAAATTACTTCTATGGAATAAGACCTCATTGCTGCAGAACTATCAAGCGTATTAAGTACATATACTTATGTACATAATATCTTTAACAGAAACATTTTTTAAAGTCGAACACTTAAAAAACATATTAAGCTTATTTCTTTGCTTCAGAAATCCAAAATAAACTGAAATTAGAAAAAAAAATTAGACTAATATAAAATATCACTGAAAATCACTCGTTTACAATTCCACAAATGAAAAACGTACATAGTTTGTAGAAATTTCATTTGGCATGACAACTGTAATAGGAGCTCATATATAATTCTCGATCTCGCTGTGAAACTCTAGATTTTGTTAAGAGTTCTCTCAAGAAAAGCACACCACATTTGCCAGAGAAGCAAAGGAGGATGCTTTTGATAAAAGTTGCGACTTGGAACCATCAAGTATTTTAGAATTTTTGTTCCACAAATTATATGTATGAATATGTGAAATGAATCGATTACCGCAGCGAGGTGGGCTTGATGAAGGAATACACGCTAGGTAGATTTGTGAAGGAGAACAGGTGTTTTTTTTTTTTGTAAACTCTTTTGCCTCGACTCGGTGCTCTTGACCGAGAAGAACACCCCGATGTGAGTTGCCACTAGCAAGCTGAATTGGTAATTCGGACTTTTGAATATTTGTTCGATCAGCTTAAAGTATGAAATATATATAATGAACATACTACCGACGCGATGTTCGCGTGATGAAGGAGAGCACCAAGCCATATATTAAAAACATAAGGAAAGGCTACAGTCCGCTTGGGGCGAACAGTATGATACCCTATCCTTATCCCTATGTACCCCAAAGAAAAAAAGCATTAGGAAGATGATGGATAGCATTTTATTTCATTCTATGAAATTTATAGAAAAAAATTTATTTTTTCCAAAAAACGCCCCCAAAAACTTCGTATGGGCGATATATTGAGAAAAATATTGGCATAATTATTGTTAAACATTTTTTTTCGATTTCTATGAAAATTTTCGAAGAAAACAGCATTTTAGTGAAAAACGCCCACAAAAAGTAGGCGTGGCAAAAAACTGCATATGACAAATTAATAAAGGTGGGCAGTATCTACATATCTTGTGAAGGTTGTACAACTTCATCTCTCTAACTTAAGCCTTAAAACGGTTTTTTCTAAATTGTGGGCGTGGCAGTGGGCGTATTTTGAAAATTTTAACACTTTACCATTTCGGAACTCTAGGGAGTATATGTTCCGAATTTCAGCTTCCTAGCATAATTTGAAAGGCCTCAAAAGTTGATGCGGACTGGCTCTTCATTGACTGGAAGTGGGTTCTCTTATTGCTCTATCACTCACTCTACAATTGGCCCGTTTAGCAGCAGCTCAAACTTTTCCTGCGCATCGACGACTAGGTTTCCATCGTTTTTTCGAAGAGCCTGCGTTCCTGCCTTAAAGCCAGCAGCCAGTTGCTTTCTTATAAAACTTCCGGATGTTGTTTCGGTTGCGAGACTCTTCGAGCTACTTGAGCTGGGAGACTTGAGCGTGCAGTCTTTTCTTTCTACGCAGGATCTTCTTCTCCTCCCTTCTTCTGGCTCGGTACTCATGCCCTTGTTTTCCTCTGCAGCATTCTAATGTAATTTGGTTGGCGGCTCGACCGTCTGGAGAGACCTGGGCTTGAAATAAGTCAAAGCAGCTCATATAAGGAGATCACTTGTTCCACCTAACTGGAACTGTGGACGCCGCACAGTGGTTCCTCCCATAGGTTAAAAGTCAAAATTTCAAAGTTAATCAAATATTTTTCTTAATGCAGCAATTATCTATGATAATGGGACAGTTAAGTGACAGTAATATTTCTGATTTGAAATAAGTTGTTAGTTGTCACTTGCATCACAAGGTTGAGTGTTTTTCGCAGTTAAAAAAAAAGAAAAAAATCTGAAAACAGGACTTAGCATTAATCAATTTTAGTAGATTGTTTAAAGTCAATTTTTGAAAAAAGGTGATGCGAATAATAAAACAATATATAATGCAGGGATTTAAATGGTTTTCTCAAGATTTTTTTTTGTTTTTGACCTCCATTATAACTGAAGCATAATTTGTGTTTATAACCTATCCTAAGGGTATGTTAATTTTGACACATAGTTTGTAACACCCCTTAATGTTCGTCGTAGACCCATAAAAGTATATATATTTATGATCAGAACCACTTCCTAAGACTATTTAGCAATGTCCGTCCGTCCGTCCGTCCGTATCAACTTTTGGGGCCTTTAAATGTATGCTAGGAAACTGAAATTTGAAATATATACTCCCTAGGGCTCCGAAATGGTAAAATGTTAAAATTTTCAAAATACGCCCATTGGCACGCCCACAGTTTAGAAAAAAACCGTTTTAAGGCTTAAGTTAAAGAGATAAAGTTGTACAACCTTGACAAGATATGTAGATACTGCCCACCTTTATAAATTTGTTATATAAAGTTTTTTGCCACGCCTACTTTTTGTGGGCGTTTTTCACTAAAATGCTGTTTTCTTCGAAAATTTTCATAGAAATCGAAAAAAAATGTTTAACAATATATTAAGCCAATATTTTTCTTAATATATCGCCCATACAAAGTTTTTCGCCACGCCCACTTTTTGGAGGCGTTTTTTTTTAAAAAATAATTTTTTATACCCTATCCTAAGGGTATAGTAATTTTGACACATAGTTTGTAACACCCTTAATATTCGTAGACCCATAAATATATATATATTTATGATCAGGACCAAATCCTAAGACTATCTAGCAATGTCCGTCCGTCCGTCTGTATGCAATTTTTAGGCCTTTAAAATTAAGATAGGAAGCTGAAATTTAGACCGCATATTCCCTAGGGCTCCGAAATGGTTAAGTGTAAAAATTTTTTGAATACGCCCACCGCCACGCCCACAATTAAGAAAAACCCGTGTTAAAGCTAAAGTTAGAAAGATAGAGTGTTACAACCTTCACAAGATATGTAGGCACTATCCTTCTTTATAAGTTTGTCATATAAAGTTTTTTTGTCACGCCTACTTTTTGTGGGCGTTTTTTACTAAAATGCTGTTTTCTGCGAAAATTTTCATAGAAAGCGAAAAAAAATTGTTTAACAAGATATTTACCCTATATTTTTTCCAACATATCGACCACACAAAGTTTTTGGCCACGCCCACTTTTTTGGGGCGTTTTTTTTTAAAAAAAGCTTTTTTTTTTTTAATTAATAAAATGAAATAAAATCTTCTTAATGCTTTTTTCTTTGGGGTACATAGGGATCATACTGTTCGCCCCAAGCGGACTGTAGCCTTTCCTTATGTTTTTAAAATGTTTGGTATGAGGCAGGCAGAACATCCTAATGGGTAATATGTTTGATATGTTTACTGAAAATTAACTTTTCGGTTGGGGTCGGTTCGGTGGTCCGCTTGATGAAGTCGAACAGCCATATAAGAGAATGAATATTGCAATCTTTTTTTCAAAATATATTGAATGCCGATTTTCTTACGCTTGATGCGCTAAAGTGAGCCAAACATCCAATACTCCAGAACAGGAAAGTTAGGGATGTTTGCCTCTCATTCGCACTCTTTTGTTTTCCGTAAGGTGCTATTCTAACAAAAGCTCTTAGAGGGTTTCCGTACTAAAGATTTCAAATCTATAAAAACCAGAAAGAAATTATGTTGGGTTACCATTCCTTTTTTTAGATTGAAATTTTCGCTTAAATTGTTATTGTAACTTTTGAAATCAGTTTGGTTTTTTATTCTTTGGTACTATTTTCATTAAGAATTCTGTTAACTGTTTGATCTTTTAAAAGAACGAATGAATTGAAATGGAGTAAGCATCTTCTTATTTCCCCCTCGGTTGAGTAAAGTTTAGTTTGGGAGTAAAGAAAACTTATTAGTGTAACCCTCGTTACTCAGTAACGGATGCATACGGTGTTCTACAGCTCTAGTATCTTAATTATTAGCAAAAGGACTCCTCTGCTTCGTTTGGGGTTACTTTAGGATTTTCATTACCATTATGGTCAATATTACCTAGCAAAACAACAAGTACATACATATTGACTCATTTTCAACTCAGTGTAAAATTTCATTTTACCTTTTGTTATTTTAGTAACACTTTTCAAAATATCTAAATGAGGTGTTCTTGACCATTCTAAGCGCAGCTTTGAATTGCTATACATATCTTTCGAGAAATGTTATTCGAAAGTCCTATAATCCCTCGAAATTGGATTATTTAGCATGTATTGCTAATTTATGCAATTAAACCATTTTGCTTTCCTAAAAATATTTCTCAGTATTTCCCGGTATTTTAAAATATTTTATAACAACGTTTTCCTTTTCATCCTCCCCACACGCCAAACACTTAAAATAATGTTTCCCCATTTAAAAAAAATATTCAATTTTATTTTATTTTAATTTTTCACACACAATTCTCAACACCTTTTTTAAAAAAAAGATGGAAAGACAATTCAACTTCAGCCTGCTTTTAAAAATTCGGGTAAAAAAAATTTAAACAATTTCCCCAACTAATTAGTGTGACCATCTACTATACAATTAAGAACCTACAAAGTGTTGACAATAAAACTTAAAATCGTCCAATATAATATATAAAGAAGATAATAGAAATGCCAAAAGGTTTAACTCTCTTATTCTTGAGCTCCAAAATAGACGCGATTTAACAAAGAAAACATATTTACCGATCGAAAACCGATCTAAAGGAAGAAAGGAAAAAGGAAAAAAAATTTAAAGAACGGAAAATAGGGACTGAGAATAGTCCAAGCCACCGCAGACGAAAAACGAAAAATTGAGGTACAAAAGTAGACCAATCACGGCCGGCAAACGTACACTGAAGTGATCACTCCCCGGGTATAATAATTGACCTTGATGAAATGCAAATAAACACGGTTAGCGCAAAAATTAAAAGCATAACATAAAAAGCATATTTGACTCACTTGGACATAATTTTGTAATTGGCGGAGATTTCATCATGCAAAACATGATCTGGGGCTCCAGATGTATCTCACCGAAAGGTCGTATTCTCTACGAAGCCAGTATGGGGTTTGTGGTCGACTTGTACTCGTCTGGCAAACTGACATATTGACCTTCAGATATGGCAAAATTAGTAAAGGAAAAACGCAGAGCGAGAAAAGATGTCATAGTTGACATCCGCATCATAAAACAGTTTTAAGTAATCTTTGCAGCAAACTGAAATTTGAATGTAAAAGGTATTAGAAAAACTTATATTGAAGCGAATGCATGCGATTATTGAAGAATGCCGACTAATACCAGATCACCAATTCAGGTTTAGAACGAAGTACTCTAACATTGACCAGATATAACCAACGAAATTGAAAAAGCCCTAGAGGAGGAAAAATTGGTTCTAGTGTTTTTCAAGACGTCTCTCAGGCTTTCGATAAGGTATGGCATACGGGATTAAAATATAAACTTAAAATCTCCCAAAACAATGATATAAGATCCTAAGCTCTTATTTAGCGGACAGACTCTTTTGTGTTAAACATGGGAAAGAGTATTCCGAATTTAAAGAAATCACGACGGGAGTTCCACCAAGGAAGCGTTCTTGGCCCGATTTTATTTCTTTTATACACTCGTGATATACCACAAGCTATCGTAGCAACGTTCGCAGATGCGACGGCCATATTAGCCGTAGACGATTCGATTCAGTCCGCGACATATAAGCTTCAACGAGCAATCGACAAAATATGCGCTTGGGCAAAACTTGGTGTATTGTTCTCTATGAGTCAAAATCCACACTCATTAACTTTACCTACAGAAATGTAAGTAATCTACCAATTTTTATTGACTCGGTAAAAATTCCGTACGCAAACGAGGCTAATGACGTTGGATGCGAAATATAATACTAATAATATATATAGGGTATAGTGCACTGCGACCTTGTGGTCTCTTTTGCCCCCTACTTATAGCTTGGAGAGGATTTTCTCCCTCTTCCAGAGTCCCCTCACAGCTTAATTCGCCAGGAATTATGTTGGAGTGCTTCTGCTCTGGCCTTGGCCTTGGCAAGGAAAACCCTACTCACAGCACCGCAGGATTCCAGTATGTATTCTGGAGTTTCCGTTTTCGCCAAAGAGTTCGCCGCCTCGTTACCAATAATGCCCACATGGCCGGATGCAAGATTAAACTGGAAATCGCATGTTGAGAAGAAACGCGAGGAGCTTATTATATAATCAAATGCATTGGCCGATTGGCAAATTCTCCAAGTTCAGACTAGAACCTGTTTGGACGTATTGTGTACAACTTTGGGGTAGTAAGAAACCAAGTTATTTTAAAAATTTACAAACTTTTCAAAATAAAGTTCTTAGACAATTCGTTAATGCTCAATGGTTTATCCCAAATACAGCCTAGATCCCTGATATCCATAGAGATCTAGGCTGTATTACCGTGGACGACGAAATACGAAAATTTGCGCGTAAACAATTCACTCGCGTTATTGGCCATTGCAATGACGCTGTATTATAAATTTTAGATCAGAGAAATCTTCCGGTTATACAAATAAAAGATAAAACCTTTTGAATTAGCACAATAAGATATAACCTCAAGTTATTGTCGGTATAAGCAGGTGCTTCCGCTGGGATGTTTCCAGCCAAACGTTATTAAATACAAGCGCTCTGTTACCCGCGATGGCTTGGTCTTTAAAATGGAGGTTAGGTCTTCCTTGTCATCTCGAACTTGGGGGCTGGGATTCGAAGATCCTCTTGGCTGGAACGTTCTTGTCCATTCGCTCGATGTGGCCGAGCCAATTTAGTCGGCGAGTTTTAGCTTTTCGGACTACATCCACATCTTGGTACAGCTCATAGAGTTCGCGGTTGTATCTTCTCCTCCATTCGTCCTCCTCGCACTCAGGACCAAATATTCGTCGAAGGATTTTTCTCTCAAAAGATCCTAGTATTAACTCTCCTTTCCTGCTTGTCGTCCAGCACTCGGCG
This sequence comes from Ferdinandea cuprea, assembly GCA_963576555.1. Classification (NCBI taxonomy): domain Eukaryota; kingdom Metazoa; phylum Arthropoda; class Insecta; order Diptera; family Syrphidae; genus Ferdinandea; species Ferdinandea cuprea. Next base: position 57,528,476 of record OY754960.1, read on the forward strand.
CCGTGTAGCAGAACTGGCAGGATAAGGGTTCTGTAGAGCATGCACTTTGTCCTTCAGGTCAGGAGTTTTGAACCCATTTGTTTGGCCAAACCGAAGTAGCAGCTAGGGTAATTTCTAGGTTTCCTAGGGTAATTCTTCGACGGATATCCACTAAGATGTCATTTGTGGAGTTGATGTTTACCCCGAGGTAGATGAACTCCTTAACTACCTCGTAGTTGCTGCTATAAACAGTGACATTTTGTCCTAGTCGGTGGACAGATGAATGTCCTCATTCACTTCAAGGCCAACTAGTTTTGCCTGTTCTTCAATAGCTGTGAAAGCCTCTATCACGGCGCGCTGGGATCGACTGATGACGTCTAAATTGTCTGCATATCCCAGCAGTTGGATCTGTTAAATATAGTGCTTTCCGTGTTGACACCTTCCCTGCGCACATCTGGTGGATGTTTGAAAGAGTTCAGATGAGCTGCTGCCAGACTACGCATTGCATCTCGTGTTATCTAGGGTCACGTGACACATGTGGATCAGTTTTGACGGGATCCTGAATTCCACAATCGCCACAAAAAGCTCCTGACGATGAATGTTGTCATGTGCGGCTTTAAAGTCGCTGTAGAGAGGTTGTGTCTCGAATTGAAACTCATTGGTGTATTCCACGATTTGCCTTGTCTTGTCTTATTGTACCTTAGCTTTTTTTATAGCTAAGCCAACCTCTTCTATATTGGGCGGCGGACTGGCTCTTCATTGACTGGAAGTGGGTTCTCTTATTGCTCTATCACTCACTCTACAATTGGCCCGTTTAGCAGCAGCTCAAACTTTTCCTGCGCATCGACGACTAGGTTCCATCGTTTTTTCGAAGGGCCTGCGTTCCTGCTTTAAAGCCAGCAGCCAGTTGCTTTCTTATAGAACTTCCGGATGTTGTTTCGGTTGCGAGACTCTTCGAGCTACTTGAGCTGGGAGACTGCGTGCAGTCTTTTCATTCTACGCAGGATCTTCTTCTCCTCCCTTCTTCTGGCTCGGTACTCATGCCCTTGTTTTCCTCTGCAGCATTCTAATGTAATTTGGTTGGCGGCTCGAACGTCTGGAGAGCGCCAGGTTGCTATGTGAATCCTCAGCGCGGAAACCTATACCCACTTCTAAGATGTGAGTGCTGCCGTTGGCCCATCAAGGGCTCTTCTGCCGCCAACTCTTTTCCAACATCCTGCATTAGTATTAGAGATCCCTATAGACCTGGGCTTGAAATAAGTCAAAGCAGCTCATATAAGGAGATCACTTGTTCCACCTAACTGGAACTGTGGACGCGCACAGTGGTTCCTCCCATAGGCCAAAAGTCAAAATTTCAAAGTTAATCAAATATTTTTCTTAATGCAGCAATTATCTATGATAATGGGACAGTTAAGTGACAGTAATATTTCTGATTTGCAATAAGTTGTTGGTTGTCACTTGCATCACAAGGTTGAGTGTTTTTCGCAGTTAAAAAAAAGAAAAAAATCTGAAAACAGGACTTAGAATTAATCAATTTTAGTAGATTGTTTAAAGTCAATTTTTGAAAAAAGGTGATGCGAATAATAAAACAATATATAATGCATGAAATATATACTCCCTAGGGCTCCGAAATGGTAAAATGTTAAAATTTTCAAAATACGCCCATTGGCATGCCCACAGTTTAGAAAAAAACCGTTTTAAGGCTTAAGTTAGAGAGTTATAGTTTTACAACCTTCACCAGATATGTAGGTCTGCGACGAATATTAAGGGGTGTTACAAACTATGTGTCAAAATTAATATACCCTTAATACAATTAAAACAATTATTAATATATCAAACCGTTTTATCGGCATAAAGCATATACTTAAATTGACAATGGTTGACGGTAAGATATGCAATGCCTTGTCACATACGGCTTCACAAAAAGTATGCTATATTTATGGAGCAAAACCAAGGAATATGAATTACATTCGAAGCTCCTTCGAAAGAACCGTCAGTGAAGATTTCTTAGATTTTGGCATATCTCCACTGCATGCATGGATAAGATTTTTTGAATTCTTTATTCATTTAGCTTATTGGTTGGATTTCAAAAAATGGCGCACAGGAAGCAATGAAAAACATCTTTTGGACGCACAAAAAAAAACGTATACAAGGAGAATTTAAAAAGACTGGGTTGATAGTTGACAAGCCGAAACAAGGTGGAGGGAATTCAAATGATGGCAATACTGCCCGAAGATTTTTTGCAAACCCCTCTACATTTTATAAAATAACTGGTGTAAAGCAATCGATTATCGAAAGATGAGCTGTTATTTTAAAAACTTTGCAAGCTGTTTTGCAATTAATTCAGAAACTTTTTAAGAATACGCACAAGAAACAGCCCGAGAAATCGTTACAAAATACCCTTGGTATCCATTGCAAGCTTAAGTACACAAGGTTCCAATTCATGGAGGGCAAATCGTGAAACATTCCATACTACCTATAGGCCAATTTACGGAGGAGGCAGATGAAGCTAAAAATAAAGATGTCAAGTTTTTTCGTTAAAAAAACACGATATAATAATATTTAAAACAAATCACTTTTTTAATTATTTAATTTATTTTCCATCAGTTAAAATTAAATTTAAAGTTTTGACCGCACTTCCCATACAAATGGAACCAATGTGCGCCATTGAACCATCCGTAGAATTCTTTCACCGCCGTCCGGAAAATGAGAGGTAGTTAATCAATAGGTCAAATAAATGAACTATTTAGAATGTCATAAATGACAAAATAATGCGAAAAATTAAAAGCAAATTTTTGATTTTTTTTTTAGGATCTTTTGCAAGAGAAAACCCTTCTGTTTATCAAATAATTTACTGTTCTTGACAAAACAGCGGCAAAATATCAATATTTAAACAGAACAAAAAATATACGTTATTATAAATACATATACAAATTAAAGCAATTTATTTATATATTTTGACATGGTATAACATTTACATAAACTGTGTTCGGCAAAGCTTGCACAGAGATATGGTACAATATTTAATATAATATAATATAATTAATATAATTTTTGAAATTTACAAACAGATTTAAATATATATATATATATATATATATATATACATATATACATATATGTTTAACTAATTCAAAATTTCATATCAAACAAAAAATACAACTAAGGACAGGAAAATATTGTATGGGACACTATTACGTTTAAAAAAACTGCAAGGTTGGCTATATGCAAAGATTCTTTGGATATCAACAAACTATGCACGCGCCTACTCCAAATTCAACAGCTACCTCTTTCTAGGGTTAATAATATCAGTGCATATTGTATTTTTCCTAATAAACTCTTCTCCTTCAAAGGAGAGAAATTCGCTTCTGACTTTGAATTCAGAATCAAAACCAGAAGCACTAACATATTTAAACACCACAAACGTCATAATCGATAAACGTCATATTTGTTGCTGATGCATTTAATAATTTGCATTTTCAATTTTGACGAGATTAGCTGAAAGTTATTACCAAATTTAACTAAACATATAATGAAATATTATTGGGTGCAATATAAACATATTACAATGACTAATACCATTTGTCCTCCAACCTTTTCATCATCATCAAATTGGAAGTGATGCGGTTGAAAATTAATATGTATATACATATACAACTACAAACACACTTACAATTCAGATTTAATGTTAAATGTAATGCTCTCCAGGATTACCAAACGGAAAAGACATATATTACATTGAAATACGTATTTTTATACCCTATCCTAAGGGTATATTAATTTTGACACATAGTTTGTAACACCCCTTAATATTCGTCGCAGACCCCTAAAAGTATATATATTTATGATCAGGACCAAAATCTAAGACTATTTAGCAATGTCCGTCCGTCCGTATCAACTTTTGAGGCCTTTAAAATTATGCTAGGAAGCTGAAATTCGGAACATATACTCCCTAGGGTTCCGAAATGGTAAAGTGTTAAAATTTTTAAAATACGCCCACTGCCACGCCCACAATTTAGAAAAAACCGTTTTAAGGCTTAAGTTAGAGAGATAAAGTTGTACAATCTTCACAAGATATGTAGGTACTGCCCACCTTTATTAATTTGTCATATGAAGGTTTTTGCCTACTTTTTGTGGGAGTTTTTCACTAAAATGCTGTTTTCTTCGAAAATTTTCATAGAAATCGAAAAAAATGTTTAACAATATATTATGCCAATATTTTTCTCAATATATCGCCCATACAAAGTTTTTGGCCACGCCCACTTTTTGGGGGCGTTTTTTAAAAAAAATATTTTTTTTTCTATAAATTTCATAGAATGAAAAAAATGCTATCCATCATCTTCCTAATGCTTTTTTTCTTTGGGGTACATAGGGATAAGGATAGGGTATCATACTGTTCGCCCCAAACGGACTGTAGCCTTTCCTTATGTTATTTCATAAATTTAGCTATGAATATTAATTTCTCTGCAAACTTATTAGTATTAGGTTATGAAATGAAGCCAGCAAAACTATGTGTTTAAAAGTTTTTAAATCCGCCCACTGCCACGCCCACAATTTAGAAAAAACTGTTTTAAGGCTTAAGTTAGAGAGATAAAGTTGTAAAACCTTCACAAGATATGTAGGTACTGCCTACCTTTGTAAATTTGTCATATAAAGTTTTTTGCCACGCCTACTTTTTGTGGGCGTTTTTCACTAAAATGCTGTTTTCTTTGAAAATTTTCATAGAAATCGAAAAAAAATGTTTAACAATATATTTAGCAAATATTTTTTCCAATATAACGCCCATACAAAGTTTTTGGCCACGCCCACTTTTTGGGGGGTTTTTTTTTCAAAAAAATATTTTTTTTTCTATAAATTTCATAGAATGAAATGATATCCATCACCTTCTTAATGCTTTTTTCTTTGGGGCATATAGGGATAAGGATAGGGTATCATACTGTTCGCCCCAAGCGGACTAGCCTTTCCTTATGTTTTTTTATATATTTTTTATATATTTATTATTTTATAGGTGAATCTTGGGATATTTTCAACAACGGCGTGGGAATAAAAGAGAATTTGTGGGTATCGCTGTGGGAAAACCTGGCCCCAAAGACTGGCATCACTGTTTGGAACAGCCTAATGGTAATTTGAGTTTGCGTTTGTGTCGTGTTGGAACGGCAAAAGTAGACTCCGCATGCTCCTGACAGTTTGCTGATAACTTTAGCTCATGTTGGATCAAACCTTATGTGTCAAAATTAATATACCCTTAGGATAGGGTAACTAATTTCTATCTCTGAATCTTTGAATTTGGCCTTATGTCTCTTAATGGAAGTAACATAAGGCCAAATTCTAGCATATGGTATTATATCTCTTTGATAAAGCGCCATAAGGCCAAATCGGGAAAGCGACACATAGCCAAATTATAACATTTGCAATTGTTGTGCTTTGCTGAAGCGCTCATATAACGCTGCACATAGTAAGTTGTTGTTTACATTTCATATTTTATTTTTACCGTTAGAGCATGAGAAACATTTTTTGAATTGAATGTAGCAAGCACACACACTTTACGCAATTACAAACTATACACTTTTCTCATGATTTACTACGGTCGTGAGAGAATCAGTTGCCCATGAAGCGATTCAGATTTTGTAGCAAATAAATTCCAGCGAATATATTTTCTGAAATATTTTGATTTTGTTTTTGAGAAAATAACAATACATTTTACAAATTGCCCTTTATTTGGCTAAAATTCCATGTCCGTAGGCAATTAATTCATTACTACTTCCTGCACTCTTCCATTGGCCAGCTGTAACCAACGAAATTGAAAAAGCACTTAAGGAGGACAAATTTGCTCTAGTGTTTTTCTAGACGTCTCTCAGTCTTTCGATAAGGTATGGCATACAGGATTAAAATATAAACATAAAAAAAACTCTCAAAACAATTATATGAGATCCTAAGCTCTTATTTAGCGGACAGACTCTTTCGTGTTAAACACGGGAACGAGTATTCCGAATTTAAAGAAATCGTAGCAACGTTCGCAGATGATATGGCTATATTAGTCATAGACGATTCGACTGGACAAACATTTGGCGTATTGTTCCACATTGTTGTACAAATTCCGTACGCAAACGAGGCTTAATACTTGGAAAGGACGTTGGATGCGAAATTAAAATGGAAATCGCATGTTAAGAAGAAACGCAAAGAGCTCACTGTCAGATTTAATAAAATGCATTGGCTGATTGGCAAATTCTTCAAGCTCAGCATGCAAAACAAACAGCTTTTATTCAAGCAAGTGCTAAAACCTGTTTGGACATATGATATACAACTTTGGGGTTGTACCAAACCAAGTTATGTTAAAATTTAACAAACTTTCCAAAATAAAGTTCTTAGAAAAATCGTTATTGCACGGTGGTACATCCGAAACGCTGATATTTATAGAGATCTAGGTGTACTACTTTGGACGACGAAATACGAAATTTCACGCGTAAACAACACACTCGCGTTATTGGCCATTGCAATGACGCTATATTACAATTGTTAGATCAGAGAAATCTTGTGCGGCGTCTACAAAGAATAAAAACTTTTGAAGTAGCATGTCAGTATAAGCAGGTGCTGCCGCTGGGATATTTCCTGCCAAACGTTATTAAATAATTTAAATTGAAACTGCTTCGTAGGCATTAACTTAGTTGTAGTATGAGTACTTATTGATGGGAGGTGTTTTTTAGTGAATAAGAATATCACACTATTTTGAGGACCGCACGCGCGGCCGGTCCTCATAGTGTCTCATGGAAGATTTTCCATCCTCGGGCAACACAAAAAAAAAATTGTGAATGTACGTGAAATGTTTAAATCTTGATTCCCTTTCATGTGGGCATCAATAAAAACCAGGTTCCCAACTCCTTTGCTTGAAATACAATCCCATACCATAACGGACAATTTACCAAATTTAATTGTTGGAATAATATTTCTTGTATCCACGCTTTTAAAGGCTGGATGTACTTCATTATTATCATACTCTAATGTGACCTCATTATAACACAGCATTATCTTACTTTCGTCACAGAAAACAACGTCATCCCAATATTCAACAGTCTTGGTGGTAACCTTTAAAAGCGTTGGATAAAAGAAATATTATTTCAATAATTCCATTTGGTAAATTGTCCGTTATGGTGTGGGCTTGCGTATCGAGCAAATGAGTTTGGAATCTGATTTTTATTGATGGCCACATGAATGCGAAGCGTTATTTAAACATTTTGCATTCTAAGCTGCGTAGTAGCGCCCTTAAATTTGGATTTGATTACGGTGATTGCACCAACTCCCAACATCAAAATCATCCCAACAACATGATCCAAAGCATACAGTTTAGATGTGGCTGCTTTACAATTGTACCAAAGGGTTCAATACACCTGCCCAGAGTCCTGATCTTAATCCTTTAAAGAATTTGTGTGAAAACATGGTAAAAGAAACCTTAGACCCGAAATCAATTAATTCAATGTTTACAAGAGGATTGGGCAAAAATACCTAGGGGATATGACCTTAAAAATTAATTAGATCGATAAAACGCAGACTACAAGAAGCTATGCTTGAAGCTGAAGGTGGCAATACAAAATATTGAATAAAAATAATGTGATAAAATGGAATTTTAAATGCTTACGGACAATAAGTAAAAAGACTTTCTTGACACTGTAATATTGTGAATGATTTACTTTTTGTTGTTTTTTCTCATGTTTTTTTAAGTAAAAGTGAATAAGTTCTTTTGTATCTGGCCTCTTGAGTGTTAATTTAAGGAGTTTAAACCAAAAAATATATGTATGTATGAGTCTTTATTAGCAAAGAAAAATTAAGTGAAGAATTGTTTTGCTTGTAAAAACACTTTATTGACAAACTGTATATTTTCCTAAGCAAAAACGTATCAATTCTGTGGAAAAACTCTTTGAAATTACGTAATAATTCGTAGATTTTTATTGAAAATATATTGAAAATCTAAACAAATTTAAAATTTCACTGAATGCGATAATTGTTTCTCGTTTTTTCAATAATCCATTCAAATTGAATAAAATGTATTGCTTAAATTTCCTCAGATAATTTCTTCATGCCTGGCAAAACACTTTTAAAGGGATTGCATCTTCTTCAGTGCTGCTGAGTTTTACTTTGAAGCATTAAGCCAATGGCTATGCCATCTTTTCAGCTGCCTTAAGCTTTCTCTTTTTTCTACCAGAGAAGAAAGGATTTCAATCGATTCGTCGCAATCTACAACTTCATTAGCTGTGCGTGACATAGGCGACATGAACCATAGGGAGTATATGTTCCAAATTTCAGCTTCCTAGCATAATTTTAAAGGCCTCACAAGTTGATACGGACGGACGGACGGACATTGCTAAATAGTCTTAGATTTTGGTCCTGATCATAAATATATATACTTTTAGGGGTCTGCGACGAATATTAAGGGGTGTTACAAAGTATGTGTCAAAATTAATATACCCTTAGGATAGGGTATAAAAACGACCACTTTGGTGCGGTTTATGGGTTGGTGGCATCATCGGTCCATTTTTCTTCAAAGACGACCGTGGAAGAAACGTTACCGTCAACGGCGAACGATATCGAGCGACTTTTTTTGCTGAGTTGAACTTAGTTGACATATGGTTTCAGCAAGACGGTACAACATGCCACTTAGTGGCCTTGTGAGTGGGGATTATTTAAAGTCGTTAGTCTATATTGATAAGCCGAAAACGATTAAAACCTTACACGATAAAATAACACGCTTAATTCGTGGAATACAGGCCGAAATGCTCGAAAAAGTGACGCAAAATTGGACCTTCCGAATGGACCATTTGAAACGGAGCCGCGGACAACATTTACATGAAGTTGTCTTTAAAACGTAAATGGCAAAGGCCTATTTATCGATAACAACAAATTATTGCATATTTGATGCAAATTTGAAAGTTTTCTTCGATATTTAAAAAAACTGCGCTTAAAAAATTACCTTTATAAGGAGGCAATATAAATAGGTCGCTCTATGGTAAACCTCGAAGGGCGAATCGAAGAAATCGATGTTGAACACTTTCAATTCTGGATACGTGAACACGCTGGAAGGGACACCACGCTTGACTGGCATACTCATGTAGGCGGCGAAGGTAATGTAAGGCGCTTTGGTCACGTAAGGGTGGGCGAATCCTTTAGACCACCTTTTAATAAAACCCATTGATGATTTGGCTTTAAGGATTATTCGTCAACATAAGAACGAAAATTAAAGTCCCTGTCATACAAACTGCGAAGGTCGCGAAATATAGGTTATCCGTTTAGAAGATAAATTCTAGGAGCGAATTGGATGCACTTACGCGGTAGAGTTATAGTTTGTCACTTGGCTATATTGAGTTCTAAACAATTATTCTGACACCAAATATAAAAACTATCAAGATCTTCTTGAAGAAGGCTTGAGTCTTCCTGTAAGGACCTTGAAATTGAAATTTCGTATTGTCGCAATATAGGGAAAGGGAGGAGTGTTTGATAACCCTTTCTAGATCGAAGAGGGGCCAAATGGCTTCCTTGTATTACATCCGAAATGGCTAAAAAGGGGATGACGGGATGGACCTAAAGCGGACACTATAATAACGTTTATCCAGATAAGAAAAATCCATTTTAATAAAATGGGTTCAAAACCAAGGATAGACAATTTATAAGGGCAAATTTATGAGGGAAGGGGGGAACCGTCGGATTTTCCTTTGCAATTGACGAATTGGTAAAAAGACTTAGGATCATTTATAAAGTTGTTTTGAGCAGTATTTGGGTAGCGCTGGTAGAGAGAAGTTAGTAATCAGAAAAGAAATTACAAATTAGCAAAATCAAAGCAGCTTCGGTTAAGATACGCATTCATTTTCCCGAAATTGGCTTTATGAAAATCGTAAGAAGGGACACCTGCGGAAGGAGTAGGTTGGTTTATAGAATTAAAGAAGAAGGAAGAAGGGCAGGGTGGAAATTATCAATAGTTGATAAGAATATCGGGTAAAGCGTAACAGGAGAATTAATGTAATCAGTTGTAAAAACTAGGTTCATGAGGTTTTTGACCCCACTAATTTGGCACAAGTTTGAATTAGTTAGTCGATCTAAAAAGAAGCAATCTTTGGCCAAAAAAGCATTCGAAGGGATGACGAAGGACTGATCATTTGAAGGAGGCCATTGTAGCTCAGGTAGATTAAAGTAGCAAAAAATGAGAATATCGTCCACGGAGTCAGATGAGTCAATAATATGGTCAATCGCATCGATAGCAAGTTGTGCTGGAAGGATGTAATATGTTAATAGACCTACGGGGAGTTTAATTTTTTTTACAACGAAATCGAGTTTAGAGGAAGAAGAAATATTAACAAGGGAAGGGTCATAGTCGCTGTGGATGGCCAGCAGTATACCACGGCAAGGAAAGGCGGCAGGCAAGATCGTCATCTCGGAACACATTAAAAGTAGGAGGAAATAATTCCTGGATCTTTATATCGGGGATAAGATTAGTAACAGTCAGAGCATAGATATCGAACGGAAGAGCATGAGATTGTCGTAAAACTGCAATAGTTTAAGAGCGCAATCCTCTTACGTTTTGGTAGTGTGAGAGGGAAATGTTTAAGACTAAAAAATTTCTCGTGGTCTACTCGACTACGTTAGAGAAATGAAACTCTAACGTAGTTACCCACTTTCTGAGAAGGTAAATTGAAAATCTCGTGGAACTTGATCTAAAGGTTGTTAAGACTGAAAAGGTCAGTAGAAAGGCTTTTTTGAAGATGACCAAGACAGAGGCGTATATTCTCCTAAATCTTTTTTTCACAAAGCCTAGAGAGTCCGTAGTGACATTCTGTGCTATCAATGGTTTGCTAAGTTAGTTTGGCAGTAGGAGGTATAAGGGGATCAATAATAAGTGGAGATATGCAACCGATTGAAGAGGGAGGTGTGAATGAAGTGGGACTGGATGAGAGATTAGTGGGGTTAAGTACATGAGAGCTAATAAAATTAATGTATTTAGCACCGGTATTGAGGTTGAAATTAGGCAATGATTTGCTGGTGGAGGAAAATGACAATTAAGTAGTTAAATTGAAGGTAACGCGTTGCTGACTGATGGGATGGTGGTTAGTTAGGGATATACGTAATTGGGAAATAAATTAGTTTTTAATGTCCAATTTGAGTCAGATTGTGATGCCGGGTGGGAGTTGGACACGGGTGTAGGTATACTAGATTTTGGTAACTTAGATTTAGATTTAACAGAATTTTTGGTGAGTTTGTCCGTCGATTTAGTAATTCGCATTATACCAAGATGGAGGTTTTTACCAATTAAATTTAGAAATAACCATTCATACTTGGTTGGGATGTCGAGTTTAAAATTTCGGCTGGCTTTGTAGTGGGTGGGCAGAAACTTTTTGCAATTACTGATGATGACTCCAAACCTCTTTTCGAAGAGCCGCAAGATCCAAGACACATCATCGCGCTAGGGAGCGTTTTTAAGAAAAAAGGAGGTAGGTAAGTGGTTGCCTGTACTTAGGTTGACAAGTTTTTTTTTCCATTCTAAAGGCGTCCATGCAGTTACGAAATGCTTGATGACCTGACATTCAATTGACATTGAATCGATTGCCGGTGTTGTGATAGGTGGGGTCACTACAGCTGATTTCTTGGATAGTCTGTTATTGTTAAAGACTTTGTTGTTAGTGTGGTAGTCATTATTGATGTAGGTTGTGGGCTAGATGTAATTAGCTGTTCAGCAGAATCAAGCATTTCGGTTAGTATACATGGATGTATTGCGACTTAACTATAATGACATTTAGTGAATGCTTAAATACAATTCTTCACATTTTACACAAATCATTTACCAATAAAGAATTTTGTGTCCAGCTTAGTCAAAGCCGAGAGGATAACATTTAATGTACGGAAAGCCATGTTTAAGTCGTAACTATACTAAGTATAAACTGACATTTCGAAGCAGGTGTTACCTGTTGTGCAATATGATGGTAGCTAAAGTAGGTATTTTATTACACAAATTTACTGAAAAGTGCCACGATGTTAAGCAATCAATTTAGATACATATAGGATTTCCATGAAAGTTAAATACAAGGACCAATAAGGATAAAGATAACGACGACGGCGACGATGAACAAACAAACATACCAATGCAAAAAATACCATCGACGAAGACAAGAGTCCTATTTCAACCGAAATACCTTAGTTTACAAAAAAATATATGTGAAGTCTGATTACGTTAGTTTTTAACATTAGTTTATTTTAGTGTCTTGAAAAAGCATGAAGTCTTATATATTTAATTTTGTTATGTTCTGTTGTGTTTTAAAAAAAATAAATGAAATGAATTGAAAGCCATAAATGCTAAAGTGAAATATTTTCTTATGAACTGAGTTCTGTACCCAGTTCCATGTACGCGTGTTGTGGAGATTGGGTTTTTTATTTTTATGTACGCGCTGTCCACCTTTGCCACAGTGCTGTGCCAAATCTGGAATAATGAAATCTGGAGAATAAGAAATCATTCTCAAATGGATCTAATTTTTCGTTGCAAGTTTTCACCTTACGTGTTGATACAGCTTGATTAATAATATGCAAATCGGCGAATAAACTTTCGTCACTCGAACTCATTTAAATATAAATTTTTTCAATTGTTTTCAGAATTACAGAAGTGATTTTGACATTTAGTTTTGTTTTATAACAATATTAATGGAAATTGTAGTAGATGGAAAGAAAGTGCGAAGCTTACTTAATGAATAGGTGAATCGTTATTTAGTTCGGTTAATGCTCACTACTACATTTTTACCTTGCAATTAGGGAGTAGTCGATATTTGTGTTAGATTATTAGTAAGGTTCGCAGATGCAGAGCATTTTATTTGAGATTAGTTAGTATCATATTTAAAAACACGTATTGTAGGCTATTTTAAAGAACTTTCGACCAAGTTTTACTTTAATGACGCCATTCACAGTACAACCATTCCTAGATAAAAAAGAGAAGTGAGTACGCCTCACGTGATGATTTATGTTTCTTAATTATACCTTCATAACCAATTTTGTATAGCTAATCATCCAACATTGCAGTGAATTAATATTAATTTATTTTCATTGTTAAGCAATATCATAGCCAATAGGGCCGTCGTCAGGGAGTGGGGGAATGGTTGTATTCTCTCCGGTGCCGGCGAGTTATTGAAGGCTCGGAAAATCGAAACAAAAAAATTATTTTTTTTTTAAACATGGAATTTATTTAAATATTTTGTTTCCTGTCCGCTGATACAAATTAGCAGCAGTATACAACGTTAGAAAATTCTGAACGAAAATCTAGAAGACTTATGCGAAATCTTGAATGCCGAATCTCGAAGAGATTTAAATGGAAATGTGAAGACTTTAAGGAAGAGTTAATACATCTAAATATATCTACAAAGCCAAATATAAAGCAAACCTCTCACCATTTAGTTTTCTGAACATAATTCTTTCGCGGAACTTGGAAACGATTTTACCAATTTTTTATGTTGCTCTGCGTATACTTTGAAACAAACAAAATCAACGTTCTGCCAAGTTTTCTAGCAACTTTGGCACAAGCTAATTAACAAAAACCAACCCAGGCCGACTGTTTTTAATAAGATCTGTGTCGTGGGGGGCTTATTACAAGCAGCTGGCACAAGCAGAAGTTTGCCTGCAAATAAAGTGCACTACAAGCTCATTATTTAGTGCTGGCGTTAGTAAATACAAACATAGAACAAATACATGTTGATAACAAAAGCACAAAGGATATAAGAATGATCTAAGACCAGAACATGGTAGCTCAAGCACATTTTCAGTTTAAATGAACTAACATGCAAATCAATCACATGATTAATTAAATTTTAAATTCTACTCAGGCTCATTCCCGCCATAATTTGTTCTATGATAACCGAAATTTTGCCCAGTAATGGGATTTTCGAAATAAACAGAGGGAAAAATCTAACATTTGAAGCCAAGTTGATATTGTATTAATTAAATATGTCGAAAATAGTGTTTTAATTTGTATACTTGTTTTTGTTATCAATATGTGATATGTGATGAAATATAGGTATTTGAAAAATTCTCGTATATAAACAACGTTTGTTTGGATAAATGTGCTTTTTATTTTCAGATTATATTCGACGGATTTACCGTGGGACGCTTCGATGAGGGCCTAGTGGATTCAGATAATGATGGACATGATTTCAATTTTAGTCCATCGGGTGAGCTTCCTGGTTGTCCCGAAGGATTTATGCAGGTACTTTTTACATTTACTGTTTTGTGCCATCGAATAATTAAAAATAGAATCGGCATCGACGCAACCGTCTGCTACGTTGCTTATAAATATGTATGTATGTCCCTACGATCGACTGTGCGGGCTTATGAATTGAGTTTGGAATAAATATATTGCTTCAAACCCAAAATAAATATCCTCATTGTATAATATGAAAACTAAGGTAGTTGCGTTGAGGGTTTTTAGGCATGACATCGATCCACGCAGTCGCTCTAGCGTTTCTGCGTATAATGGACTTTGTCAGTTGGTTAGAGTTATCAAGGAAAAACTATGGTGTCAAAATAAGGTATAGTAAATAAAAAAGGGGCCTATGTTTGTTTTCCAGAAAATGTTCACTGCTTCGCAAAATAAAAGTACACTAGAGCTTTGATTATCCGAACTAATTGGGACAGAGTATTGTATGAACAATCAAAAAATACGTATGACCGAACATAAGCCAATCGAATAAAAATCAGGTTGCTCCTTAAATATTATGCAACTTAAACCAAAGAAAAACAAAATGAAAGGCTACAGTCCGCGTGGGGCGAACAGTATGATTCCCTATTCATATTCCTATAAGCCGCAAAGAAAAAAGCGTTAAGAACACGATGGATAGCATTCTTTTTCATTCTATGAAATTTATAATAAAAAAAATATTTTTTGAAACACGCCCCCAAAAAGTGGTCGGGGCTAAAAATTTTGCAATGTTGCAAATTGTATTGTCTATGTATTTTGCTATACATTTTTTTTATTTTATAAGGAAATTTTTGAAGAAAAACACATTTTAAAAAAAACAAAAAAAAGTGGGCGTGGCAAACACTTAGTATGCCAAATTTGTTAAGGAGGTCATGGTCTACATATCTTGTGAAGGTCTTACGGTTTATTCCATCAATTTTATTTCAAGCATATCTTATTGTAGTCTTCGTTTCATAGATCTAAATAATTTTTAAGGTAGTATTCCCTAGGTATTTTTGCCTATTCCTTGTAAAAATTAAATTAATTTATTTCGGGTCTTCTTTCAACTTTAGTGGCTGGTAGATATTCCTTTCATGAAGAAAAATGTATCAGATCAGATATTTTTGAAGTATCAGTTGGCCAGTAAGTCCGTTTTCCCGGCGAGTGGAAATCACAACTGTACTCCATACCTGCCCCATAAAGCACTCTACCTTTTCGCGAGATGTATCTAGAACCCCAGAACATGTGTTTCGCATTAAAATCGCCGCCAATAATGAAATTTGGTTTGAGCGATTTTAGCAAGTTAATATAATCACTTTTTTCAAGCGCGGAGCGTGGTGGACAGTAGAAAGATGAAATTCTAAGAGCACGATGCTTATTTTTTACTCGAATCTTGCATAGTTTCAAGCCCTATCTTCAGGTCTTCGTATTGTTCAATGGATTCTTTAATAAACAATGATGATCCACCTCTCGCATTTCCCGACGGGTGACAAGCGTGGAAATCATTATAGCCTTTTATTTTTAAAAGTGATCGCTCTTTTATGTGTGTTTCAGAAATCAAGCAAATGTTAATATCTTTTTCGCGCATGAATACTTCCAATTCGTCAAGTTTTTGCAAAAGTCTGTTTGCATTCCAAGTTCATATTTTTATCATTGAAGTACCCATTTTCCTTGAATTATTTTCGAGCTTAACAAACCGATCGAGAATAATTTAATTTATTTTGCTTTGTTATTCAAGTTTCTCGAGAATAACTGAGAAACATGTGAAACAGGGTCTGGCGAAGTTTCAACTTTTTTTGGTTCTTCGAATGCCGCGGCCTGAGCGTAGGTCTGCACTCTGGCTGTCCGCAGGCTACTATTCGATAGCTAATTTTCGAATAGAGTTTCTTTTGACAGCAGAGGTCGAGGAATTTTCAGCTGTCCCTCTTTCTTTGGTATCTTATTATGCAGGACATTAGAATTGCTGAACAAACATATTCAATTAAAGGTGTACTGAATATTGACGTTGAAATTGTAGCGTTGTTAATTCTGCCTGGGTTGTCAGAATTATAAACTTTTGGTGATGGCAGTTGGAAGTTCAACAGCTCAATTAACAAGCGGTTCGGAAAAAAATTGATCAAATATGATGCGAGATATATAGTAAACGCAATTCTATCAACTACAAAATTCAAACCGAACCTTGCACCAGCTACTCGCTTTATCGCGTACCAGCTTTCCGGCACGATTCATGCCAGTTCTCGTAACGTGCATGGTTTTAGCTGGTGATGGTCATAGTGAAAACAAATTTTAACACTTTATCAATTTGGACCCTAGGGAGAATATGTTTCAAATTTCAGGTTCCTGGCATACATTTAAAGGCCTGAAAAGTTGAGACGGACGGACGGACGTACGAACATTGCTGTATAGTTTTTGTTTTGGTCCTGATCATAAATAGTTATACGTTTAGCGGTCTACCTTCACTTTCCACGGTCGTCTATCCGTGAAACACACGAAAACTAAAACACGACGGGCTCTAATGTCTTGATATCGAGTAGAGTTAATAGTTTATCTGGTAAAATCTTAAGCCCAGATATGGTCAAGTGGGCAATTGGCTCATTTAAACCATTCAAAGCACCTGGTGGTGACGGTCTATTTCCAGCTCTTAAACAAAAGTTTATGGACATCATGCTACCGTCTATTATAGCTTTATTTAGGGTTAGTTATAATTGGGGTCATATTCCTTTCTCATGGAGAGAAGTAAATGTAATTTTCATCCCCAATTATGGCAATAGGCCTATTGAACTACCTAAATCATACAGACCTATCAATCTCACATCTTTTGTTCTTAAAATTATGAAAGGACTTACATATGTTCAAATCAGTCAGTAAGAAATATCTAACCCCCTTCACTCAAGTCAATTTGCGTACAAAAAGGGAAAGTCCACTGTAGGTGCTCTTCACTAAGAAAGATAGAAAAAACACTTATATCAAAGGAAATTGCCTTATGCGCCTTCTTAGACGTTGAGGGTGCTTTCGATAACACCGAATAACATCACGCGATTGCCAGACCAATCTTAGAGCCATGCTGGAAAGTTGAATCATATCCTCTTCCTAAAATGGTGTGTCAAGGTCTGTGACGCCAGTTAAAGGCTGACCACTGACCACTCCTATTGTCACTAATTAATGACAACCTGTTAGTTAGCCTAGAGTGGATAGGCTATAGCGCCATTGGTTATGCAGATGATCTGGCTGTAATTATGAATGGTAAGCTTAATGAAACCATTACTAGTGGTATGCAGGATGCATTACTACAAGCCTTAGAATGGTGCGAACAGGAAGGACTTTCCATAAATCCTATCAAAACCATTCTAGTGCCTTTCACTAGGAAAATATTGATCAATCTTCAACCCATCGGCACCGTGATGAGTTACTCCAATGAAGTCAAATATTTTGGAAGTACCCTCGATAAAAAACTTAACTGGAATTCTTATATAAAGTCCGCCACCGAACGCGCAACTAGAGCCATGTGGGCCGCTAGACGCTTGTATTGCAGAACTTGGGTTCTCAGTCCCAGAATGATAAATTGGCTGTATACAATGATGATCAGACCCATCATCGCGTATGCGGCCGTTGTCTGGCTCAAAATACTTGAACGAACAACGGCAAATAAGCTACAGTAACTGCAGCGTATTGCTTGTCCTGGCATAACAGGTGCGATGGGAACCTACCCAACGACGACACTTGAGGCCGTTGTTGGCTCTCACCCATGCAGGTCATCCATTAAAAAGACAGCTGCCAGAACCGCTTTTAATCTGCAACTTGAATATAAGTTAAATTTGGTAGACCTTGTGGGTCACCTGAAAATACTTAAATAGAACCTAAGCATGGACATATTGTATTGGAATTAATTCGAGGTTGATATATAAGACCGTTCTAAGAGGACAAATGGTGATCCGACACTAGATCCGAGAAGTCTTACCTGGTACACCGACGGATCAAAAATGGAAACGGTAGTTGGAGCTGGTGTCTTTGGGCCCAACACCAAAGTTTCAATACCAATGAGAATGTGTCCCAACGGTATTTCAGGCGGAAATCCATGCCATTTCATTCTGTGCTTATTTCTTTTCCCGAAAAGGAATAAAATGTACCAGAATTCATACCTTCTCGGATAGTCAAGCAGCACTACAGCCACTACCATCTAACACTGTGATTCTGTGATAGTGAAGTGCTGCTACGTTGCCTTCCAAAACCTAGCCAAGAATAACAAGGTCAAACTTCGATGGGTTCCTGGTCACCAAGATATTGCAGGCAACGAATCTGCAGACGAGCTGGCTAGGGCTGGAACATTATCTGCGTTCTTAGGACCAGAACCCTACTGCAGGGCAACTGGGCTGAACCACTGGGCAAGAGTCCCGTCCTTAAGAAAATACAAAAGATTATTTAATTCCTAAAGAAATTCTACTATTAAGTAAGGAGAATATTAGAAGGCTGTTGGGCTTCCACACAGGCCATTGTGGCTTGAGATATCATCTTAACAAAATGAAGCTGTGCCCAGAGACTGAATGTCGGTTCCATCTAAAGGACGAAGAAACTTCCGAACATATCCTTTGTATGTGTCCGGCACTTCATTAAACCAATGAGACGACGACGGATCTTTAATAAAGACATCCGTACATCAGCAGAATTAAGAAACTGTGCAACTAAGGACGTTGTGGCATTCATTAGGGAAGTCACTCGTCTTTTAGGCTAATTTCCCCATTTTGATACAATAGACCGTTTAGGTCACAGTGTCAGCCATATGGGCAGGGGTTTAAAAAAAAAGAATTCTAAGACGTATATTAAGCGATGTTATAAACTATGTGTCAAAATTAATACACCCTTAGGATAGAGTATCAAAAGGCGATGGAAAGTGACACCATTGTGTTTGGGAAGCATTAAATTCTAGTCAATTGTTTTTACCCCACTTAAGTATGCTGTGAAGGTCAGTAACATACATTGCCGCTCCAGTTTCACGTCCGAAGATGAGGGACGTGAAACTCAAGCGCAACGACCTTACTTTCCCCACCACAGTGAATAGATTGGTTTCAATTTTCGGTTAGATATGCGATCAAATCACCAGTGGATCGGTTGTTGCGAAAACCGTACTACCGGTCATTGAGAAGTTTTCGGGATTTAAAATATTTCATAAGCTGAAACAGTTTATCAGCGTTTCCATTACCTTGGAAAGAAGGGACGTAAGTGCAATTGGTCGGTAGGAGGAAGAGAATTTGCCACGATTAATTGCCGTCATTTCTGGCTCGTTTGAAAATTTTCGGTTTTCTTCATTTGGTTGGCCTTAAATGACCGAAAACTTATCTCTTTAGCTCTGAAGGCTTCTTTTCAGCTCAAGTCACATCACGCGTTTTCCTTAGGTTTGATAGTCTATATCCTATTAAGAATAATGCATTTCATAACCAGGTGAAATATATTTGTAATCATATCGGCAGCGGCATCCACATCGTTGTCGAGGAAGCAGAATGACCAGTTAAAATTCCTAAACAAACCGTTTAAATATTCATAATTGGCTTTCTCGTTTTACCATACGGCTCTTCTAGGAGTTTATTCTGACGAACCTAGTGGTGATAATACAATTAAAGTGTTTTTATCAGGGTGAGAGGTAAGAAACAAGTCCAGAGTATTGGCGTTCTGGCCGCTTATACCGTATAGGCTCATTTAAAAGCTGGGTCAAATTATTAACCTCAGCAAAGATCTCGACATACATTCCTTCGGGTGTTGTCTGTCCAATCTATATCCAAGTTGAAGTAAGCCCCAAACAAATAATGGCGAATCTTTTTAAAGGCAAGGTACATATGCGGCTTTAACTTCTGAAATGTAGCTATGGCGCTTTGGCTCCTGCACTGACGTCTTCCTGCTCCAGAAAAACACAGGGTGTAGCTGACCTTAATACATGATTAACAGTTCAGCACCAAATCCATCTGGTGGTGCATCCGTTTGAATTTCAATATGTGCCTCTTTCGTGTTAATCCTCAAAACTGGTGCGCTAGTAATTGCCACTCTTAAATACTGAATTGCCTTGCCTCCGCTGGCCCAATTTCGAATGGAAAATTTTAGCGCACCAAGTTTGTCAAAGGGCGATCAATTTGTCCATACTTCCTTATAAATCGTCTAAAGAAGCCAGTTAGGCAGAGAAACGACTGCACCGAATTCACATTCGCGGGCACTTGAAACTTGCTAAACTTGCCCTGTCCCCAGAAAGTTGGCTTTATTTTGAGGGAAATAACACTTTTGTTTTTAGTTTGCTGCTTCGGTTAATGCTCTCTCCATTTTGTAATGGCACTCATTCGCGAACACATTCGAAATGTACAACTGATCACTACATAGCTACATCACCATTTTTAGCTTAAAAAAATGTTTTTTTACAAGTCCACGACGGTAAAATATTTGGCCTTTTGCAACTTTTCCAGCACGTCCACCATTAATGGTACTAGAAAGCAATCATCCAGAACCATGCTGCTTAGCTTTGGGAAAACCACACATACGCGAAAGAAACCATCTTCCGTCTTCACTACGACAGCTCTGCTTGCAATTTTAGACGTCGACTTGGGTACAGTTCCTTTTTTTTTGCCAATCGTCAATCTGTTTCTGTTAGCTTCATTGACTGGGAGACGACTTGGTGGATTACGAAATGGTAGAACTTCTCCATCTGGAACAAACATCAGCTTAACAGGGTATTCCTTCGATCATCACTTGAACAACGTCTTTATACTGCGGAGGAGTCTCAATATTAGTGCGTGCTTCAACAATGTTATAAATACTTATCTGATTTGTCTCCATATCAATTTCCTCCCGTAACACTGGAGAAAATTGATAACCATTTTTGTTCGACGTAAAGCAAAATTTCTTTGTGTAGTCCCAATAGTCCGTCATATTCTACTGCATCGGCTTGGACCACAACAAATTTTTGTATCCTCTTCATTGCTCAAAATATCCAATTCCAGTTGTTTTTGTATGACCCAAGCCATGGATGAAAAACTCTTGTGCAAATTAACAATCTTTAAGTTGTTTGTAGGCACTCTCATTTATGACGGTAACATCCGCACTTGTATCGACCAAGCATAATTTGAAATTATTTACCATAATCTCCTCTAAGCGATTACGATCAACAATAACATTAACGCTTCTCATCTCTCGAGGAAAAATATTGGAAATGTGTCCACTATGTTTGCACTTAAAACATTTCTGTTCTGCACGACAGTCTTTTCGCAAATGCTCAGTAGATCCACAGTCAAAACAGTGATTAATTTTCTCATGACGTACGAACACATTTTTCTGGGAACTATTCTGTTGTTTGTCTGCTACTTTTTTTTAAGGTTGGTTATATGTGCCTCTTTCGTGTTAATCCTCAAAACTGGTGCGCTAGTAATTGCCACTCTTAAATACTGAATTGCCTTGCCTCCGCTGGACCAATTTCGAATGGAAAATTTTTGCACACCAAGTTTGTCAAAGGGCGATCAGTTTGTCCATACTTCCTTATAAATCGTCTAAAGAAGCCAGTTAGGCAGAGAAACGACTGCACCGAATTCACATTCGCGGGCACTTGAAACTTGCTAAACTTGCCCTGTCCCCAGAAAGTTGGCTTTATTTTGAGGGAAATAACACTTTTGTTTTTAGTTTGCTGCTTCGGTTAATGCTCTCTCCATTTTGTAATGGCACTCATTCGCGAACACATTCGAAATGTACAACTGATCACTACATAGCTACATCACCATTTTTAGCTTAAAAAAATGTTTTTTTACAAGTCCACGACGGTAAAATATTTGGCCTTTTGCAACTTTTCCAGCACGTCCACCATTAATGGTACTAGAAAGCAATCATCCAGAACCATGCTGCTCAGCTTTGGGAAAACCACACATACGCGAAAGAAACCATCTTCCGTCTTCACTACGACAGCTCTGCTTGCAATTTTAGACGTCGACTTGGGTACAGTTCCTTTTTTTTTGCCAATCGTCAATCTGTTTCTGTTAGCTTCATTGACTGGGAGACGACTTGGTGGATTACGAAATGGTAGAACTTCTCCATCTGGAACAAACATCAGCTTAACAGGGTATTCCTTCGATCATCACTTGAACAACGTCTTTATACTGCGGAGGAGTATCAATATTAGTGCGTGCTTCAACAATGTTATAAATACTTATCTGATTTGTCTCCATATCAATTTCCTCCCGTAACACTGGAGAAAATTAATAACCATTTTTGTTCGACGTAAAGCAAAATTTCTTTGTGTAGTCCCAATAGTCCGTCATATTCTACTGCATCGTCTTGGACCACAACTAATTTTTGTATCCTCTTCATTGCTCAAAATATCCAATTCCAGTTGTTTTTGTATGACCCAGGCCATGGATGAAAAATCTTGTGCAAATTAACAATCTTTAAGTTGTTTGTAGGCACTCTCATTTATGATGGTAACATCCGCACTTGTATCGACCAAGCATAATTTGAAATTATTTACCATAATCTCCTCTAAGCGATTACGATCAACAATAACATTAACGCTTCTCATCTCTCGAGGAAAAATATTGGAAATGTGTCCACTATGTTTGCACTTAAAACATTTCTGTTCTGCACGACAGTCTTTTCGCAAATGCTCAGTAGATCCACAGTTAAAACAGTGATTAATTTTCTCATGACGTACGAACACATTTTTCTGGGAACTATTCTGTTGTTTGTCTGCTGCTTTTTTTTAGGTTGGTTTTTCGAATAGAGATAAAACTGACATTTTGTGGTCAAATCTGGCAACTCTAATATCATTCATGTTCAGTTTGGCTTGCCATTTCATCATGAACAGGTTGACAAATGAACAATGCCTGCAAATTGTGCAAATTTATTTCGAAAATAATGGTTCAGTTCGAAGTTTACCGCAAGCTAATTTTGTGTTGAATGGCTACGTCAACAAACAAAATTGCCGCATTTGGAGTGAAGAGAATTCACTTGAGACCCTTGAAACGTCATTAGATCCACAAGAAACTGACTGTTTGGTGTGCTCTATGGGCTGGTGGAGTCATTGGCCCATACTTCTTCCGAATTGATGCTGGAGAGTCAGTTACCGTTAATGGAGACCGGTATAGAGCCATGATAACCGACTATTTTGTTCCCGAATTTATTATTTATTCATTATGTTTGCTTCAAATGGACATTATGTCTATATCTATTTTGTATATGGACATAAGGTTCATGTTAGAATCCCCTTAATTCCATCACGTACCCCGAGCGGAGCCAAGTAAGCGGTACCTGCCGCCTGCGGCAAGAGAGTTGAAATCCCTTAATTCCACGTAGCGGCCCTCCCAGGTACAATCGCCATAGGCGCCTGCCTGACGGAAATTACATACCCCGAGCGGAGCAACGCAGTTTCGTGAGCGGTAACTTTTTCATTTTTAAATATTTTGCCTAGTATAAATATTTGTGAAATTTTTCCTAATTACAATACAAAATTGTCATTCCTTTTTAGATCTGAGTACTTTTTGTAGCTGACTTGTTAACAAAAGCAATTTTTATGTAAGAGAACTTGGCTATTTTTTAGCATTTATGTTTATGTTATGATACACCTCTTTATGCCTATATCCAAAAGAAAAACTCATATATATAAACAAAAAATGGCCATGTACCTATAACCTGTTTTTGATGAACGAGGATGAGGATCGACGACATGAGCATTGTACAGTTGGCTATTTTTCTTGCTATTTAAGACCCGCAGACCCTTGAACGCATATATAAATATTTGTGATTAACAAAATTTGAGACACACATAAAAAATCATTTATCACTTTCCATTTGTCAATAAATTAGTGGTGATCACAGTGTTTCTTTAAACTTGCAACTATTTAAATAATTTAACTATTATTATAGGTGGCAAACAAGAAGCAAAGTCGACTAGGTAAGGATTTCAGATCATATGAAAAAGGCAAGCTAAGATTCCACAAAAAGATATAGGTACATCCACAATTTATAAAAAAATTTATAGAAATAAGGAATTTAAGCGATGACAATTTTAATTTTAAGAAAGTTATGGTGAGTATGTAAATAAATTACAATTTAATAAGAAGATCAATTAAAGTATACAAAATGATAAAAAAAACATAAGGAAAGGCTACAGTCCGCTTGGGGCGAACAGTATGATACCCTATCCTTATCCCTATGTACCCCAAAGAAAAAAAGCATTAGGAAGATGATGGATAGCATTTTATTTCATTCTATGAAATTTAAAGAAAAAAAAATATTTTTTTTGAGAAAACGCCCCCAAAAAGTGGGCGTGGGTAAAAACTTTGTATGGGCAATATATTGGAAAAAATATTGGCTAAATATATTGTTAAACATTTTTTTTCGATTTCTATGAAAATTTTCAAAGAAAACAGCATTTTAGTGAAAAACGCCCACAAAAAGTAGGCGTGGCAAAAAACTTTATATGACAAATTTATAAAGGTAGGCAGTACCTACATATCTTGTGAAGGTTTTACAACTTTATCTCTCTAACTTAAGCCTTAAAACGGTTTTTTCTAAATTGTTTGCGTGGCAGTGGGCGGATTTAAAAACTTTTAACACTTTACCATTTCGGGACCCTAGGGAGTATATGCTCCAAATTTCAGCCTCCTAGCACAACTTTAAAGGCCTCAAAAGTTGATACGGACGGACGGACGGACGGACGGACGGACGGACATTGTTAAATAGTCTTAGGATTTGGTCCTGATCATAAATATATACACTTTTATGGGTCTACGACGAATATTAAGGGGTGTTACAAACTATGTGTCAAAATTAGTATACCCTTAGGATAGGGTATAAACATAAGGAAAGGCGCCGCAAAGAAAAAAAGCGTTAAGAAGATGATCGATAGCATTTTATTTTATTCTATAAAAATTATAAAAATAAAACATATTTTTTGAAAAAACGCCATCAAAAAGTGGCCGTGGCCAAAACTTGGTATGGGTGATATATTGGAAAAAATAGTGGCTTAATATCTGTTAAACAATTTTTTCTATGAAAATTTTCGAATAAAACAACATTTTGAAATGGTTGAGTGTAAGTCCCTATATGCCGGAAAGAAAAAAGCGTTAAGAAGATGATGGATAGCATTTTATTTCATTTATTAAAATTTATAAAAATAAAACATATTTTTTGAAATAACGCCCCCAAAAAGTGGGCGTGGCCAACATTGGTATGGGCGATATTTTGGAAAAAATATGGGTTAAATATCTTGTTAAAGATTTTTTTTCGGTTTCTATGAAAATTTTCGAATAGAACACCATTTTAGTGAAAAACACCCACAAAATGTAGGCGTGGCAAAAAACTTTGTATCATAAACTTATAAAAGACGGTAGTGACTTCATATCTTATGCATTTTGTAACACTAGATATCTCTTACTTTTGCTTTGAAACGTTTTTTTTTCTTAATTGTGGGCGTATTCAAAAAAATTTTACACTAAGCCACTTCGGAGCCCTAGGGAATATGTGGTCCAATTTTCAGCTTCCTAACTTAATTTAAAGGCCTAAAAATTGCGTACGGACAGACGAACATTGCTAAATAGTCTTAGGTTTTGGTCCTGTTCTGAAATATATATACTTTTATGGGTCTATGGCGAATATTAAGGGGTGTTACAAGCGATGTGTCAGAATTAATATACCCTTAGGATAAGGTATAAACACAAAACGCTTACTAAGAACCAAATTAGTGCCAAATCACACAAATGGACCAGTCACACACTTAGTATAAAAGTATAAACAAACATAAGAAAAGGCTACAGTCCGGTTGGGGCGAACAGTATGATACCCTATCCATGTCCCTACATGCCCCTAGGAAAAAAAATTAATAAGATGATAGATAGCATTTTATTCCATTCTACGAAATTTATAAAAAAGAGTGGGCGTGGTCAAAAACGTTGTATGGGCGATGTACTTATAAATAAGGGTAGTGCCTACATATCTTGTGAAGGTTGTAACACTCTATCTCTCTAACTTTAGCTTTAAAACGGTTTTTTCTAAACTGTAGGTGTGGCAGTGTGCGTTTTCAAAAAATGTTTATACTTAACCATTTCGGAGCCATAGGGAATATGTGGTCCAAATTTCAGCTTCCTAGCTTAATCTTAAAAGCCTAAAAATTGCGTACCGATGGGCGGATATTGCTAAATAGATCCTTTTCCTGATCATAAATATATATATTTTTATGGGTCTAAGACGAATATTAAGGGGCTTTACAAGCTATGGGTCAAAATGAATATACCCTTAGGATAGGGTAAAAACAAATTAATAACGCACGATAAGAAAAACCATGTCGTCTGTGGTTAACGAAACTGCACTGCTATATTAGATATGACCGGTCCGACTAAACAGTAAGTTACATATTGAAGGTAATATATTTAATTAATATGTAAATATGCAGTTGCTTCACGATTTACTATGATTTTATTTTAACTGTTTTTATAAGATATTTTAGTAACAATAGAAAAGGGGCTAAAAGACCAACCACTTATGCCGTTATCCTAAGCTTCTATTTAATTTAATATATATCTCTCTAATTTTCAGCTCAGCGAACTCGGGCGACCCTTTACAGGTGGATCCTGGTGCGGGAAGGCCACTGGACCACAATTGTATTTCAGTGAAACATCAACTGTGACAGCATCGGTAAAGGTAAGATATTTATGAGTTTAAAGACAGATATGCATCTACCTACAATTCCAGCTGAAAAATATGCATACCCTCTTTAAATTTTAACTCAGCTCGATGTGAAATGTTAACGCTATCATGGAGGCTGCACTTTGCTGCCGCACACGGGGGTGAAGCTTACTATTTAAGTCTCCATAAATATATCAGAACTATAATTGGGAATTTGGATGTGCGGGTGGACCCAAATCATTTGGTACACGCTCGTAAATTTATCAAGCAAATAATGACAGTTTCGCATCAGAAATTCACTGTCCTAGCGACACAACAAAAATGCATTCTCGATAGTGGTCCAGTGTGTTGGCGTAGTGCTTCGGTTGCTTAATATTAACCATTACCCACACTTGTTGGGCCAAATAATAAACCCAAAACTATCGGTCCATTTCTGACAAGCTGAAGCAACTAAGTCCGGAGGAGCATTATCAATTACATGTTTTATAGAAAATTCAACACCATCATTGGTTGTTCTTGTGAGGCAGTAGAATAAAAATATCCCTTTTCTTAAACCACTGGCCTTATTTTCACAATTATACTGACGTGGTAGTACACCAAAGACCATTTAGACAGCTTGTATTTTTAAAACATCCTTCTAAATTCATATTTTTAACTATTTGATTTTAAAATTAATATACCCTTAATATATTAATATATTGATATGACAACTATAATTTTTTACAGCTTACGCATATAAGAAAGTGTAAAAAAAAATATAAATACTTTCATTAATTTAAGTTAATACTTGTGGTAGTCAGACAAAAAAAAAAGATCCATTCATTGGATCAATTAAAGGATATGTTACCTCAAAAATCAAAAATTTTTTTTGGCAGTCTTCGCAGAGTGGCTTAGAGCATTGAAGATAACTTGGCTTTAAACAATCACAGCAAATATATCTGGTTACAGTTTTTATTTTTGTTGGACAAATAGAGCATACCTTTCGTCCTCATGGTTGTATCGATTGAGTTCTTAATGGTGGAGTGGGAGTATCTTTACCCAAAACTCTACTGACCGTCGCCCGCAGTTCTCTTGGCAATCTTTCGTTATATACGTGGTCTTTCATGTGATCAAGCACTAATACTCTTGCCTACTCAAAATAAAAGTTCCACTTCTCATTTTGACACCATTTAAAGATGTTTATGCCTGCCATATCTACGAGATATGCGCCTGCAAGAATATATGAAACACTTCTTGTCTACTTCGTCAACTCCTCCTTTCTTGTATCGGTATCTATATCGTGATTGTGGTTGAAAGAAGAGATCAATATGACAGCTTTGTTTTTTATTCCTTACATATGATAACAATGTGTAGTCTTTCGTGAAACCATACAGGGAACTCTCCAATTCTCGACTCATGTTCGGCAAGAAGCATTGGCGGTATCTCAACTTTTTTCTTTCTGAGCGTATCTAGGTGGGTCAATCCCCTTTTGAGCAATATTTGCATAAGTGGAATCGAACTGAACCAATTATCAGCAGTAATGTTGCAGTTTGAATTTTCGACAACTTTCGCAAATCTCAGAATTGTTTTTTCCCATTTTTCTTTGTTGTTCAGTCAGGCTTATGTCATCCGAATTTTTGCTATGGATTCTAACATGGAATTATTAAAAATCTTGGACCAAAGTTTAAAATTCAAAATTAGGAGTATGCAATCGGCCAGTTAAGTAAACGTTCCATATCGAAGGGAATTGGAGTGTGTTCGTATGCTATAAGTTATGAGCATCGTGCAATTTTTCCTGAGGTTATGTTTGGTTTTATTTCAATTTTTGAATATGTAGTTTGATTTACTATTAGTAAGGAACTGGCGGACCAGCTTTAAAATACAAATGTTTATCAACATTATTAGAGCCGTTTTGGAGAAAACGAATATAATTTACATTTTAAAAATTTTTAGAAAACAATTACTTCAACTGAACTGTATAAAAAAGCAGTAAAACTTTTTGGATATATCTTTATAAGTTTATGAGATATTGACGGTTTTATATACTACCGTTATACGAAATCCCAAGTATCCAAAGCACAAAAACAGACAAACAATTTTGGAGCCATTTTTGAGTTTATAAGTGATCAGTGATTTAAAAATAAATGTATGTCCGGTGCCATTATATAAAAAGATAAAGCTGAATATACAAAAAAAAATAATATACATAATTCAAGTTATCTTCGACATTCTGAACAGACAACACCCGATGGAAGGTATGTAGAGATCTTCGCTGAGATTAATCATTTGAACCAGCTTGTGCATCTAGGTTCGTCAGACCATTGTATCATATCGGCGAATTTCTTGTACTCCAACCACATAGTTAAAGAACAAACTCCTAAAAGACCCTTATGGCAATACAAGAAAGTCAATTCGGAAGATTTATACAGTTTCTTTTGGAGTTTTAACTCGTTGTCAGGCTTCTTCGACAACGATGTGGATGGCACTGCCTATATGATTACAAATATAATTTACTTGTGTGTGAAAAACTTTATCCCAAACAAGATAAAGAGCATAAAGAAATATACTCCCCCCTCCTTCTTATCTGGCCAGAATTTATAAGACGTTTAAACTGGAGTACAACGCTTATATTTGGTCAGGTGCACCAATCAATATTTGGAGCTACTTGATAGAATTCAAAAGCGCTATAAAACTTGATGGCAATGGAAAAATCGCCAAATCGTTTGACTCTCTTATACCTGAAGCAGATGTGCAGAAGGGTTGCATGCATCGCTACACTCGAGACACATGTACATATTTTTCGAAAAATATTATGCCTAGTTCTGTCAAAACTCGATTTATTTTTTTAATTTTATTTTATTTGTCAATTTAATTTTTCATTAAATTTTGTATTGCTCATGTATAAATTGTTATACTATGTGCAGGTTTTATCATATAAAAACCTATTTGTCCTTACAAACTCAAATGTGAAATGTGTCATATTCCATGTAATACTTATTCTAGGTTACTGGTCCTCATGCGGACGCTCTAAACTTAACTATGTCACTTATTACTATTACCTTTCGGCCTAAATTATTAATACTTTTTATTTCGTAACTATGGGTTTTGCCAGAAAATTTTTAAAAACTGGCAAACTTTATAATTATTTTTTTCTTAAAATACTTAAAACTACTATATAAAGCTATACATATAGACAAACAAACAAACAAACGACTAAAAACTTAAAACTAATTATACAAAAAACTATTACTAATTATAATCGGGGGTGATGTGCACTCGCCGCCTCTTCGACAGAGGCACCGAGTGTCCACCCCCAACACCGTTAGCAGCACCCAGCAGCCGTCAATAAAGCACACATTGGCCACTGAGAGCCGACTGACACCGAAATGCATCGGTCGACTCTCAAGAACACCCCACCTTGCAGCCGACATGCCCAGCACAGCAAACCTACTTACAACTTAAAACTACTTAAAACTAAGAGGAGTTACCTTAAGATAACGCACCGCTACGCTCTGTTTTTCTGGAGGGAAAGTGTCTCACAGTAGGTTCACACACTTTTATGCATGCAGCATGTATTTGAATCTTATACCATTCTAAACTATACAGCCAAGAGGCTGTTTAGATTGGCTTGGTTTTCGGCTGTGATATCAATGTTACTTAGATGCTCCCCGGTTGCTCTTTTCCACTCAAGGTACGAGGTCTAGTTGCGTGTATCAGTGTTGTCATCATCTTCAATATTGCTATAGACTACGTTGCCGACTACTTTATCTATTTTTGCATTTACCTTATTGAGAAGTTGCAACGGGTTTTCAGAATCCGGTGATACTAGTGCTTGAAGCTGCTCTGTTGGTGTGGCTGCTTGAAAAGTTGAGGCCACTGAATCAGATAGTTGTTCTCTAACTTTTTTCGCTGAAGGTTCATAATCTGATTCGGAATTCGAATTTGAACTTTGGAAATCCAGTAGGTATTCGTCTGATGAGCCATCTCATTCAAAAGCATCTGCTCCTCCAGTTTCGTCATCCGACATCAACTCTTGGATCATTGCATTCAAGCGCCTTTCCCTTTATTCGTAAGACATTTTCCGAAATTTGCATATTCATTTTTAATGCTACAATACAACTGCTGTTAGTTCCCAGATTTCTATCACCGGGAAAATTACATCTCACTGTTTTACACTACAGCACAAACTGAATCCTTAACTGAAAACTCTTACTCCGTTTTCTCCCGCTGGAGTTTGCGGTGATACTTTGGCATCATGCGCTTTCTCGGGATTTACGAAAAAACATGACAACCTGGTGGCCGCGTAAGACCAATGTGTCACAGCAATAAAACAACGGTAAAATGCAAGTACGCACAAAATTTGTCTAAAATAAGTTTCCGATAGTAATACCTAAAATCAAAGTGTCTATAAAAAAATCTCTGTGGTCTGTGGGGACAGTTTTTCGGATTGTTTGGTGGCACTCAACGTTTTAACCAAATGTATATTTGATCGAGTTAAAGGCTGAAATATACCCCATGTTCCACCTAAAATAAATGCAAGCCTTCAACAATGCCGGACGTATCAGGCAACATCGAATAACTGCAAGGTTACAATGACGAATTTAATGAATTTTGTAGTTATTTCAAAGAAAATATGTAATTTTATGCCGGAAAAAAGGTAACGACTAAGCTGATACCGAAACCCGTTTGGCCATAATCGAATAAAAAGGATAAAATGGTCTACATCGGTAATATAGAACTTCCTTCAGCCATCGAAGCCTCTTGCCGTAGAACATGATAATGATATGGCTACTGGCCAGTGAATGGAAGCTGAGGAAGCAGCAGTATGCATATTTCGAGATAGCTACAAGTATGGTTAATTAAACAAATAATATCCCATTACGATTTTTAACACGTTTGCAATACGTCCATACGTTTGCAATACAAGCAGGAGATGAAGTCACGCTTCAAATTGTAAAATTCCAGTTCCAAGCTTATCCAAATCCCAAATTGAATACTACGTTTGAAAGGTACAAATTCCACAGAGTGACCCAACAAGAAAACGAGACAATCGATGAACTGAAGCTGATGCTGATGATTCTTGGTTGTGACCTCTTTTCTAAGCAACCACTGCTAAATTAAATGCTAAATTTCATGAATACTCCGAGAGGTGCTCTACGAATACCTGCGAAGAGACCTTACTCCAGAAATCTCAGGTCACTTATTCCAACGACAATGTCGTTTTTTTTACCCATAGGTACCCCAAATCAGAACAATGGCTACATCCAGGGTAATAAAAACATATCGCCGAGATGATAACTGCCGCAAATATTGTAGGAATTAAGATGCTGTTGTAACATGACATCCTAGTGGTGCGGTGGCCTAAATGAAGCGCTAGCAAGGGCTGAAACCCCAGCAGGAACAATCGACCTCCCACAAGCGTCACCAGCACAGCAGCCAAAACCAGTTGTTGCAATTCCCTCTGAATGCTCCGGCTTTACATCAACAAGATCTGGAAGAGTGTTAAGATCTCCGCAGCGTCTGGCTTATTGATTTAATGAAGAGAGATGAGAGGTGCAAATAAGCATAGCCTCACTGTGTGACAGATCTTTGATATGCCTGCTTTCTGTCAGACATCCACCTTATGACAGTCACGAGGAGAATACATTCGACAGAGGATATCCAACTCAAGTGTATCTAATCAGCCTATCATTAAACTAAGGAGTTTGTAAAACATCTTAAGTATTGTTTTATTTAACATTAATGGTTCTGCTTAAAAATATATAGTTTTGTACATAGCCAAACATATAAGGTTTCCTCTATCATACGAGTAAAATTTATTTGTGTAATAAAAACAAAGACATTCAAATGCGGGAATGGTTTTTCCGTTTTAATTTTGGTTAAAAGTTGATGAGAAAATGGTCAACGGCATGAAAAAAAGCTTGGGAGTGTACTTTCTGCGGGAAAGTAAGGCAGGTCTAGCAAGAAGAGATTCAGCAATCCAATAGCTGACAAAAGCTTAAAAATCGCTTCGCCCCCAGCACAGCACACCATCAACGACCCAGACCTCCAATCCATACAAAATGAGCTAAGAGAAATAAAAGAAATGCTCCAAGAATACTCTAAATCTGTAGAGTTCACCAGCACAAAGTATGAAGAACTGAACAATGCACTTACCACATATAATCAACTGATCGTAAATCTATTGAATGAAATAAGCGAACATAAGAAACAAAACGAAATGAAAAACACTCAAATAGCAAGTGTTCAAACAAAAATAAACACGCTGGAACAAAAAGAAATCGAAAAAATATAGAAATAAAGAATATACTCATAAAAGCAACAGATAATGCATTTGAATTTGCTGGTGCAATAGATGAGGCATTAGAAATGCAAGCAAATAAAAACGGCATCGAAGAAATTTACGCATATACAGACCGGACAAACAATTTAAAAATCCCGCAGCAAGCTTCGCGCGCAAAAGCACAAAAATTGCATTTCTCGAAAAAGCAAAAAAACAAAAAAAAACATAAGGAAAGGCTACAGTCCGCTTGGAGCGAACAGTATGATACCCTATCCCTATCCCTATATGCCACAAAAAAACATTAAGAAGATGATGGATAGCATTTTATTTCATTCTATAAAATTTAGAAAAAAAAAACATTTTTTTAAAAAACGCCCCCAAAAAGTGGGCGTGGCCAAAAACTTTGTATGGGCGATATATTGGAAAAAATATTGGCTAAATATCTTGTTAAACATTTTTTTTCGGTTTCTAAGAAAATTATCGAAGAAAACAGCATTTTAGTGAAAAACGCCCACAAAAAGTAGGCGTGGCAAAAAACTTTATATGACAAACTTATAAAGGAGGGCAGTGCCTACATATCTTGTGAAGGTTATAACCCTCTATCTGTCCATCTGTAGCTTTAAATCGGTTTTTTCTAAATTGTGGGCGTGGCAGTGGGCGTATTCAAAAAAAATTTACACTTAACCATTTCGGAGCCCTAGGGAGTATGTGGTCCAAATTTCAGCTTTCTAGCTTGAATTTAAAGGCCTAAAAATTGCGTACGGACGGACGGACGGACGGACGGACGGACGGACATTGCTAAATAGTCTTAGGATTTGGTCCTGATCATAAATATATATACTTTTATGGGTCTACGACGAATATTAAGGGGTGTTACAAACTATGTGTCAAAATTAATATACCCTTAGGATAGGGTATAAAAAAAAATGAACATACAAATAGAGAGAAAAATTCAGCGCATTCAAAGAAAACAATATACATAAACAGTCGGCTAACCCCTTAGAACGGGTTGAAGAAATTCTTTTAATGTGTCAATTACAGTGATGCCAAACAATCAATTACAACTAAAAATTAAAAACTACAAATAATCTCTCTCTCTGGATCTCTCTGGGTTTATTCGAAAACTACAATTGAAACTATCAGTTGTTAGTTGTGTTTTGCAATTGATTTTTTACAACTAATTAACTTCAGGTGCGCACCACAATAAAAAACTAATTTAGTACCAAAATCAATTGAACATCCATAACTAATAAGTCAATCAATCGCATTTTCAAGTTTTTTGTTAGTTAACTAAAAAATTAGTTAACTAAGTCTTTAAAAAAATGGAAACATATGAAGAAATGAAAAATTATACAAAAAAGGAAATGGATTGGCTGTCTTGAATGTATAATCTATTAAAACAAAGTGGAATGCATTTATGATATATATAAGTGAATTTTTGCAAGCAATTGACACAATCATACTATCAGAAATAAACATACAAAAAGAAGAAAATAATTTTTATAAAATAAATGGGTTTAACAATGTATAATAGATCCAATAGAAGAGGAGAAGGGATTTTAATTTTCTTAAGATATCATACATTATATGAGAGAATTGAAGTAGTACTTATATCATTTGAATCCATAATTTTGAACGTGCACAAAAAAAATCTGATAGTCACATTACTAGCAGTCTATAGACCACCATTACAAAACGTAAATCACTTTATCGCTGAACTAAGTGACCAGATAGGTGTGATCGAAAAGAAAAAAGCATTACTTTTAATAGGAGATATAAACATAAACATAAGGAAAGGCTACAGTCCGCTTGGAGCGAACAGTATGATACCCTATCCCTATCCCTATATGCCACAAAAAAACAATAAGAAGATGATGGATAGCATTTTATTTCATTCTATAAAATTTAGAAAAAAAAAAAACATTTTTTTTAAAAAACGCCCCCAAAAAGTGGGCGTGGCCAAAAACTTTGTATGGGCGATATATTGGAAAAAATATTGGCTAAATATTTTGTTAAACATTTTTTTTCGGTTTCTAAGAAAATTATCGAAGAAAACAGCATTTTAGTGAAAAACGCCCACAAAAAGTAGGCGTGGCAAAAAACTTTATATGACAAACTTATAAAGGAGGGCAGTGCCTACATATCTTGTGAAGGTTATAACCCTCTATCTGTCCATCTGTAGCTTTAAATCGGTTTTTTCTAAATTGTGGGCGTGGCAGTGGGCGTATTTAAAAAAAAAATTTTACACTTAACCATTTCGGAGCCCTAGGGAGTATGTGGTCCAAATTTCAGCTTTCTAGCTTGAATTTAAAGGCCTAAAAATTGCGTACGGACGGACGGACGGACGGACGGACATTGCTAAATAGTCTTAGGATTTGGTCCTGATCATAAATATATATACTTTTATGGGTCTACGACGAATATTAAGGGGTGTTACAAACTATGTGTCAAAATTAATATACCCTTAGGATAGGGTATAAAAACAATCTGCATGATCCCGTAGTGAGTAACTATCTTTCTTTGATATCATCAAGGGGTCTTTTAAATACGATACACTCCGTAAGAAGAGTGGATGTTGCTAGAAAAAGTAAAACTCTAATCGATCAATGTATGGTATGACCAAGGAATGAAATTAGATCTAGGGTAGCTGAAATAAATAAATCGGATCATTTTGGCCTGTTCTGTGCGCTTTTATGCAACAGTAACCAAGGAACTTTTAATAATAAACAATAAGAATTTATCGTTAGCCAGAATCTCGAAAGAAAAATAAATGAGTATGATTGGAAACAACTAGATCAATTCACTGAAGTAAATGTTTTTTATGAAAACTTCAGAAACATCATGAAATCTTCAACTGTCGTTAAAAATCAAAAGAAAATAAGGGGAAATGAGCCTAAATGGATCACAAATGAACTCAGAATCTAATGCCTTGAAAGAGATCGATTGTACAGGAGGTACAGAAGCAATAGAAGAAACATATTGTAAGAAAGATAGTTTAATTTTGAAATAACTTAAACAAAAAAAATTAAATTTACAAAATCAATGTATTATAAGAAGCTATTTCAAAGATCGAGCAACAATCCGAAAGAAACATGGAAAATAGTCAATACATTACTAGGCAGAAAATCCATAAACTTAGATGATATTTTATCTAAAAACTTTGCAAGCGAGATTAATGTTGATAACCTGGCAAACGGATTTGCGAAAAAAACATATCACATGAAATAGACAACACAATCTATAAATGTGAATATAAATGTTGCAATGGTCCGACAAATAGTGGTCAGCATTCAATGTAACTGGAAGACATACGGACAGAGAAATAGAAAATATTATAAATTCATTAAATGAAAATAAGTCCGCGGGAATAGATGGCACAAGACCTAGAGATCTGAAAAAGTGTTCGATAGCAATGGCACCAATTCTATCTAAAATTACTAAAATGAGCTTGGATCAATAAACAATGCTGAAAACATCAATTGTCTTGCCAATATATGAAAGTAGAAAGTATAATGAAATATCGAACTACAGGCCTATATCTATCCTTTCATCTATAGATAAGGTACTAGAAGAGGTTGTTGCTAAAAGGTTGTATGAGTACGTTGAAAAATATATGCTGCTAGAAAAAAATATATTTAGGTTTAGAAAAAATAAAAGTATTAATCCACTAGTGTCATGATCATGGCCTTATCATAAAAGCACCAAAAACAAAGGTAATGCACATCCGACCAGCAAATATAGTAAAATAGAAATTAACTATTAAGATGCACAGCGCTAAATGTCTACAAATCGCAGGAAATCAATTGCAACTACAAAATGAGGATAACTGTCCAACGATTATTGAAAATGTATCAGAATACCTTGGAAATATAGTGGACTACAATCTAAAATGGGGCCAACACTTGCAGGCCCTTACAATGAAACTTCGGGAATCTGGATATGACCTATTCCACCTTAGTTATCGTTGTACACCAGATGTTCTCAGACAATGCTATTTCGGACTTGTTGAATCGCTCCTGAGGTACGGAATTTTGGCGTGGGGAGATGCACCACAACAACATAATTTAAAATCAACGGTAGCAAGGATACAGAAATTCGTACATGGATCAAAATTACGTACACACAATATCGATTGGCATCAGTACGAGACTTTTAAACACACAAAACCTAAACAACCTGGAGATAGTATCACAATTCGAAGCTGACACCACCTATAAGATCCCGACACAACAAATTGTTAACACAAGACGAAGACATCAATATAGACACGATAACCCGAGATACATAAATTAGAATAAATTAGACCCATTTAAATTTTTGAGTGCTAATTTTTTAAAAAATCATTTTATATATTCAATAATATATATATATAATAAAAGCCAAGTTAATTTTCTGTACGTTCCTGTCCGACCCAAAATTACTCGGAAGTTGTAAGACCTATGAAGCTGAAATTAGGAATATTGGTAGACCATGATCGAATAAATACTTTTTTTTAGTTTTAAAGCGAGGATACTTATAAGCACTTGTGGGAATATGTCTTCTCACGAGAATATTAAATAGAGCGAGACAAGATGAAAGATGCAGTAAGGTGTTTGAGTGAGCGGTAAAGAAGAAGATAGACATTTTAAGTTACGGATAGATAAGATAATTTTAAATTTGTTCACCTAATTAAGTTTATCGAAGTAAATCAATAAAATCGATAAAAGTCGTTAAATTAATCCATTATTTCAATTAATTCTACTGACAGCTAATAAGTTTTCTTAGTCGAGTAACTTTATTGTCGTTTTAGTGCCAGTATTCTATTCTATAAAAAGCTTTGCTCCTTTTTATTTTACGTTCTACATGAAAAACTAATAAATGAAATCGGTTTGAAATTTCAAATGTACCTAAAATTATTCTGAATTGTTCTAGGTCCTTAAAAAAGTGCATTGTATCAGTTGCAGATAAGTAAAATCAGGTAATAAAAATATGAAGTGGGCAGTCAGTTTTAAGTGCCAGTCAGTTTAAATATGGTTTTATCTTAATATATCTTACGGTTCAGAGTACTTGTTTTAATTTAAGTCCAACAATCTGTTGGAATTGCATTCTTTGAAGTCTCACTCAATGAATTGGCATTAAGCTCTCTAGTCGAAAATGCGTGCATTTGGGATCGATGATACCCTTCTTCAATGGATTAGAAATTTCCTTTCGGAACGTTCAATTCAAGTTGTTTTCGACGGTTTCAAGTCTGCAACTTATCAAATAAATGCTGGTGTTCCTCAAGGCTCCGTTTTGTCTCCGACCCTCTCTCTCATTTTTATAAATGATCAACTGTCTGCTACTTCTAATCCTATACATTCCTTCGCCGATGATAGAACCCTCAGCTTTACATATTCGTTTCCTGGGCAACGCCCCTCATCTTCGGGCGTTGAACTGGAACGGCAACGTATGTTAAGCTCATTAAATTCCGATCTTGACAGCATTCTTGAGTGGGGTAAAACCAAAAGAGTGGAATTTAATGCTTCCAAAACGCAATACTGTCTGCTGTCATTGAAGCGAAACCCTAATTCTCTGCCATTATCCATGGATGGCACTTGCATCGCTGAAACCGAACGACTTTCGATTCTCGGTATGTGTGTTAATGACAATCTTCGTTGGAATGACCACATATTCGATGTCGCCAAGAACGCTGCGAAATGTCTAGGCTTCCTTAAGCGTTGCAAGAAATATTTCACCCCTACTGATCAGGCTAGAATTTATAAGGCGTTTATTCGCCCCAAACTCGAGTAAAATGCTCATATCTGGTCTGGTGCACCAATTTCATATTTGGAGCTACTTAACTGGATTAAAAAACGTGCAGTAAAACTTATTGGCGATCGAGACATCGCGAAATCAGTTGACTCTCTTAGTCATCGTCGTAATGTCTCTTGCTGTCGTTGTTTTACCGTTATTTCCACCATAACTGCTCGAACGAAATAGCCGGTTGCATTCCACCCCTACAACATTTCAACCGCAATACCCGTCTTGCCAGGAATGCCCATCAGTTTACCATAAAGCCTGTATTCGGACGTACTGTGAAATATAAGGATTCTTTTCTTTGCCGCACAACCCGAATGTGGAATGCTCTGCCGCACTCTGTTTTTCCTAACCATTACAATTTACAAATATTTAAAGTCAATGTCCATCGGTTTCTTATCCCTTCATCTTAATCCCCATTTCCATAATGCCCGTGCTGTGTTACTAACATTATAAGGGTACTAACAATCCCTTTTGCACACGCAAAAGAAAAATAAAAAATGTATGATGTCCTTTTTCAAGAATCAAAGGACCTTTTCAATGTTTCAAGGAACTCCCGGTGAAATGTTAATGCAACAGCAAATTGTCAGGTGATTGCTTTAATAGGAGCAGATCTATTATCTCACTTCGCAAAATTCGAAATTTATAAAACTGTTAAAAGACTTCCCAAAAATTCTTGACAGTTACCAACATGTCCTTTCGATCAATCGACGTAAGGAACACCATATTCCAATCACTGGTAAGCCCGTCCATGAACGCGTTCGCAAATCTAAAAAGTACACGACTGCTAAAATTTCTCGGTTGAAGTAGACCATAAAATAGTCCGATCAACTGCATCACTATTCGCAACAGATAATCAACTATTTCAACAAATTCTTCAGACGTAAAATTTCGGGGACACCTTTCTCAAAGTGATATATCCACAGCCGGAGAAAGTTCAAGCCCATAAGAGCAATTGAGTTGCAACGCTTTCTTGGAATAATTAATTTTTACCATAGCAACATGGATCGGGCTGTAACACTACAAGCCCCGCTGATAAAGTTTCGGGGACACCGGAAGCCGAAACACAAAACGCAAAATAATCAATTGGGCTCGTTTATGCCCTGACTGCCAATTGTCCAAAATCAGTCGTCATGCTAAAATTGTTCCTGAAGTTATTCCACACATGCATATAGGTATCATTGGACCCCTACCGGTGAGTAAGATCGGTGAGGAAATTTCAAACTCAAACTAAGTATGAGGGATGATAATACCAATATAGAGAAGGCCAAAAAAGTGGGTCCGCCAATTCCGTCCGTCGGTCTGTCTGTCTGTCTGTCTGCCTGTCCGGCCACTGCATAGCGAAATGGTTCGACGGATTTGCTTCAAAGTTCGCATATATGTATTTTTTGGTTTATCGTTTAAAATAACGGTACCTGCCATACATTTTTTTTGGTGAAAATCACTTATCACTACTTTTCTAGAAAATGGTTCAGAAGATTTTGTTTCTTTTTTGTATTAAGGATACTTGAGATGGGGCACAAGATACTGTATACTTAGTTTTTGAAAAGCAAAAATAGATTAACGGCAATTTATAAAACCGCCAATATCTCGAAACCCATAAAAGCGAACTCCAAAAACTTTTACTTTTTTTTATACTATTAAGTCGAAAGTTGTTCTTCTACTTCGATTTTTGAAATAATTTTTGCTAAATTTTTTTTTCATATAACGATTTTCTTAAATTAAAATTAAATTCGTTTTCTCAATAACGGCTTCAACGATTTTGTTAATATTTTGTATTTCGAACAACTAACTATGTTAAAAGTGTCTAATGTGAATGAAATGAAGTAATAAAAAAACAATTCTCATCACTTTTGAAAAAAAAAAAGTTTTTAATTGTTCGCCTCGCAGGCGGATGTTTATCTTTTCAGTCCTAAAAAAATAAATTTATCTTTATAATGTATATAATGTAGTAAATATAATTCTTTCACCAGAGCTCTTGAAAGAGGATCTTAATAGCAATGACGGTAGGAGCTAGGAGTCCTATTGGATAAAATATTTTCGAAGACTCCGAAAGAATACGTCGTTTTGTGACCGGTAAATTGTCACTTAAGTATGAAAACGTATCTCGAGTAGGTGACCACTACAAACCAAGCAACTTAATCCAGGTATACTCCTCGAAATCCTTTGGAGATAATTCTCGTTGGTCTTCTGGTAAGCTAAGAAGAAGCGGCCAACAATTGGTGGTCCATTTACGAAGGTTAAAACCACTTGAATTAAATAAACCGACTAGTTGTATGCGGAGAGAAGTTACATCATCTATAGTATCAGCGAGTTTATAGAGGATGCGAACAGTTGAAAAAGGGGCACGAGCGTTGATATAAGTTAAGCCGAAAACATTTCAACGGTTGGTCGCTAGATTCCCAGGATTCCTAGGAAGTCAGAATACGAAGTCGGAATGGTTTTCTGATACTCGTATCTGACGGAACATC
Organism: Ferdinandea cuprea; assembly: GCA_963576555.1. Taxonomy (NCBI): domain Eukaryota; kingdom Metazoa; phylum Arthropoda; class Insecta; order Diptera; family Syrphidae; genus Ferdinandea; species Ferdinandea cuprea. The sequence goes on from OY754960.1 coordinate 57,569,796, forward strand.
TTCTCTTTATCGCTAGTCAGAATATAGAGATGTCGACAAAAACAAATGCATATGGAGAAAATATCGTGCTGGTAAGTTTGGCCTATAAGTAATGTTTCATTCAATGAGTTATTGTGACCAGACTTTGCCAAGCCGTCAAAAACTACTCTGACATTTGTCGTGCTACTGTCTTCTTTTACTACAGCGTGGTGAGGTAGATAAAAGCACTTATTAGTGGGAATGATAATCTCATTTGCAGGGACTTCTTCCACTTGCCCTAGGCTTAGGTGTTCCCGCATAAATTCAAAGTAATGTAGCGTGCGCCTTTAAAATTAAATATATATATATTTTAACTTTTGAAAAAGTAACGAGAACTGGATTAATGTAAACATTTTCGATCGCACAGTGTGTTTATTTGCAAATCCAAGACAACCGCTGTACGCGCATCAAATCATCAAATACCATCCACTTCACAGAGGAAGTAAAAGTATGAGCTCTAGTCAACCGTGAATGGTATAAAAGCCGTCATCGCCAATGCGCGCGCCCTTTTTGCTTTGACAAACGTCGCAGTGGCAAATCTCCAAGTTTTTATTAAATACTTGTAATTAAAATAAAGATAAAAGAAAAATAATATTTAAAAATATACAAAAGGAAAAGGAAAACAAAATTCTATAAGTGTAGTGCGTGTAGAAAGAAAAACAAACAAAAAAAAATTAAACAGAAACCACAAAACATTTTTTGCAAGCAAGGTGCGCAATCCCCCTTTTGCTTGCCGGGAAACTCTGTGCGGTTACCAGAAACTCTGCGCTTACGTACGAAGCCAATGAGCATTCATCATCCAGGTATAAATTATTTAAAATTTCTTTAAAACAAAAAAAAAAAAACAAAAATACAAATAAAAGGTACAACCCTAACGCATTTTCCTATAGGCGGCCTCAGATATCGAACCCAATCCCACCACGTGGCGGATAAAACCAAAGGGAAGGGAACGATATCTGCAGTGCACCTGACTTAAGTGAGGGCATACAACAGAGTACACTCTCAATATCACCCGGAGGAATACCGAAGACCAAAAAGACAAAAAAAAAAAGAAAAACCTAGGCTTGAACATAGTCACGTACATTGCGTGATCTCTGTCGCAACAGCACACGAGACTCAAGCATCGCAATCAAAGCGATACCACCATTCTTCCGCGCCAGCCACTCGGCGTTAAAACCAAAAAAAAAACAAGAACGACCAATTCCACAGCATTTACAAAAACAAAATTGTAACAAATAGAAAAGAAACACAGCAACTTGCACACAGCCACCACCATTCAGCACCACGACCACGAGCTAGGCACAGCATTCAGCAGCAAGTACCAACAGAATCCAGCAATCCAGCATACAGCAACCAACAATGTACACCACACTGTACCATCAGCATCAGTATAACATCAGCACCATCTAGGTACGAACTACAGCCAGTAACAACACCTTCCAAGTAGGAAGACAGCAAGCGGCACCCAAGGCAACAACAGTTTCAGCCAATACCACACCCATTCCCCACCATAACCCATCGCAACGAGTACCATATGATAGTTTTTAACATGTATCTAAGCAAGTATTTCTAATTACATTATATATTCATGCAAGTATCGGAATGAAGAATTTTTGTTCATTTTTTTTTTTTTTTGATTCGCGATTCGGATGCCTAAAGACAATATAAAACTTCCATTCTTTTTCAGACAATTTTATTAAATACAAAACAGATCCAAACGATTTGTGCGCACAAAACGGAAGGCCATCTGGAATCACATCATCTTTACTTCATTATCGCAACAAAACTGTAAGTGCGTTAAAGTTTTTTTTTTATATTCTCTTTCGGGCATTATAAACATATTCATAAAAAAAAAAAAAACTCAATTAATGAAACATAAAATACATTCATGAATCTAATATCTTATAACCTGAAGAATAGTTCGACAAAATTATATCATAAGTTTAAATACTTTATCTTATCCTATTTATTATTGAATATTTGTTTCATTGCGAGCCAAATGATCTTTCGGTATGAAAACTCTATATTTAAACTTAACTTTGATTAACTATCCGTTACCTTGCGATTCCATAGTAATATATTTTGATTATAAGGAGGGTATCCTACATTATACTATTTTAACGTAAATATATATCGTAATTACGATTGTATATGAATCAAATTCGTATTATTTTGTTTCTAATGGACTTCATTAGGAAAATGGAGTAAGTTCCTTTTTTTTTTTATTGGTGATGGTAGGTTCGTGATCGACGAGATACATGGTGATTCATAAAGCGTAAATAGTTATTTTTTTTTATAAGGGGTTGCCATAAAAAATGCATCGGCACTTGGTGACCACGGCGCCATTGACCATTGGACAATGGATAAGGGAGGGTTTTGCCGAAGGATGACTTGAAGATCATCCGCTGTCAACAATAACCGACAGCCTTGTTAGTTTTATCTTGTCTCGTTATTCCTTTAATTTACCATAAGGGTCGTCTTACTACGAACCCTTCTCCATGTAACCATGAGTTACATATTTAAGGTCTACTTTTAGGAGCAACTTTTAGAAATAATAATCTTTTTATTTCGGCACGATATTTATTTTGTGGACACTATACGGACAGCAGAAAGAACTTCACCCCACCGACGAGCTAATTGCCGCGAGCAACCGCAAGCGTGCCGAACCCTCTGCCAAGGATATGGGAACAATTTATTTTATTTAATTATTTCTTGTTCCCGTACCAACATCTCTCCTCAAGTCCCGTGTGTGGAACTCCACTGCCACAAAATTGGCGCCCAAAGCGTGAGGCCCGCCATTAGTTTCGTTTCAAATGGCAGCCTATACAATCAGCAACTAGTCGTCAGTCCTGACAAATTAAGTTCACTTAAGTTGTCAAGGCGATAATCAATCACAAGCAGTATTTACAATCTATAATTTCAAAAGTTGCATAGCAAGTCTTTTTGCGGAGTCTTGCAAGTTACTGCATAATATTATAAATTCACTATTTAATTTTTTTATAACACCGAAGATTTTTTTTTAATGTTTACTTATGTCAGTACCTGTGAATTCATAAAAATGAATCCTGGGAGTCCGTTCTATCGAGACGTTATGTCAGTAGAAGTCAGTTGCACTAGGCTCTTCATTTATATTACAGTGTCGACATTAAGGTACGAGATCCTGGAGATTGTAAAGTTCTTTTACGAGTCCTTCAATCAAGGCTTAAAAGCTATTTGAAGTTGCAGTAAAATGATGCTCCAAATATATCTTACCGATACATTAAAAAAATATTATTAAACTATTCCAAAGTGACCTTATCTTTTGTCAAATTTTCTCCATATTTGTTTAATGTTTACGCTTATATATACTCCTTTATATATTTCAACGATCACAACCAAAATCACCAAATATCTTTATGAATCTTGTTACATACAATTTGCCAATTATTCTTTGATTATATCAGGAATTTACTTTAATTACCGAATTAATTTATCATACTAATTTCGTTTATCCCTTCTCTTGAAAATACTTGAAAAGTAAATACAAGAAGAGAAGAAGAAAAAAAAAAAAAAAAAAAAAAAAAAAACATCAATATCAAACAATTTACCAAAAGTTTTTTTTTCTACAATTAAAATTTAATATAAACCATGAGTGCCAACAAAAATACAGGAGCTTTAGCAAAAACAAGCAGAAGTCAAGCTCACGATGTAAATCGGAGCATGCAAACTCGTTCGATCGCTAGTAGGAAGTCAATTCCAGACACACCTTTTCCTTTACCACTTACCAGCAACAGTCGCGTTCGTCATTCACCCCCTTTACCGGAAAGAACCGAATTAAATAATATCAATCGTTCGCTTAATATTAGTAATAATATGCTCAATCATTCTTCAGATAGGCATATAAGCCTGAATGATACACTGAGAACTAATACACCAAGTTCTGTTGTCGCAACATTCGTTCCCACAACAGTGGTATCTAGTTTGTTAACAACCACCACTACTACTTCAAACCCTATCATGTCATTTTCGATGATCCCAACTGTTGGTGATCAAATGAATGGTGTCACAGACCCCTTTAATAGACGTTTAGCGTACGAAGATAATGTAAATGCATTTACCACTTCACCATCTCATTCAAATAACCACTTGCACTCGCACATCAAAAGTGTAGTGGAAGCAAGCCTATCGGATTTGAAAAATTCACTGTTCAGAGAATTACCTAGTCTAATTCGAGAGAATGTTGGACATACGCTAAACAATTTAGAAACAAATTATCCCCTAGCCCAGACAAACCAAAATAATTTCAATTATGAACCAGCGAATTTGAATCATGATGAAGCAATTGCAAATAGTACACGTCATTCAGTACACAATTCGCTAAACTCACGATCAGGTAATAGTCCGCGTACACGAAACATGAATATTCAACAAGAACCAGTTCATTGTGGCATCCCACGGTTTTCACACCATTCAAGCAGACAAATTTTTGAACAGCCAACTCACAGGCCTAGTCGAAAATTTGATTTGGATCGTTGGGGAGTAACATTTGATGGTACCGATAAAAGAATGTCCATAGAGGATTTTGTCTTCCGTGTCGAAGTCTTACAATCGAACTACGACTGCCCTTGGGAAGAAGTGATGAAAAATTTCCACCACTTAGTGAAAGGAGCAGCCGAGGATTGGTTTTGGCAACACTTGCGAAATAATCCGCGAGGTGATTGGCATATGCTTCGAACAGCCCTTTTCAAACGTTTTAAGAGTTACGAAAACGATTTCGAAATTCTGAAGCAGATTATGGATCGTAGGCAGATGCCTACAGAATCATTCGATGAGTTTTACTCAAACATCAGACATCTCATAAGCCAGTTGAGAGATCCTATTCGCGAGATAGATCTCATTAAAATTTTAAGAAATAATATCAACACCAGACTAATGAATTTCATATATCCCATGCAGATAGAAACGTTCGAGCAGTTTCGAGATGAATGTCGACGAACAGAAAAAATGTTACACTCGAGATTCTCTGCTCAAAACCGCTTTATCAATACTAGACATTTGCATGAACTCGAATTTACATCACCCGAACAGCCGACAGATACAATTTTTGAATCCACTAACGATATCTCCGCCCTTTCCTTTGCGAATCGTCCTAAGACACCAAAGGTCATAGACAAAGCATCTCTTGATCGTATCGTATGTTTTAATTGTAAACGTTCAGGTCATATATTCATTAATTGTACTGCCCCCGTTCTAAAACTTTTCTGTTATCGATGCGGAACAGACGATTACACAGTTCTTGATTGTCCAAAATGTAATCAGTCGAAGGGAAACCTGAGTGCGAACAAAACCAACTCCGGGAGGTGTTGTTCGACTCAGACGAACCCGGAGTAATCAAAAAGGACGCTTCCACTAACACCTCGATCGATTCTAAAGATATTATCTCAATGAATCTCAGCGAAAAGTCAATTGCATCTAAGCAATTTACCACTTCGTCCGCAAGAGACTCTAAACTAAACTCTGTACCATACAATTTTTTTATACCGTCTGAGACTGACGTTAATCTACTCAACAAAACAATACCATTTTACAAAAAACCTTATAGTCAACGCTTAACTGAATACCATAAGATACGTAAAAGAATATTTAGTGAAAAACCTAATAATAATCCTGATATACCCTTAAGTATTACCAAGACTAGACTTCGGTTTAGAAAAAGACGTTCTTATCGGAAGCTTATAAGCGAAACCATGCTAGATGGACAACCTGATCCCAGACCCTTTACAAAAGTTATCATGCAAGGCAAGGAGATTTCCGGCTTGCTTGATAGTGGAGCATCCATATCCTGCTTGGGTAGCGGAGGTATTCAACTTTTGAAGGATCTAGGTATTTCAATTATTCCCTACAACTCCACGGTTAGAACCGCTGACGGAAAAGGACAGGATATAGTTGGACGCGTTGAGGTATCCGTTGAGCATGCAAACAAAACGAATGAAATGACCTTATATATAGTACCCAGCTTATCATTACCTCTCTATCTAGGAATAGACTTCTGGTCAAAATTTCAGATAGCTCCCCACATTATTAGTGAATTGTTCTCCGAAACTAGCTGCACTTCATCTACTGAAAATGCAACCAAGTTGCCACCGCCATCTCATGAGTTAAACGAGATGCAAACGCAACAGCTGAAGACAGTTGTTTCGAAATTCCCATCATTCTCTAAAATAGGCTTGGGTAAAACTTCGATTGAAAAACACACAATTGATACTGGCGATTCGGAACCTGTGAAACAGCGTCATTATCCCGTGTCACCCGTGATCCAGGAGATGATTTATGAGCAATTGGATCGCATGCTCTCTATGGGAGTCATAGAAGAAAGTCAGAGTGCTTGGAGTAGCCCGGTAGTTCTTATAAAGAAACCAGGCAATAACAGGCTATGCTTAGACTACAGAAAGGTCAATGCTCTGACTAAAAGAGATGCGTATCCATTGCCTCATATAGAGGGTTTATTAAGTCGACTTGGGGAAACTCATTACATAAGTAGTGTTGACCTCAAGGACGCTTTCTGGCAAATCCCCCTAGAAGAAAGTTCAAGAGAAAAGACCGCATTCACTGTGCCAGGGCGACCACTTTATCAATTCACCGTCATGCCCTTTGGATTGTGTAATGCACCACAAAGGATGTGTCGGTTAATGGATAAAGTGATCCCCAGTGCACTCAGAGAAAGCGTGTTTGTCTACCTTGACGACCTCCTCATCATCTCATCAGATTTTGACCAACACCTCACTCTGTTGTCCCAAGTAGCCGAATGCTTAAAATCAGCTCAATTAACGATTAACGTTGAAAAATCGTTTTTCTGTTTTAAAGAACTTCGATACCTAGGCTACATCGTCGGACAAGGGCACATTAAACCAAATCCAGATAAGGTATCCGCCATCAAGGATTTTCCTATACCAACTTCGCCGAAGCAAGTACGAAGGTTCCTTGGACTTTGTGGTTGGTACCGTAGATTTATCAGGAATTTCGCCGCAATCGCTTCGCCCCTGACCGATACAATAAAAAAATCAAAAACCTTTACGATGACCCCAGAATCTATCAGTTCTTTCGAAGCTTTAAAAATGTCGCTAATTTCAGCACCACTTTTAAGCAACCCCGACTTTTCGAAGCGTTTCATCATTCAATGCGATGCCTCAAGTACAGGAATAGGAGGAGTGTTGTTCCAGTATGATGATGATGGCCATGAAAAGCCGATTGCATTTTTTTCGGAAAAATTAAATTCTTGCCAACGAAACTATACAGTTACGGAACAGGAATGTTTAGCAGCGCTACGATCAGTAATCAAATTCAGACCTTACATCGAAGGCACACCATTTACAATAATTACCGACCATGCAAGCTTAAAATGGCTCATGGGCCTTAAAGACCTTAGCGGAAGGCTCGCTCGTTGGTCGCTAAAACTGCAATACTTCACTTTTGACATACAACATAGAAAAGGTGCACAGAATATCGTTCCCGATACGTTGTCTCGAAAGTATGTAGACGAACTATCAGTGTCCTCTAACAATAATGATATACCTAACTTGACCGCCCCAGAATTTAAATCAACAGACTATCTCAACCTGATCGAGACTGTGAAGAAAAACCAAGACAAGTTACCTGATCTAAAGGTCGAAGATAATCTCGTCTACAAACGATTTTTTCCTAATGATACAGATCATTTGCATACGCAATTCCAATGGAAGTTGTGGATACCCACTGAGTTGACTACGTCAATTATTAAAAATAATCACTGCCAACCTAATTATGCTCACGGAGGTATTCGCAAAACCTTGGAAAGAATTAGACAAACCTTCTTTTGGCCAAACATGGTTCTGCAAATCAGAGATTTTGTGCGAAATTGCGAGGCATGTAAGCAAAATAAAGCACCGAACTTTACGCTCAGACCACCGATGGGAGCACCTCATCAGATCGATCTTCCTATCCAGAAGCTGTATATAGACTTCATGGGTCCCTATGTACGCACGAAGAAAGGCAATTTATTTATATTCATTGTATTAGACCAGTTTTCGAAGTTTGTTTTCCTCAAGGCAATGCCAAAAGCAACATCTCGTTTGGTGATAAACTTCTTAGAAAAGGAAGTATTTCAAAGGTTTGGAGTCCCTGAATATATACACAGTGATAATGGCAAACAATTTGTCTCACAAGAATTTGCAAATTTCCTTTCTAAGTACGGCACGACTCATATCAAAAACGCAGTCTATTCGCCGCAGGCTAACGCCTCTGAAAGAGTCAACAGAACAATTTTGTCTGCGATTAGAACCTATCTAAAGGAAGACCATAGAGAATGGGATAACCATTTGACTGATATCCAGCAAGCAATATGTACCTCTGTACATCAATCCACTGGTATGACACCTTTCTACATACTATTCGGTAGACACATGACAACGCATGCTAATATGTACTCTTTGAGTAGGAAACTTCAAGCACTTAACGAAAGTGACCTCGAATATTTACCACTGTCGAACAAATTAGAGCTTATCCGTGAAAAGGTAAAATCTAATTTACAACGCGCGTATAACAGAAACGAAAAGATATACAATTTGAGATCCTCGATCCGAGTCTTCAAACCAGGAGAGGAAGTATATCGAAGAAATTTCATTTTGAGCAACGCTTCAAAAAATTTCAACGCGAAATTAAGCAAAAAGTTCGTTAAATGTCGAATTGTGAAACAGACAGGCAAGTCTACCTATCTTATTGAAAATACTCAAGGCAAAGCGCTAGGTGTATATCATGCCAAAGATTTAAAACATTAACCCCCTCCTCTCCTCGCCCCCATCGCAGACGAATCCTTGATTAGGAAGATAAATGCAACACGTAACACCGACGAATTGGTTACTCTTATTCGCAGTACAACTAGGAATCACATATTCACAGGCGATGATACATTTCGTGTTTTGATTTTCTTTATTTCTGTTGGGGAAAATACAAATTAACGCAATACAATACAGTATGCAATGACACCAAGCCAGCACAAACAAAGGATAATATGTGAACACTCACAATAACGATGTACAAATTTTCCGCTCGAACATTTTTGTACAGGTACACAACCGGAACATGATGCTATTCCGATCTTCACAGATTTTCGGCAATGGTAATCTGTTGCGTAAATTGAATGAGGTAGATTACAGAAATCAATTATATAATTACACGTTACACACCGGCTTTCGAGTTCCCTATATTCTCGCTTATTTAAATAATCGGGATGACGTTTATTCTTACGCGAAATGTACGATTCTAATTTAAAAAAACAAAACAAAAACACCAAAGAGTAAAAATGTAAACAAATAAGCAAGAAGGTAAACAGTCACAATTCAAAATATATTCATTATTTACAAATGACAAATCCAAACGTCTGATGGAGTATGACGCATGTTCTAAAATTGTTAGTACTAATTGTCAAGTGCGACATTAGCACTAAAAGGTGGAGACAGAAAAAAAAAAAAAAAAAAAAAAAAATTGTAGTAGATCTTTCGGTTTGGTAACGCTGTGGTTTGAGAAGACAAGGAATAATATACATTTTTAAACGAAGATGAAAATAAAGTGGAACTACTGGAAATTTAAGGTACTAAATGCATTTAAATTTACACAACAACTTAAGGGTCGTGGGTCGAGGAAAAGTACGCACATATCTTTAAAGACTTCCGTTCTTCATGCCTTTTGACACCACATGTAGTTTCAAAATTCATGATTTTGTAGCGTGCGCCTTTAAAATTAAATATATATATATTTTAACTTTTGAAAAAGTAACGAGAACTGGATTAATGTAAACATTTTCGATCGCACAGTGTGTTTATTTGCAAATCCAAGACAACCGCTGTACGCGCATCAAATCATCAAATACCATCCACTTCACAGAGGAAGTAAAAGTATGAGCTCTAGTCAACCGTGAATGGTATAAAAGCCGTCATCGCCAATGCGCGCGCCCTTTTTGCTTTGACAAACGTCGCAGTGGCAAATCTCCAAGTTTTTATTAAATACTTGTAATTAAAATAAAGATAAAAGAAAAATAATATTTAAAAATATACAAAAGGAAAAGGAAAACAAAATTCTATAAGTGTAGTGCGTGTAGAAAGAAAAACAAACAAAAAAAAATTAAACAGAAACCACAAAACATTTTTTGCAAGCAAGGTGCGCAATCCCCCTTTTTGCTTGCCGGGAAACTCTGTGCGGTTACCAGAAACTCTGCGCTTACGTACGAAGCCAATGAGCATTCATCATCCAGGTATAAATTATTTAAAATTTCTTTAAAACAAAAAAAAAAAAACAAAAATACAAATAAAAGGTACAACCCTAACGCATTTTCCTATAGGCGGCCTCAGATATCGAACCCAATCCCACCACGTGGCGGATAAAACCAAAGGGAAGGGAACGATATCTGCAGTGCACCTGACTTAAGTGAGGGCATACAACAGAGTACACTCTCAATATCACCCGGAGGAATACCGAAGACCAAAAAGACAAAAAAAAAAAGAAAAACCTAGGCTTGAACATAGTCACGTACATTGCGTGATCTCTGTCGCAACAGCACACGAGACTCAAGCATCGCAATCAAAGCGATACCACCATTCTTCCGCGCCAGCCACTCGGCGTTAAAACCAAAAAAAAAACAAGAACGACCAATTCCACAGCATTTACAAAAACAAAATTGTAACAAATAGAAAAGAAACACAGCAACTTGCACACAGCCACCACCATTCAGCACCACGACCACGAGCTAGGCACAGCATTCAGCAGCAAGTACCAACAGAATCCAGCAATCCAGCATACAGCAACCAACAATGTACACCACACTGTACCATCAGCATCAGTATAACATCAGCACCATCTAGGTACGAACTACAGCCAGTAACAACACCTTCCAAGTAGGAAGACAGCAAGCGGCACCCAAGGCAACAACAGTTTCAGCCAATACCACACCCATTCCCCACCATAACCCATCGCAACGAGTACCATATGATAGTTTTTAACATGTATCTAAGCAAGTATTTCTAATTACATTATATATTCATGCAAGTATCGGAATGAAGAATTTTTGTTCATTTTTTTTTTTTTTTGATTCGCGATTCGGATGCCTAAAGACAATATAAAACTTCCATTCTTTTTCAGACAATTTTATTAAATACAAAACAGATCCAAACGATTTGTGCGCACAAAACGGAAGGCCATCTGGAATCACATCATCTTTACTTCATTATCGCAACAAAACTGTAAGTGCGTTAAAGTTTTTTTTTTATATTCTCTTTCGGGCATTATAAACATATTCATAAAAAAAAAAAAAACTCAATTAATGAAACATAAAATACATTCATGAATCTAATATCTTATAACCTGAAGAATAGTTCGACAAAATTATATCATAAGTTTAAATACTTTATCTTATCCTATTTATTATTGAATATTTGTTTCATTGCGAGCCAAATGATCTTTCGGTATGAAAACTCTATATTTAAACTTAACTTTGATTAACTATCCGTTACCTTGCGATTCCATAGTAATATATTTTGATTATAAGGAGGGTATCCTACATTATACTATTTTAACGTAAATATATATCGTAATTACGATTGTATATGAATCAAATTCGTATTATTTTGTTTCTAATGGACTTCATTAGGAAAATGGAGTAAGTTCCTTTTTTTTTTTATTGGTGATGGTAGGTTCGTGATCGACGAGATACATGGTGATTCATAAAGCGTAAATAGTTATTTTTTTTTATAAGGGGTTGCCATAAAAAATGCATCGGCACTTGGTGACCACGGCGCCATTGACCATTGGACAATGGATAAGGGAGGGTTTTGCCGAAGGATGACTTGAAGATCATCCGCTGTCAACAATAACCGACAGCCTTGTTAGTTTTATCTTGTCTCGTTATTCCTTTAATTTACCATAAGGGTCGTCTTACTACGAACCCTTCTCCATGTAACCATGAGTTACATATTTAAGGTCTACTTTTAGGAGCAACTTTTAGAAATAATAATCTTTTTATTTCGGCACGATATTTATTTTGTGGACACTATACGGACAGCAGAAAGAACTTCACCCCACCGACGAGCTAATTGCCGCGAGCAACCGCAAGCGTGCCGAACCCTCTGCCAAGGATATGGGAACAATTTATTTTATTTAATTATTTCTTGTTCCCGTACCAACATCTCTCCTCAAGTCCCGTGTGTGGAACTCCACTGCCACAGTAATTATGGCGTAAGTACTGATTCAAAGCGATTTTATGTTCAGTGTATTAAAATCTATTCAACGCGACGTTGAAGCTGTCTCCGAAATCAGTTTCTTGATCGGATTTAAAGGGCAGCTGCACAAGATACCTGCCGTCCGGTAATCGCGAATGAGATTTAACAAAGAGGTCTGCAGCACGTTGGTCTTCGGCAGACAATGTGGATTCCAGGGAAACTTCTTCCTGTCGCCAAAAGCGCTCAAGGTCAAATTGAAACGATGGGTCTAATTGAGTGCAATACCAACCAACAGCATTATATGATATTGCGTAGTGGGAACATGGCTCCCACTAACAACCCAACCAAAAATTGTTGGAACTATTTAAGATTTTCTTGTTGGCTAAGAATAGGAGAACCACTAAAACGCTGAACACCTTATCCGCCCGATGAGAACATCAATGTGACCTGGCACATCAAATTTCGGGTCTGCCAATGTATATGATGAAAAGATGTTTTTAGCTGAGATTTTAGACGCAGAATTTGGTACCAATGAAATTATTTTTGATTTGACATGACATTGAATCTCGATAGATAGATTGCGAGAAGATAGGAAGAGTTACAATTCCGTTTGTAACCCCGGCTGATATTGAAGCAACCCCTGACACAGGAATACAAGCAGGTTTTCTAGTCAGGCCTAAACGTTGTACCGTTTGTTCTATGACGAAGGAAACCTGCGAACCGGAGTCAAGCAACAATCGAATGTTCTGAAGAATTCCTTGCTTATCTTGAGCGCGATCGATGGCAGTAGGCAATGTGGTTTGAGTCAAACGAATGCATTTGAGCGAATTGCTTACTGTGTTGGTATAAGAACAAAGCAAGGTTAGTGAAGTTATTGCTGATACTGAATCCGAAGGCGATGGTGTTGTTGTTGGTTTTTTTCCCGAAGCAGTTGCTGGAATGGGGAATTTTATAAAAAATTGACGACGAGGTTGAAAGGTGAACGAGGGTATGATAACGAGAACTGCATGTCTTGCTGCGGTTATTCGACCGACATTTATTTGAAGAATGTCCTTGACGAAAACAGCATCAACCGAAAGATCGAGGAATTGTGAGTATTCGAGAAAACTATGGCCCAATTTACATTTTGGACAATGCCTAGATTCTACTACATGTGTTCGAATGACGCCTTGAACCTTATTTCGAGAATATGTAAAACGAAATGGTGTATAACAAGATTGCAAAAATTTTGCAAAAAATCTAACATTTCCTTAAAACTCGCATAATCTCTTGACCCGATTAATTCAGCCCATGCCTACTTAGTTTCAGGATCCAATTTTTGTAAAAGAATATATATCAGCCACGAATCACGACCTTTGGTTTCCAAAGAATTCAAACCGCGGATGAATTCATCGGGGCCATCAGATATTTTCCGTAGCAAAACTATATTGGACGAATTTGAAGTCGGCAACGATAAAAACGATTGTATTTATAAATGACTGAACTATTAAATTTGTTCTCTCATACCGTTTCTCTAAACGATCCCACGATTATATGTATTTACTGTCTGAATTTACTATATGCTTCAAAAGATTGCTGGCTTCTCCAGTCAAAAATGACTTTAAATATTGTAGTATTTGCGTTGAAGTTAGGAAAGAATTGCAATCTATTGAACCGTAAAAGCTATTGAATGCAGACCAATCTTTATAATCGCCCGAAAAAGATGGTATTGAGAGATATGGGAACTTAACTGTCGTTGAAGCGTTGGTGTTAAGCTTTCTTAAAAATGTTGTTTGTTGACTGGCTAATTGTTCAATGACCGATTCTTATAGTTGGCTTAGAGCGCTAACCATTTTTTGCACGTCAATAAAATTCTTACTAATTAAATGCGCCAAAAAGTGCTTGGTTTCGTACTCCTCATACTCCGGTTCAGGATCAACGAAATTTGAATCCGCCAAAAACTCATACAACGCGTTTTGCAATTCCACAAACTCACTCCACGTTTTCTTTAAACTGTCTAATCTCACATCTAGCATTGTAAGTATGGTTTCTACATCCACCGATTCTGCAAATTTTACAGAGCGAGATATTGCAACTTTTGCACGACCACGTTTTGCTTTTATGAAATTCATCTTTTTATAGTCCAAAAGATCACAAGAACATAAGGAAAGGCTACAGTCTGATTGGGGCGAACAGTATGATACCCTATCCTTATCCCTAAGTACCCCAAAGAAAAAAAAATAAAAGGAAGATGATAGATAGCATTTTATTTCATTCTATGATATTTATAGAAAAAAAATATTTTTTTTGAAAAACGCCCTCAAAAAGTAGGCGTGGCAAAAAAACTTTACATGACAAATTTATAAAGGTGGCCAGTACCTACATATCTTTTGCAGGTTGTACAACTTTATCTCTCTAACTTAAGCCTTAAAACGGTTTTTTTCTAAATTGTGGGCGTGGCAGTGGGCGTATCTTGACAATTTCAACACTTTACCATTTCGGAACCCCTGGGCGTGGTAAAAAACTTTGTATAGGCGATATATTGGAAAAAATATTGGCTAAATATATTGTTAAACATTTTTTTTCGATTTCTATGAATATTTTCGAAGAAAAACAGCATTTAAGTGAAAAACGCCCACAAAAAGTAGGCGTGGCAAAAAACTTTACATGACAAATTTATAAAGGTGAGCAGTACCTACATATCTTTTGAAGGTTGTACAACTTTATCTCTCTAACTTAAGCCTTAAAACGGTTTTTTTCTAAATTGTGTGCGTGGCAGTGGGCGTATCTTGACAATTTTAACACTTTACCATTTCGGAACCCTGGGGAGTATATGTTCCAATTTTCAGCTTCCTAGCATAATTTTAAAGGCCTCAAAAGTTTATACGGACGGACGGACGTACGGACATTGCTAAATAGTCTTCGATTTTGGTTTTGTTACAAACTATGTGTCAAAATTAATATACCCTTAGGATAGCGTATAAAAATTACATAATTTGATAAGGAAATTAAAAATTATAATAAATCGCGCTCACTAGCTTCATCGATAATTATTATTAACGAGAGAGATTGAGTTTATGGGCAGTATTGTTTTCAATTAACAAATATATGAATGCAACCAAACAAATTTATCACTTTTCCGCGAAAATATTGTTCCGATTAAATTCGGCTTCCAAAGGATCAAAAATGTTTTGATTATATGTAAATTTAGCGAATGAACGAAGAACGAAAAATACATAATTTGATTGGAAATTAAGAAAGAGCGATTCAATGAATATAAACTTAACTTAAACTATATACTTCAATCATACATTACAGACTAATTATGAGTAGTTCCTTACTGTTTGACGGTCAATTAAGATGAGAAAGCAAATTAGATACAATTTTACGTTACAGGCGATATGAAATTAGAAGAATGCAAAGAACAAAGAATAAACCAAGAAAATGTAACTCTTATACGATTGTATAAGAACAAGTGTTATGTTAACATATAAAATATACAGCAATTAATAATTTCAGTTATATAAATTACATAAATCTAAAAATAAGGTAAATTACAAATGTTTGGCAATAGGAAGCACTTTATATGGAACACCTGCGTTGTAATGCACTTGATTTTTTTATAATTTATGAGGTTTGTTTCGTTAGGATACTTCATAAATAACATCCATAACAGTTTTTTTTCACGTAGGATAGCGATTTCGGAGTTCCACCATGGGACTATGTTTTTAATTGCTTTGCTTTTTGACTTAGGTATTGCCAAATTGGCTGCAAAACGAAGACCTTTCCATAAAGTTGCTGCCTCCTTATTCACGTTTGTGGAATGGGGTTTTATGGTAAAATATTCAGATGTTTTCGATTGGAAAATATTCCAGGTCGGTTAAAAATTTAGGAGTGGGTTTGTTGTAGGTGCTATTGGTTTTGAGGTTAATGTTGGTTATAATGGGGAAGTGATCGCTGCCGTGCTGAAAACATAATCTGTTCCATGAAGAGTTGGGCAGAATGAAGAAGAAGAGAAAGGTTAAAATTGATTAAACAAATTTCAACTATTTTTGCTCTTGAATTAGGTGTTAGAGAACCCCACGGGGGGTTCCAAGCATTGAAATCACCTGAGAGGATTAGTGGAGTATTTATTGATTTCAGAATATCTTCTAAGTTAGATTGTGAGAGTTGGGTGAATGTAAACAGAAAAAATAGTTATTTTAATGTTAAGATCAATTTCTACCGAAATTGTTGAGATGTCTATGACAATTGTTCGGCCTGTATGTGGGATTGACTTTTGGATAAATAAGCCAACTCCTTGTTTTGCAGTTGTAATGGAGCTTTGATTGTGAAAATATGCTCAATATTGTTTGGGAACTTTAACTTGTGAATTATCGGTAAGATGGGTTTCCTGGAGATTATTTGTGGTTTGTTTTCTTTGATTAACTGCTCGAGTTCATGATAGTTGTTAAGATATCCGTTAAGATTCCACTGCAGAATCTTAAGGATTTCTTGAGCTGGCTTTGAAGACTTTTGAGCATTATAAGAAGCGCTATACTGCGAAAGTTTTCTAATGAGTAACTTCGTTTGGTAATTGGTTTGACTCCGTCGACCAGAGGATGAACCATTTAAAATCCCGAAAGAGTTTGAATGGTTCAACCTTTGGACGGCAGAGTCGAAATTCGGATTACCAATGATGTCTTCATCATTAACGGATATTTTTTTGTTGTCGATGGGCATGGAAAGAGTTGGTTCGGTTGCATGTGTTAAGTTAATTCTAAAGAAGCTTTGTATTTAACGAGTTGTAAGTGTGGGTTAAGTTAAGAGACATCTCAGAATTAAGAAAAGGTTTTAGAGATTGAGATTGATAATTATTGTAGAATTTAATGAGTTTGTTGGGAGAGTACGGTTGTTTAGCAGAGAGTTGAATGTTGCTGGTGGTGTTTGATTGTTTAAAGTACTTTGGGTTTTTAAAAGAGAGGAGGAGTCGCTTGTTTGTTTTTCTGTTTGTGTGACCGGTTTTTTTCTGATCCTAATTTTTGATGTGTGAGGTGGGAGACTATTTTCTTTGGTGGAAACGGGGGTGGTGGAGGTGAGGCATGGGGCTTGCGTGTTGCTAGAAACAGGTTCAGTTCCGTTTCTAACGACGGATGAGAAAGAGAAAGATGGGCCGCGTAGATTTTGTTCGTGGTAGCTTGTTTGGCTTCTGTCATGCTGCATTTTTTTATTGTTTTTATTTAATTTTGGTTTTATTTCTCATATATGTACATCGATCCACAAATTATGTCCCAAAGTATTAAATATCATCTACGTAACACCCTGTATACCGCTTATAATGCATTTAATGATTGTTTCCATTGTTTTTGCATTGTTTCCCTTCATTGTTGATTTTTCTGATAACAATTGTATACTACTTTGCATGTGTAAGGAATAAATAACAAAACGAACCTTAGTGCAGCTTCTGTCTAAAGACATATCACACATTGTCGTTCTTTACTCATTCATACTTCAGCTCCTTAGCCTAACGAAACTAGAACACCTCCACTGCTGTGCGCTGTACACTAGTACATATTGCATTTTATATATATAAGTTATTCCTTGAGTGTCCCCTTAAATGCTGACATCCTTTTCTAAACATTCTTCAAACATAACTGTGTGCCTAACACATCCCCTTCAATTTAAAATAATGCAGAATACAAAGGTGTTTTGCGAGAAGTAAATAAATTTATTTATTTTTCTTCTTTTCACAATAGGTATTCCATCCACCCAGGAACATACAGGACGAGAAGCCTTTTGAATTT
Organism: Ferdinandea cuprea; assembly: GCA_963576555.1. Classification (NCBI taxonomy): domain Eukaryota; kingdom Metazoa; phylum Arthropoda; class Insecta; order Diptera; family Syrphidae; genus Ferdinandea; species Ferdinandea cuprea. The sequence continues at coordinate 57,587,800 of OY754960.1, forward strand.
AGTATAAGATACAAATTTATAAGTCAATCCGATGCCGTAGTTCGGTAAGTGTAACATGGATGGCGGTACAGTCATAAAACATTTTTATATTTGCTTACATTTTTTTTGTTTCTTAAATTCGTTCCCATTTTCTCTTATTGAATTTATTTATAGACAGGGTGATCCGTTTTGGCATAGAACCATTTTAGAATCTGATTCATTGGTTCTTGTTATCAAAATGATCGTATCGGTTTTGATTTGTTTAAAGAAGTAGGTACAAACAATTTTTCAGTTCCAACTTCGGTTTTCAAGATATTGGTTATCCATATAAATTTCAGCATTTAACCATTTATTGTCATTTCTATTATTTTGGTGTACCATAACTTTACCAGTGGGGGTAGTGGATTAGTGGGTTGGACCACTAAGGTTGCGCGCACAGCGCGAAAGCGACGCGATGCGAAAAGCGTTTACATGCGATAGAACTGCTTACATGTTTTCTAAAAAACGTCGCTTTCTCTCTTAAAACATGTAAATAACACGATTTTATCGCTTGTCGCATCGCATCTCACTTTAATGTGCGACCCCTTCTAACAGAGGGGTCGCCGATTGAAATCCCTCCCCGTACCACCTTAAAGTTTTTATTTGCCGCCCCACCTTTCCCTACCTCTTCGGGTAGGGATTAGAATATACCCGAGGTAGTCATGTCTGTCATAAGAGGCGACTAAAATTCACCTCCGTATACCGAGTATAATAGCGTACACATAATGCCCCATGTGGCAGGCCAGTTGTACTGGAAAATCAACACTCCCCGGGGGCAGGCTCTACGGTCTGTGGGTAGAGCCATTTATTGTAATCATTTGACCTTTTCGAGGGTAGTAAAAGGGTATCCAGATCATCACCATCGGGATCTACGCCACCCCGGGACTCAACGAAAAGTAAAAGCTTCGAAAAGGAAAATAATGACCTCCGCACAAAGCTTAATGAAATCTAACTGCTCTACATTGACCTAAAAATCGAGTTAAACCAGCTTAAAGTCCAGAATAAGACCCGAAAATAAACTTTGACTAAGCGGACACCAAAAAAAAAACGTAAGGCCTGTTCCTCGCCAGAAATTGTAGTGGTTAAGCAAAATCTTAAAAAGTCGGTAAGGAATGGAAAAAAAAGAAGGAAAGAGGACTTCATTCTTCATGCTCCAAACGCGACGTTTTGCAAAGGGTTCAAAATTATCGACGCAGTTAATCTTTTTAAAAAAGATAAACGAAAAACTGATTAAGCTGAGGAAATTTTAGTTAAGTGCGGACTCCCCGTAATCATGCAAAGTTTCGAAAATTAAGAAGATTTTAAAAAATTTACAATATAAAATGTGTCTTCAACATTGAACCGATGTGTAAAACGACTTAATGCAACCGTTGTCAATAACCACACTAACGCATATTTCCAAAGAGATAGGCGTTGCGTTAAATTCGCCGGGAAACATTTGACTACAGAATGCGGTCTTAAAAGACGGGATTTACCAACCTGCACACAATGTAAGAGATATCATCCGGCATAGTAGTTAAGGAGCTTCAAAGCAGGTGCGATATAGTAAGGAAGAAATTGTTACCCTTCCTCTAAGCTGCCGAGAGAAATACATTTACAAGAAAATTCAAATGCAATGTCCAAACCTCTACGACACAACAAAATTGATTATAGACTGTTATAAAAACCTTAGGCGTTCCGAGCTAATCAGCAAAATTATATAATGGCTGACCCAGTCGAACAAGTCTTTTCTGAAATTCTTAGTGGACTGGAAGAACAAAGTCGTATTAATAAACGCATATTTGAAATGTTTGACGAGCTCGATCATAAAATTCGGGGCTCACTTCATCGCATATAAATACGAATATGAATATTAACGAAAAACAAAAGGAAAGGCTAAAGTCCGCTTGGGGCGAACAGTATAATACTCTATACAAATCCCTATATGCCCCCATGAAAAAAGCGTTAAGAAGATGATGGATAGCATTTAATTTCACTCTATGAAATTTATAAAAAAAAAATAAAAATCTTAAAAACCGTCCAAAAAGTGGGCGTGGCCGAAAAATTTATATGGGCGATAAATTAGGAAAATATTGGCTGAATATCTGGTTAAACATTTTTTTTCGATTTCTATGAAAATTTTCGACGAAAACAGGATTTTAGTGAAAAATGCCCACAAAAAGTAGGCGTGCCAAAAAACACCCTCCCTCTGTAACATTAGCTTTAAAACGGTTTTATCTAAATCATGGGCATGGCAGTGGGCGTATTTGAAAAATGTTAACACTTGACCATTTTGCAATCCTAGGGAGTATATGTTCCAAATTTCAGCTTCCTAGCTTAATCTTAAAGGCGTATAAATTACGTATGGACGGACGGACGGACATTGCTAATTAGTGTTAAGATTTGGTCCTGATGATAAATATATATACTTTTACGGGTCTACGACAAATATTAAGGAGTGTTACAAACTATGTGTCAAAATTAATATACGCTCAGGATAAGGTATAATTAAAGGTTATAGTGCATATCAAGCATATCTCCCATCGGAAAGGGCGTATTTGTCTATAAAAGATGTTTGGAACTGGAATAACTAGTTACTTCATCAATGTACAAAGATTTCCGCACTAAAACACCTCCAGTCCTTTCACAGTTGGTAAGAACAGGCAGGGGTCTTTGCGGTAAACTACGTACTGGTCCTTGCTGAACATTTCTTCATTATGATGTTCATTAGTGAGCCAGGTTTCAGTAAAAACAATGAAATCATATTGACAAGAGGAGAAGAATAGTAAGACATCTCGCAATTTCGTACGGGGACAACCAGTATTTTGATAATACATTTTGATAAAAAATGGTTGCTGCGCGGACTCAAAGAATAAGTATCAAATATGATTTCGCTAGCAGATAAGAGATGGCAGCAATGACAAAACTTGGAAGTTGGCGGGATTATCCAAAAGTTCAAATGAAATTTGTGGAGAAAATACAAATTTGAGTGGTGAACATCAACCTGCTTTAACAGCAGAACGTATACTAAGCTGTACTCACACGGAGGAGGGAGCAGGAACACCAGGTTTAGTTACTCCAAATGATGAAAGAAAATGGCAACAGAGTTTAGAAATGATTGAGAAGAAAATATCGGCAAAAAAGTGACATCATCAAATAGAGATTTCATACTAAAAATTCGATTTTCAAAACCTGATATCTCCTAAACTAGGCGAAAACGAGGCTGTTGTTACATATTAACTTGTGATTATTTCATTATGATTATTTCTATAAAGTTGCATCTTCAAATCTTGTCGCCTCGGAAACTATAGTACCGCCAAAAAGTGGAATAAGATATTCTCGGGAAATAACCGAATTGGTAAATGAGAAAAGGAAGGCGCGTGAAAAATGGCAACAATCTCGCGCTCCGCATCATAAAACGATATTCAATAATCCTTGCGAAGTCTCTTCATATCTTGAAGGTCTCACCACGGACAAGAGTTCAAACTACTCCTTGTGGAAAACAATGAAAGGTATTAAGAAGCCAAAATCGCAAGCGCCTCCTATCGATGAAGATAATGGCGAATAGGCGAAAGGAGACAAAGCAAAAGCCGACACGACACATTTAGTACCGATCTGATACCCGACGTGTGCACACGCATTTTTTTAATCCCTATGCGGTCAGTTTTCGCACTAAAACAAAACAACAAAAAGTGTGCAAAAGAACAAACAAAAAAAACCCTAATCGCGCGCGCACTGTGCAAAAAGCTAGCAGCAAAAAAAGTGTATTGTTTTGGGGCATTCCTTCTGGTCCCACTCCCTATCGTTTGCTGCTACTTTGCTCATCTCTAGCGAGTGTCGTATATTTATGCACGAGTTATAACTCAATAACTTCAAATTAAATAAACACGTTACTTGGTTTTTGTTTGTTTTTATACCCTATCCTAAGGGTTTATTAATTTTGACACATAGTTTGCAACACCCCTTAATATTCGTCGTAGACCCATAAAAGTATATATATTTATGATCAGGACCAAATCCTAAGACTACTTAGCAATGTCCGTCCGTCCGTCCGTCCGTCCGTCCGTATAAACTTTTGAGGCCTTTAAAGTTATGCTAGGAGGCTGAAATTTGGAGCATATACTCCCTAGGGTCCCGAAATGGTAAAGTGTTAAAAGTTTTTAAATCCGCCCACTGCCACGCCCACAATTTAGAAAAAACCGTTTTAATGCTTAAGTTAGAGAGATAAAGTTGTAAAACCTTCACAAGATATGTAGGTACTGCCTACCTTTATAAATTTTTCATATAAAGTTTTTTGCCACGCCTACTTTTTGTGGGCGTTTTTCACTAAAATGCTGTTTTCTCTGAAAATTTTCATAGAAATCGAAAAAAAATGTTTAACAATATATTTAGCCAATATTTTTTCCAATATATCGCCCATACAAAGTTTTTGGCCACGCCCACTTTTTGGGGGCGTTTTTTCAAAAAAATATTTTTTTTCTATAAATTTCATAGAATGAAATAAAATGCTATCTATCATCTTCCTTATGAATTTTTTATTTGGGGTACATAGGGATAAGGATAGGGTATCATACTGTTCGCCCCAAGCGGACTGTAGCCTTTCCTTATGTTTTTGCTTTTATTTTATTCAATGTATAAGGTAGTTGATGGTCCAAAGACAAAAGACAAAACTAACAAGAATAAAAAAAATTTTAATTTAAGGGAGGTTCATATTGTGGCGAGTGAAACTGGCAGACAGTTTTGTACCTTCTTCCTACATATGACTTTCTAATTTGAATTTTATAGAAAATTTGTCGCTGATAGATTTATCAAGAACAGCAGCCAGGGTAAATTAACAGATCAATGATTACTATCAGAAATTGAAGTATTCCGTCCGTATGTTTTATGACTATTCTAACCTAACCGAAGTATCATGGAATGGAAATAGGTTCGAACACTAACAGGGATTTGTGTGACGTTTCAGTCAGCTATCGAAAAATAAAACCTAATAAAATATTATTGCGTTCAAGTTGCAAGTGCACTGCATGTTCATATAAGTTAGCTATCCCAATAACCTCATATAGTTTGCGTGATAATCATTCAAGAAATCGGTAAGCTGACTCTTAGGTGACTTGCAGTTGATTTGTAACACTGTCAACCGCTTGTCAACTGCTTTGTGGAACTTTTAGAAACCAGCTTCTGTGGAAACCTCCTGATTTCGATGGAGGTTTTAGGAGTTTCTGCAAAACCTCAGTTTCAATGCGGTGTTTAGCGTAGGTTAAATAAGACCTAATGCGCCCTTTGTCATTTTGTTCTTTGTACATTTATCGCTATAAATGATTTTTAGGCTTAAAGAATTTAGAAACATTTAAAAACTGGCGGCCCGGAGAAATTTCGGCTAGGCCCGCAACCCGCAGACTTGAGCAAATTCCCGGAGTCTCCGTGCCAAAATACCCCTGTTGGTAACCCTATGCGTGTACTATGGTAAAACTGACATTTTGTGGTAAAATATTGCAACTCTAATGTCATTTATATTCAGTTTGGTTTGCCATTTTATCATGAACAGGTTGACAAATGAACAACGCTTGCAAATTGTGCAAATTTATTTCGAAAATAATGGTTCAGTTCGCGAAGTTTACCGCAAGCTTCGTTCATTTTATGGTCGACATAATCGTCCATCAGAGCAATTAATTCGGTTAACCATGGATCGTTTTCGCACTACATTTACTCTATGTGATAATACGCATCCACAGAGACGTCGAACAGACCATGCAATGCGTCGTGAGTTTGGTGTATGGACCGAAAATAAGATTGATATCGATGCTGATTTTCATCGCAACATTTTTTTCAGTCATGAGGCTCATTTTGGGTTGAATGGCTACGTCAACAAAATTGCCGCATTTGGAGTGAAGAGAATCCATATGAGATCCTTGAAACGGCATTACATCCACAAAAACTGACTTCTTGGTGTGCTCTATGAGCTGGTGGAGTCATTGGGCCGTACTTCTCCCGAAATGATGCTGGAGAGTCAGTTACCGTTAATGGAGACCGGTATAGAGCCACGATAACCGAGTATTTTGTTCCCCTATCCTAAGGGTTTATTAATTTTGACACATAGTTTGCAACACCCCTTAATATTCGTCGTAGACCCATAAAAGTATATATATTTATGATCAGGACCAAATCCTAAGACTACTTAGCAATGTCCGTCCGTCCGTCCGTCCGTCCGTCCGTCCGTCCGTATAAACTTTTGAGGCCTTTAAAGTTATGCTAGGAGGCTGAAATTTGGAGCATATACTCCCTAGGGTCCCGAAATGGTAAAGTGTTAAAAGTTTTTAAATCCGCCCACTGCCACGCCCACAATTTAGAAAAAACCGTTTTAATGCTTAAGTTAGAGAGATAAAGTTGTAAAACCTTCACAAGATATGTAGGTACTGCCTACCTTTATAAATTTTTCATATAAAGTTTTTTGCCACGCCTACTTTTTGTGGGCGTTTTTCACTAAAATGCTGTTTTCTCTGAAAATTTTCATAGAAATCGAAAAAAAATGTTTAACAATATATTTAGCCAATATTTTTTCCAATATATCGCCCATACAAAGTTTTTGGCCACGCCCACTTTTTGGGGGCGTTTTTTCAAAAAAATATTTTTTTTCTATAAATTTCATAGAATGAAATAAAATGCTATCTATCATCTTCCTTATGAATTTTTTATTTGGGGTACATAGGGATAAGGATAGGGTATCATACTGTTCGCCCCAAGCGGACTGTAGCCTTTCCTTATGTTTTTGCTTTTATTTTATTCAATGTATAAGGTAGTTGATGGTCCAAAGACAAAAGACAAAACTAACAAGAATAAAAAAAATTTTAATTTAAGGGAGGTTCATATTGTGGCGAGTGAAACTGGCAGACAGTTTTGTACCTTCTTCCTACATATGACTTTCTAATTTGAATTTTATAGAAAATTTGTCGCTGATAGATTTATCAAGAACAGCAGCCAGGGTAAATTAACAGATCAATGATTACTATCAGAAATTGAAGTATTCCGTCCGTATGTTTTATGACTATTCTAACCTAACCGAAGTATCATGGAATGGAAATAGGTTCGAACACTAACAGGGGAGTCAGCTATCGAAAAATAAAACCTAATAAAATATTATTGCGTTCAAGTTGCAAGTGCACTGCATGTTCATATAAGTTAGCTATCCCAATAACCTCATATAGTTTGCGTGATAATCATTCAAGAAATCGGTAAGCTGACTCTTAGGTGACTTGCAGTTGATTTGTAACACTGTCAACCGCTTGTCAACTGCTTTGTGGAACTTTTAGAAACCAGCTTCTGTGGAAACCTCCTGATTTCGATGGAGGTTTTAGGAGTTTCTGCAAAACCTCAGTTTCAATGCGGTGTTTAGCGTAGGTTAAATAAGACCTAATGCGCCCTTTGTCATTTTGTTCTTTGTACATTTATCGCTATAAATGATTTTTAGGCTTAAAGAATTTAGAAACATTTAAAAACTGGCGGCCCGGAGAAATTTCGGCTAGGCCCGCAACCCGCAGACTTGAGCAAATTCCCGGAGTCTCCGTGCCAAAATACCCCTGTTGGTAACCCTATGCGTGTACTATGGTAAAACTGACATTTTGTGGTAAAATATTGCAACTCTAATGTCATTTATATTCAGTTTGGTTTGCCATTTTATCATGAACAGGTTGACAAATGAACAACGCTTGCAAATTGTGCAAATTTATTTCGAAAATAATGGTTCAGTTCGCGAAGTTTACCGCAAGCTTCGTTCATTTTATGGTCGACATAATCGTCCATCAGAGTAATTAATTCGGTTAACCATGGATCGTTTTCGCACTACATTTACTCTATGTGATAATACGCATCCACAGAGACGTCGAACAGACCATGCAATGCGTCGTGAGTTTGGTGTATGGACCGAAAATAAGATTGATATCGATGCTGATTTTCATCGCAACATTTTTTTCAGTCATGAGGCTCATTTTGGGTTGAATGGCTACGTCAACAAAATTGCCGCATTTGGAGTGAAGAGAATCCATATGAGATCCTTGAAACGGCATTACATCCACAAAAACTGACTTCTTGGTGTGCTCTATGAGCTGGTGGAGTCATTGGGCCGTACTTCTCCCGAAATGATGCTGGAGAGTCAGTTACCGTTAATGGAGACCGGTATAGAGCCACGATAACCGAGTATTTTGTTCCCGAATTGGATGGCATGAATGTGGTTGAGATGTGGTTCCAACAAGACGGCGCACGTCACAATCGATTTATTGAAGAAAACATTCGATGAGTGCATAATTTCGCGGAATGGACCTGTCAATTAGCCACCAAGATCATGTGATTTGACACCATTGGAGTATTTTATTTGGGGATATGTGAAGTCGCTAGCCTACGCCGACAAACCAGAAATGTTAGGGGATTTGGATGGCAACATTCGTGGCGTTATTGCCGACATATAGCCCCAAGTGCTTGAAAAAGTTTTTGAAAATTTGACCTCTAGACTAGTCTTTATTCGAACTAGCTGCGGCGGCCACATGCCCGAAATCATATTTAAACATTAATGGCCTAAAATTTTCCTTCCAATAAAGCCAAATTGATGGACATTAAAACAATTTTCTTGTGTTTTATTTCAATTCGAAATTCTGTTTCTCTTGTTTATATGGCTAAATCCATCGCTCCTTCCTTTACCAATTTCGTTTCCGATAGCTCGGCAGATATTAATTCAATTCTTGAAAGCTTAAATAACCTTACAATAAGTGATCTGAATTTAAATTCAAATATTTCAATGTCAGTGCAACAATTTTTAAGGGCCCATGCTGACACCATACCTGAATTTGAAGGCGACGTAAATGAACTTAATTTATTCATTGATAGTATAAATTCAATAGTAAATCCGAAAAACTCTGAATACAATTTCTAATTACCAATCGATTTACGAATAAAAAACAGCTACTAGAAAAATTAAATTGGAGATGCATAATCAGCAGGCACTACAAGTTTTTCTAGCTGGAACGCACAAAGAAACTTAGTTCTATGTTAGAGGCGATAAACTTTATTAAAAAAGAAGAAAACATCAGGTATTTGCAACAGAAAGCAAACTCTTAAGCTATCCGTATAAGCCTTCTGGATACCCACAGAATAAATATCAATAACGTTCAATTAATTTCCAACAACAGCCAGAAAATTTCCAAAGTGTAAATCATTATCAACCAGTAGTTCAACCACAGGTCCAAGGCCGTTCACTTAATTTCCAACAACAGCCGTCATCTTCAAGTTTCCCCACTCAAATTCAAGTTTTCGGCAAAAGCCAAAAAGTATAGAAACCCAACTCAAACAAGAACGCACCTAAACCGATCCCAATGAGTACATCAACAACTCAATCAAACCCTATTCGAAGGCCTTATAATTCAAATTTCCCGCAAATGTATGGGCCTATAAGCCGATAGTAATACACCATCTGAAGTAAAAGAAGAATAAATCAAATATTTTGAACCCCATTTCGTACTTAGCGCAGATCAGGATTTTCCTCAACTCCACAGCCAATCCCCCGAATCATAACTATAGACTTTAACAATTCATTTGATAATCGACAATTTTCATACACACAAATAAGTAATCCAAATTTGAAACTATTAATTGATCATTCAATCAAGCAACAAAATCATTTCTTGGCCCACTAGTTATAGATAAATATTTTTTAAATTAAAAAAAGTGTAAGCCTTTCGTTGTCACAACATCTTTCGCTTCTTCAACACATGACGTTACCGTTCCCATACCTTCTTTCGAAGAATTTGGTGAAGATAAAGTAATTAAATTTTACCGCACTAACAAAAGGATTAAAATACCTGTAACTTCACAGTCTGGATAAATTTGAATCCCCAAATAAACTATTCAAAATTGTGAAATTCCAGAGCCTTTAACTTTTTCCACTAACGGATTGGCACAAACAGAAATTTATAATAAGTCAACGGATGACGTCAAGTTTACTATTCTATACCCGGTTAAAACATGCCCAATAGTTTTGTTTTGAGCTGTACCATATGAGCGTTATAGAGCCAAGAAGACCTAGACAGCCTTATAAGAACTGACTGAATGAGGAAAAAGCTGAAAATGATTACACTATGTAAAAAATGTTCTAATATATTTCAAACAGATGAGCGTTCGCTATCATTTACTAATCAAATTAAACATAAAATCCACACTCATGATGAAATACCCGTACATTAAAAGAACTATCGTTACCCTTTTGTCCATAAACCAAAAGTTAATAAACAAATTCGAAAAAGCTTGAACATAATATCATACGACCAAGCAATACGCCATGGGCTTCACCTATTTGTATAGTTCCGAAAAAGGCAGATGCCTCCGGCAAAATGAAATAGCGCATCGTACAGAAAAGTCAACGAAAAGACTAAAGACGATAGATACCCCATCCCAAATATAGCCGATGTTTAAGATAAATTTGGAAAGTGCAAATATTTTTCGATAATAGACCTGGCAAACGGATTTCATTAAATTGAAATGCACGCAGATGACATTTAAAAGACCGCTTTTAATGTTGAAAATGGTCATTTTGAATTTCTAGGAATGCCATTTGGCCTGACAAATGCACCCGCTACATTTCAGTGTGTAATGGATAACATATTACAAGGCCTCCAAAATGAAATCTGTTTTGTCTATATGGATGACATAGTTGTTTTTTCGACCTCAATTCAGGAATATTTTGTTAACTTCAAAGAAATATTTCAACGGCTTCGAGAAGCAAACTTCAAAATACAAGGAATACAAAGGAAACCGCTTATTTAGGCCACATCATTTCGGACAAAATTAAATGCATTCACAATTTCCCGATACCGAAAGCTTCAAAGGCAATTAAAAGCTTCTCATGGCTTCACGGGTATAATCTTAACACAAAATACATTCAATGCTTTGAGATGTGTAAGCAACTGTTAGTTAACGACCCAATATTACAGTATCCAGATCTTACAGAACCATTTAATTTGACAACAGATGCAAGCCAATTTGCTATTGGGGCTGTTTTATCTCAAGCAAATCAAGGCAGACCCGTTGCTTATGCTTCAAGAACCCTGAACGATGCTGAACTTAATTACAGCACAATCTAGAGAGAGCTTCTTGCCATTGTATGGGCAACAAAATATTTTTGCCCATATAAAAAATTCAATATTTATTCCGATCACAGACCATTACACTAGTATCCGAGTGCTAAATTGACAAGATGGAGGTTAAAACTAGATGAATTTGATTATAACATTATATATAAAAAATGTGTTCTTAATTCCAATGCTGATGCACTATCCCGTGTAAAAATAAGTGACCTAAACGCAAATGAAAATAGTAATGATCACATGACGAATAACAACCAATCCAAATTTGATACAGACATTGGGTCAATAGCTGGTAACATAAATGAGAATCCTGACATGGAAGATTTTGAATCAAATTTAGATTATATAGATAACTCAGGTGACGATACTGTACACACAAGTCCCCCATTTTAGAAATTCCGATTTTCGAACCACCCGTTAATTATTTTAGAAATCAAATTTTCATACGAGAGGTATTCCATCCTCCCAAACCACCAAAAATACGCAGTTTATTCGGCAGTAGGACAAGAACGTTTATAGAAATTTCTCAAGATAAATTCGAACTTGAAATAATCAATATTTTTAGAGAACTTAGCACCTCGACGAAAAAATTCGCAGTTCATTTGACACAAGTTTATTCCCCGGTTTTGCTAAAATCTAATTCTTTGCAATACCATTTTAGAAGATATCCAAAGTGAACAATCCCAAATAGTTATTTTAAAAAAATTTCATGAAGGTATTACAAATCATCGCGGAGTAATTGAAACTGAAAATGAAATCAAATGCCTTTATTATTGGCCAAATTCGAAGCAGTGTAACCAAACATATAAATAATTGTTTATTATGTCATATGTGGTCAAAAGGATCAAAAGGACTTTGAATGCGATTATATGAGAACACAAGCGTTCTCACTTTAGCATAACACCATCAACTCCTACTTCTCACCTCCCCGTGGTGACTGCTGGGTGCCTAGTACCTCGACTGGAGATGGGGTAACCAGCCCCTATGGAAGGTCGTTGGTGGCAGCTGTCATGAGAGGGGGAGGAGTGCCAGCTCACTAAGGCACTTCTACTGTTTCCCGACGGCGGCGGACGAATTCAACGAATGAATTAATGGCGGCGTCCGCAGTTAGGTCCGCAGGTAGGTGGAACAAGTGATCTCCCTATATGAGCTGGAAAAGAGTTGGTGGCGGATGAGCCCTTGATGGGTCAACGGCAGCACTCACATCCCCCAAGTGCATAACGCACCGGAATTACCGGCCTACTGTCCTAGGGTCAAGAACAGGGCCTGGCCCTGCAAGTTGGGGGTTGTGCCGTCGGGGTAACTTCCCGACCACGTCAAAAACATATAGTTATATGGGACAGACTATGGCAGACTCGGATATGAATGTACCTCAAAGGCAAAATAGACCCGGAACGTTAACGTACATGCGAGTGTGTACCTGGAATATTCGGCTACTCTACACTCCAGGGGCTACTCAACAACTTGAGTATGTCCTTTCGCGGTGCAAGGCCGACATTACCGCGATCCAGGAGATACGATGGATAGGATCAGGAACTATGAAAAGACAAAATTGCGACATATATTACAGTTGTAACAAAAGATCGCACATGTTAGGATGCGGATTTGTCGTGGGAAATCGGCTTGGATCCAAAGGAATGGACTTCAAGCCGATAAGTGATCGCCTGGCTGTAATGCGCATCACAGCTACATTCCAAAACATTAGCCTAATATGTGCACACGCCCCTACCAACGAGGTTGATCATTCCTATCAAGGAGGAATTCTATGACATTTGGGACAATGCCTGTCCGGAGTACGATGTCAAAATTGTACTCGGGGACTTCAATGCTAAAGTCGGCAAGGAAAACATCTTCGGCGGATTAGTTGGTAAGCACAGCCTCCACGAAACGACGACAGATAACGGCTACCGACGATTTGACTTTGCAGCAGCTTGTAATACGGTGATAAGTAGCACCAGGTTTCCGCGACTAAGGATGCACACAGCAACCTCCAGACGGTCGAACCGCCAACCAACTTGACCATGTGCTAATCGATGCGAGGCACGCATCCAACATCTTGAACGTGCACACTTACCGAGGGGCAAACGTCGACTCTGACCATTTTCTTGTTGCAGCTAGATTCAGAGCTCGACTGTCCAACGAAAAGAAGCTGCGAACTGCCCAAAAGAAGAAATTCGACGTTGGACGCCTTAGCACATCTGGAGTCACCAGAGCCTTCAAAGAGCGCCCGAGTGGGAAGGGAGGAGAAGAAGATCCAGCGTAGAAAGAAAAGAGAGCACGCAGTCTCCAAGCTTACGGAGATCGAAGACTCTCGTGACCGGAACAACATCTGGTGTACCTGCAGAGCTTTTTAAATACTTAGGTGATGTTTTGGTTGGGCGCATGCACCAAATCATCAACCAAGTTGTCGATGGCCGAATTAAGGATCCCGTTTAAACTGATCCAGATGTGTCGCATGACACTAGATACATGGGATGCAATGTGCAGTTTGGCAGCAGCTCAACTGAACTCTTTCAAACATGCACCGGATTTCGGCAAGGAGATGCGCTGTCTATGATTTCTTCAATCTTGTTCTTGAGCAGATGGTGCGCAGGGCAGGTGTCAACACGGAAGGCGCTATCTTCAACAGATCAGTCCAAATGCTGGGGTATGCGGACGATATAGATATCATCGGTCGATCCCAGCGTGCCGTGATAGAGGCTTTCACGGCTATTGAAGAACTGGCGAAACAAGTTGGCCTTGAAGAGAATGTGGACAAGACTAAATTTACGCTATCAACAAACAAACAATCATCTGTCAACCGACTAGGACAATATGTCACTGTTCTTCGAGGTAGTTAAGGAGTTCATCTACGTCGGGGTAAACATCAACTCCACAAATGACATCTTAGTCGAGATCCGTCGAAGAATTACCCGAGGAAACCGCTGCCACTTCGGTTTGTTAGAGTTATTACTGGGATCCTTTGAAAGAAAAATCCTTCGACGGATATTTGGTCCTGTGTGCGAGGAGGGCGAATTGAGGAGAAGACACAACCACGAACTCAATGAGCTGTACCAAGATGTGGATGTAGTCCGAAAAGCCAAAACTCGTCGACTACATTGGCTCGGCCACATCGAGAGAATGGACAACAACGCTCCAGCCAAGAGGATCTTCGAATTCCAGCCCCCAGGTTCGAGACGACAAGAAAGACCGAAATTCTGATTTAAAGACCAAGCCATCGCGGATGCCAGAGCGCTTGGTCTGGACAACTGGTAGCAGCGTGCTCGGGATCGCAGAGGATGGAAGGCTGACGTATCTCAGGCAGGGACTTTTCACGGGTCGGGAGCCCATTAAGTAAGTAAGTATGTCAAAGAATGAAGTACGGCCGTAACCCTCCAAAGCAACCATATGAAATAACCCCAACTGCCAGTAAACTATTCGAAATTATACATGCGAATACTTTCACTATCAATTCCCAAAAATTAACGTCAGGCATTTTCTCAGATACATTCTCAAAATACTCACAATCATACCCTTTAGATCCTACCGCAATACACATTAGTAGAGCATTCATTACCTTTCTAACTTACCATGGAACTCCAAAACTAATAGTGATGGACAATGGTTCTGAATTAAATTACTTAGTCAAAGAATTTGCCCTGCTACATAAAACAAATATTCATTACGTAACACCACTGAATCCTAACTCTAAATATTGAGCACCTAAGGGTTCTGCAGGAATAAAAAAAAATATAAATATTCCAGACCAAATGCATTATGCAATTTAGGTTACAACCATTCAATACATTCAGTACCAAGACTTAGTCCAATTAACATTGTCAACAGCCATCTCGACTTTAATAGTCCTTTTGATATTGACATTAATCAAATACTTTATACTAACTACATAAAAGAACATAAAGACTTGACTACGGAAATATACAAAAAAATATCAAATAAAATTTCAATACATAAAGAGCATACTATAGAAAATCGGAATAAATATAGGCCCGATCCTTTTAGTTACGACCCACAAACTATCGTTTACCACAAATATATCAAAATAACAAACCTAGAACCTTACCCCGGAATCCTTCCCTTTCAGCTAGGAAACGCAAGGATTTGAGAGAAATACCACATCTTCATTCATTACTTTCACGGATCCAATATGAAATTGAAAATGTTTGTCAGCATTATGAAAGCATTCTATAGACTTTTCTAAAAAACCATACAATGACAAGTATAATTTGTGGAATTTTAAGCAAAAATGCTAAACGACAAATTTAATTCCTGTACTCACATAAAAAAACAAAACGAGGAATTTTAAATGGACTTGGAACCATTTTTAAAAGCATTACTGGAAACTTAGACTCTGAAGACGAACAATATTATGACCAAGCACTTACCGCCCTTAGCACGAATCAAAATCAAATAGTAACAGTACTTAATAAACAAATATCTCTTAGAACAAAGATCGTAGAAGATTATAATAAAACAATTACGTTGATTAAACAAAACGAAATTCAATTGGCCGCTAAAATACAAGAAATATTAGATATGAAAAACAAAACGTATGAATGTTTTTTCCATGTCGGAATTGCTCTCAATTACATAACAACCGCTGCTAATATAATCTTTTAAGTCCTCGACAATCTAGAAAACGCGCTTGTGTTCGCAAGACAAAAACTTTTGCATTACAACGTTTTAAAATTTGAAGATTTAGAATACATTTTGGATCAACTTAAAAAGCACTACACTGGCAAACAATTTTTTTTTCGTAAACGATGGTTCTGCTATACATGAATACTATGAATTAATTGAAGTTGAATCCTACCAGATTAATGACAGAATCGTTTTTATTCTTCATTTTCCTATTGTATATCCCTTTACCCCATCAAAATAAACATGTCCATTTTTTATATTTACATATCTAATTGTATGTAAGGTAATAAAATGTAATTGTATATCTAATGCAGACCGTGAGACATTTTGAGCTCACCTGCATCCGCTAGACTGTGGGAACAGACGCTACGTCTGCTTTTTCTTATCTAAAAGTAATTGTATCTCTCACCTGTATACATTCCGTTTAAATGTTTGTTTGTTTGTTTAGAATTTTAGATACACAATAAAGTTCAGTTGAAGTTTGGCATTAAAATAGATCGGTCGTTTTCTATCTGGCGAATTAATAAATTAAAGCTTCAAGGTCCTTACTGATTGATTTTGTAAGGACCCTTGAAGATTGTTTGACAGTCATGTTGTTCGGGGTTCCGTTCGAACCATAATTTTGTATTGGGGCATCCTGGTACTGTGCTGCAGTTGTTGTAATCGGGCTGTTTGGCTCCGAATTGTATGCTATCATCGTACACTTACATCCAATTTTAAGGATATTCCGATAACTTTTCTTCCCAACAGATAAAACTTAGATCGTATTAAAATGCTTCACTACCATTTCTTCCATTTTACAGCTGTTGTGGAAGCACTTTTCGATACATTACGAGGTGCGGGCTTGTACTCGTATAATATTTTTGGCGACAAATTATGTTTTATGTGGCCAACGTATTTTAAAGGTGGTAAACTTTTGCAGCTCACGAAAGATCTAAAATTTACCCAAGCAGAGGAATCTACAAAAGTGAGTAACACAACACACCCCTACAACATTTTTGTAAACAGCTGCAAATTTACAGCCACCTATGAAAAATGTACTCAGTTATTGCTTGGACTACTTGTGTGCAGTAGCGTTTTATGGTTTGCACGCATTGCAAACATTTCTGAAAGCTTTTCAGAAAATGATACATAGCCTCCTTAACATCCTCCATATTGTTATGTTGGTCCCGTTGGTCCCGAAAGAAAAATAAGAAACTCACACGAGCTTTATTAATAATGATGAATCAAGCAGTTTTAAGAACCCCTAGATCACATAAAAATAACACCAGCAGCTTTTGATTGCCCTAAGTAAAAAAGGGGGCCAGACGAAATTTGTATAAGCTGAACAAGAGTACCCCACGATGGGATCTTCAGAGATGCAGTCAAAAAAAAGGAAAGTTAGGAACACTTATTCTCGTCGTCGTTGATATTATAGGAAAAGAAGCCGTTAAAATCAAAATCTCATGTGATCAAATAAAATTCATATACACAAAATAAAAACACTACAGCGAGAGCGCAATTCCCTCAACCAACCAAATTCCAGTGAGAGATTTAAATCTTACTGAATTTAAATGATACTTAAAATTGGCTAGCAGAATCATGCAACCGGGCGCAATCCAAACCAATACTACTAACCCAAGACGAATTCCTCACTCTTTTAAATGTGATGTAACAAAAATGTTGAGGACTCAAAAACCATTC
Source organism: Ferdinandea cuprea (assembly GCA_963576555.1). Taxonomy (NCBI): domain Eukaryota; kingdom Metazoa; phylum Arthropoda; class Insecta; order Diptera; family Syrphidae; genus Ferdinandea; species Ferdinandea cuprea. The sequence goes on from OY754960.1 coordinate 57,605,247, forward strand.
CAGTTATAAATAATCATTCTCAAATGCAATTAATAGACACATAAGACATGCCTATTCCTTCAACACCGTCACTGCTTATGTGGATGAATTCTATCGTGGACTTTTTTTTGCTCAGCAATAATATATCTAAGGAGACCACTTTACTGTTTAACTTTAACTAACTAAATAACTTACTTGATTTGGTTGTTCTATATAGTAGGCATACAAAATGTTTAACGTCGGTGAAAATGTAAACTAAAAGCCTGTGGCAGTAAAACTAATATTTTAGATAACATTATAACAAATGAAGGTAATCAGAACGCCATGACATTTGCAATTTGTCAGCCAAAACGAGAGAAGCTGACGAAGTACAGAAATAAAAACAATCCATAAAAAATATTTACAAGTTGAGGAAAATGCAGGAATATATTTTCCCGTAGTTGAACTTAACGGATCCAACTCAATACTAATTGAAAGAAAAGCCAATGCTCTACCCAATTTGTATAAATAAAACTAACTTCGCTTATACCTGAGGTGAGAATTGTCAAGTCCATCCCAAGAACAGAGGTAGATCCTTGCATAGAATCGCAGAAAAATATTTGGTCTAATAATATTGTAAGGATGGCCAATTCTGACATAACCGCACCATCAGTCTGAGAATGCATACAACTCTTCGAAACGAATGATGTTCACCAGTATGTAGCTCAAATTTTTTTAATCTGCCGATCTCATGTTTCGGATTACATCTCTGCTTTCAAGTGAAACACTTTGTGTACGTTCGAAAAAAACTAATACATTTAGAAAAAAAAAATTGTAAGGCCTTTAAACTGTATATTCGTCCTCGTGTCAAAAAAAAATGTATGCTTTAGGTCTTGTATAAGCCGTTTACCCCTAATATTTACTTAGTTTATAACTTTACCTATAAATGCCCACATTAATAGTGTCAAATTCTCTACGACCAAAAGTTGAGGCAAAAAATACTGCAAAGTCCCACCGGTAGTAAAAACTTTTGGTCTTATGTCAAGAATATAAAAAATTCGGCCCCTTCATCTATCCCGACACTGATTTGCAATGACATCCCAGCTCTCAGCTCTTCAGACAAAGCCAATTTGCTTGCTACTCATTTTGCAGTAGAAAAAGGCAGTGCATTACGCTCCCAGATTGTGCTTTGACTCCCTCTGTACTCCAGCGCTGAGAATATTCAATGGGAAAAATCCACTTCCGCACTATAAATTTGTTTGCCATGCCTACTTTTTGTGGGCGTTTTTCACTAAAATGCTGTTTTTTTCGAAAATTTTCATAGAAATCGCTCATACAAAGTTTTTGGCCACGCCCACTTTTTGGAGGCGTTTTTAAAAAATATAGTTTTTTTCGATAAATTTCATAGAATGAAATAAAATGCTATCCATCATCTTCCTAAGGCTTTTTTTTCTTTGGGGTACATAGGGATAAGGATAGGGTATCATACTGTTCGCCCCAAGCGGACTGTAGCCTTTCCTTATGTTTTTTATTAAAAATGAACCAAATGGCCAAGCTATGTGTTGAAATAATTACTTGGAGATAAATTAAATTCTTTATGAAGCAAAAAGTTAAAAAATGTATACGCTAAATTAGTAAGTATCTTTATGAGCCCAAAAAAAAAAGAGAAGCAAGGTTATGATCATACTCTCTTGAGATAACAACGATTTCAACGAAAATTTATTAAAAATATTTAAAATAAATACCTCGAAAAGGAAGGTACGGGTGGTAATATTTGCTTAATATTAATTACTTGTCTGAACAGTTGCTGGTACTAATTCTCTGAAGAAAATCTTTTGAACACCCTGTAATTTAGTGAATGCTGAAATTATATTTACCTCAGGCTAACTTTAGAGAAAAAACGTTTAAATTTTTTATTTATATTACCTATTTTTAGTGTTCGAACATTAAAAACATTAATTTTGTTGTTGATGGTAAATTGTAGATATGGACTACCGGATAAACTGCTAGAGCTGGGAAGAGTTACGCCCGGTACATACTGCACGAGGCAATTCGACGAATGCTATCGGAAAAAGTGCCGCTTACAAAGCCCAAATTATCCTGGAATGTATCCAAGAAATGTCACTTGTTACTGGACAATTCGCCAAAAAGAAGTTCCTACATGTAAACATGCAATGATATCAGTTAGTCAAGATAATCAACATAAAGCTTTAGTAAAGAGGTTAGTATTTTATAAATTTACTTTTTTCTTATATAATACTTATATATGCCCCACCCCATTGAGTTGCAATAGTCGGTATATCAGAAATCTGGTGACCCTGAAGTTGTACAATCTCTAGGGTGCCCAAAATGTTATACATCGCCCATTTGCAAAGAGAAACAGACAAAATCTAGTTGCTCCAATTACTAAAAAAAAAAGTCTGACTAGAATTACAATTTCCCAGTAGATACTGCCTCAGTGATTTTCTAGCCGGAAAAATTTAAATTTTGTTTGTAGGCAAGTCATGCATTCAGAAAAGCGCCTCGTCGCTAAAGATAATTATTCGTCCAAAATTGGGGTCCGTACACTCCGAAGCCCAGTCAGTGACTGACTTAAGATTATGTGGTAAGTTACTTTGCGTTCAATTACAATTAGGTGATAGAAAGTAAGAGAAATTCTGAAAAGAATGATATAGAGAGAGAATATAAAAATGTATTACTATTAAGTATTATATAATTTTTAACATCCTCCGGCCGGCGGAAAGAAGTAAGCTCCAGTGGGTATAATAATTGGACTGGCCTTCGGGTTCCAGTTCCTTACGAATTAGGACGACATCATTCCCTTTTAGTTGTAGTGTGAAACTGCATTTGTTGTGGGGAAACGATCGTTAGAGTTGCATATAGTCAGTACGCCAACGATTTTCAAGCATACTAATATATTTCATTCGCTGCTTCCAAATATTTTGTATTTAATGTGACCCAGATTGGACTTTACGAACGGATGATCCACCATGACCCACCCGAACATGAGCAGGAGTCAGTGGAGTACAATCTAACGGATTACTGCTCATGTAAGAGGGCGAGCATTTAACACACCTACAGCTTCAACGATTACGGTTCGTAGTTGCTCGAAAAAAAGCTTCGCCGTGCTGATGACCATCTTGGGGACGTTTTTTATTGTGCGTTTGAGGCGCTCCCAGAATCCGCCCGACCACGTAGCTCGTTCCACAATGAACCGCCACTTGACGCGATTATTGGACAAAAACCCTTGGACCGATTCATCCTTAAAAATGCTATTCACAGCACCTAACTCCAAAGCTACCCGGCGAAATGTCCGAGCATTTTTGGAATATGTGACCGATGGAGTACCCTGCCGAGCCATAAACCGTCTATGTCCCAATAAACAGCTTTCTTTTGTTAAACTTCTTAACATCTCCAAGTGCATAGCACGGATTGAAGCACACGTAAAAGCCATGAGATATGTTTTGCTCATCTCCTCTTTTGAGTTATTGAATCAGTAGAGAGGACCAGCGAAGTCGACGCCAACGTTGGCGAAACGCCTTGATAGCGTTAGCCTTTCGATTGGAAGCAGTCCAAATTGTTCTGAATCCGGCCTTCCCATAGCTTCCGGCAGCCGGTGCACTCTAGTTGCAATCTTATAATAAACTAATAAACTGGCGTCCTTTGGGAATCCAGAATCGATATCTTATCTGCCATGTTGACTCCGCCATGTGTAGTTCATTCGTGGTAGTCCCTTACTTCAGTGAGGTAAGAATTGTTTAGCAAAATTATAGGGTGTTTGAGTTCCATAGGTTCATCTAAGCACTCAAGGCGACCACCAAGTCTCAGAACGCCATTGATGTCTAGAAATGGCAACAACTGTGCAATCTTTGACCGGTCACGTATCTATTTTTTCTTCAGCAAGAAAAAAATTTCGTTAGAGTATTTATCAAATTGAATGTACCTCGAAACAGCTTTTCGCGAATAGGAATGAAACGCTGCTGTGCATTAGCGCTCTTGATATTAGCCACGGCACCATGAGCTTTCATGCTGGCATCGGCGAATATGTAGATGCAACCATACTTTTTGATCCAAATGCCAAGGCCGATCGCGGAACGCAAGACTTCGTTCAATAACAGTTTTATTTTCCATATCGGTTGAAATAGAATCTTGATCTTTAGAACAACTGGGCATTCCCAATGGATCGCCAATGGTTTGCAGTACCTAAAGCTAAGTTCCTCTTGCCAATTTTGAAGCGAGCAAGCTTTCAACAGACTGTAGCGGCACAGAGATTTCGTTACTAGACACGTACTACATTAGTCCCAAAACCTTTTGTATAACTGGAGCATCAGCAGAATTAAGATCTTCACGAATTTAACCGAGTTGGAGTTCCACTTCCTCAGGTTCATGCTGGCGTTGTTCAGCTTCGCTTCCTCCTCAGTATCAGCACCTATCGCCAGATCGCCCATATAAAAGGATTCCAGCAGCACCTTGCATGTTCTGGGGAAACGAATCTTTTCTTCAGCTAAATGCAAGCGTATGGTCCCAGTCAAAAGAAATGGACGAGAGTTGACCCTATACGTGACCCTGATCATCCTGTAGTCCTTTTATTCCGATCTCTGGTTGCGAAGCATACGAAAAAAAACATGGCTGCCACGATCGTTCACATTTAGCGAAATTTTCAGACAGTCCTTTTCCACATCCGAGATGCTTCCGAGAAGATTAGCAGCACTCTTAGAACCTTTTGCAGCAAGTTTGGACCTACATGTAACAAATCGTTGAGTGGCGGAAAGACACTGCAGAGGCATCAAACACAATCCTCATCATGGTTGTTATACGTTCTGTCTTATACACGGGACGGTGTGGTAGAAGATAACTCGCTTCAATATCTTCTTATCGCCAGAATGAACTACCTCAGCAATACCATCTGCCACCATCAGTCGCATCGTATTCTTTAAACTTTACTGGAATCCCCTTTAATCGCCTCGTTAGCGAATCAAGTCGCTTATAGAGTAATCTCGTGCTAAATAGAGAGTAGTAGTCAGACCCAATTAAAATGTTTAGTCCATCCTCTGCTGCGATCGAAATACGATTAGAACCCTTAACGAAAAACGAACGTAGCCCTTTTAGCGATGGGCATGAACTTCCTGGCACTTGCAGAACGTCAATACAGATTTATGGCACAACAACTGCTTCAATTTCTACACGTTTGTTCTTGTATTGGCTGATTAATGCGATTTTCACCTTCTGTAATTTTTGGCATGGAGATTTTTCCTTGGATCCAAAGGGGATCATGGAAATGTCTATTACACCAGTGGAGGCTTTCGCAAACGAAAGAATGTTTACTGCCGCCGTTTATACTATAACGAATTAGTAATTGTTTTTCCCTGCGCGGAGCTACGGCAATGCCTCTTTGAAAACATAAGGAAAGGCTAGAGTCCACTTGGGGCGAACAGTATGATACCCTATCCATATCCCTATATGCCCCAAAGAAAAAAGCATTCAGAAGATGATGGATAGCATTCTATTTTATTCTATTAAATGAAAAAAAAAACATAAGGAAAGGCATCAGTCCGCTTGGGGCGAACAGTAGGCGTTGCAATCAACTTTATATGAAAACCTTATAAAGGAGGGCGATGCCTAAACATCTTGTGAAGGTTGTAACACTCTATCTCTCTAACTTAAGATTCAAAACGGTTTTTTTCCAAATTTTGGGCGTGGCAATTTGCGTATTCAAAAAAATTTTACAGTTAACCATTTCGGAGCCCTAGGGAATATCTGGTCCAAATTTCAGCTTCCTAGCTTAAAAATAGCAAAATGTTGGAGTTTTGGCATCATTTTGTTTTGACGTTTATTTGAGATAATTTTGTGTTATCACAACAAAAAAAACTAGCTGGCACAAAGGAGGAAAAATTAATTCAATATGGAATATGAGGAAAATTATATATTATTATATGATTGAAAAGCAGATAGCAACAAATAAATTTTCCGGTTTTTTTTATATTTTACAATATTCATTTTATGAACTAAATTTAAAATCAAAATTTTACAAAGAATCACAACACTTATCAAGAGAATGATGTTTAGGTATTTGTGACAGATCCCACTGCAATTACGTCAAATAAAAGTTCTGTTCATGTATCTTGCTCGCTGTACTGCAAGCTTCACTGCGTCCAGAATTTCTGCACATGTGTTTTGGGTTGGATTGCAGTGGTTTTCATCTAAACTAAAACGCGTCGATTTTATTGACTCGGCAAAATCTTGCGAATGGACAATTGCGGCACAAGAGTGATTGGTTTTTACAAGTGGAAGCAGGACTACAAAGACCATCGAGAATGGAAAGCTGCTGCATTTCAGCCAAAGACTCTCTATAGATCGTGAGCTCTGTAGTTAATAAAGTACAACGGTACAGAGAAAACTATGGCATCGTGGTAGCTGAAAACTGTGTCGTAGGGTTTTGCAAATATAGCATGCTGCAAGCTGCTGAAAGCCAAATCGATCTGAGTTAACCCTGTTGTTGTGGCACATCTAGAAGGAGGTGGTGGCTGCGATTTTTACTACGAAGAAAAGCGCTTATGAGCTCATTAGCTGCAATTTCATTTAAATCAATCATCTCCATCGTGGAAAATGCCGTATCTGAGATTCCCTTCACTTACTGCATTCACTTTCACTTTTGGACGGTTTCAAGTCTGCAACTCACAAAATAAATGCTGGTGTCCCTCAAGGCTCCGTTTTGTCTCCGACTCTCTTTCTCATTTTTATCAATGACCTCCTGTCTGTCACTTCTAATCCAATCCATTCCTTCGCTGATGACAGTACCCTCAGCTTTACATATTCGTTTCCTGGGCAACGCCCCTCATCTTCGGGGGTTGAACTGGAACGGCAACGTATGTTAAGCTCATTGAATTCCGATCTTGACAGCATATTGAAATGGGGTAAAACCAACAGAATGGAATTTAATACTTCCAAAACGCAATGCTGTCTGCTATCATTGAAGCGAACCCCTAATTCTCTGCCATTATCCATGAATGACACTTCCATCGCTGAAACCGAACGACTTTCCATTTTCGGTATATCCTTCGTTGGAATGACCACATATTTGATGTCGCCAAGAACGCTGCGAAATGTCGATGCCAGAAATATTTCACCCCTTCTGATCTGGCTAGAATCTACAAGGCGTTTATTCGCCCAAAACTTGAGTATAACGCTCATATCTGGTCTAGCGCACCAATAACATATTTGGAGCTACTTTACAGGATCCAAAAACGTGCGATAAAACTTATTGGCGATCGAGACATCGCGAAATCACTTGACTCTCTGAGTCATCGTCGTAAAATCTCCTGCCTGTCATTGTTTTATCGGTATTTCCACCACAAGTGCTCAAATGAAATAGCCAGTTGCATTCCACCCCTACAGCAATTCAACCGCAATACTCGCCACGCGAGGAATGCACATCATTTTAACCTTAAGGCTGTTTTCGGTTTCGCTCTGTTTTTCCTTTGCATTATAATTTACAAACATTTAAAACCAACTTGCATCGGTTTCTCCCTTTCTCTAATCCTTCATTTCCCTAATGCCCGCACTGTGTCACTGCATTATAAGGGTATCCATTGTGCGCGTACATTATAAAAAAAAAAAAATTGTCATGTGCATCGTGGAATCCGCCGGGAAAACTTTCTTATCGATGTGAATTTCAAATTTGAAGTTGCTCGGTAAACAGCTTTGACAGAAGTCATAGGGGGGACCATAACTTTAAATATAAATTAGATAAGTAAAATCAGTAGCAAAATGGATAGTGTAGGTATATTTGAATATTATTAACTATTGGGATAATGTATCCATTGACAGGGAAAAATGCGCCTTATTTAGAGGAACTGCAGTAGATATATTGGTTCTTCCAGATTCAACGTGAGTTCTGAAATGCAATCACAATCTTTTAATATCTTTAATTAATTCTTTACTCTCTCCGCAAGTAGATTAAGCAGCTTGCTTGGGATTCTTTAGCGGATAATCTTGTGCATAGGACATTCAACCTTTTCAGAAGTGCTAAGAATGTGCTGGTGCCCCAAATTGCTTTCGTTACAAATGAATGATGTGGCCAAGAGGTATTTTTATGACAAACGTCGAATCCCAGAAGTGGTAATGTGCGTTGATGGAACGCAAATTGCATCAAAACTATAGACATTAATACTATAGTCAAAAGGGATATTTCAGCCTCGGATAATAACCAATATTCTTGCTACCTGATGATCAGATATGCGACCATAAACAGTGGATGCAACAAGGACTGATTAATAAAATATTTTATGGAAATAAATGCATAGAATACTTAAATTTTAGACAACAAGCACCAAATACGTAATGAATTAGCTGCGTATCCGAAATGTCAAAGATTTGTAAAATGCAATCACATTGCCGACAGGTGAACGTTTCACCTGGGAAGTATTGTACGATGACGATTTATGAATCTGAGTGAAACGTTCCATTCGGCGGATTCTACGATAGAGCTGAATGTTAAAATCCCCTAAAACAACTAAATTACCCACTTGAAACTTATCAAATAGTTTATTTATTTCGGATTTGAGACTATGTTTTTCAAAATTATTATTTCTTTATATAACTAAATAGTGTCCATCTTTATATTTAAATAATATATACTGAAATATTTGTCAGATTTCATATCTTCGAATTGAGAGTTAAGACTTTTTACCGATTTATGGAATTATACATGAAATCAAAAGTGGTCTGTAAGGCCTTTTCATTGCAAAGAAATTTAAACTGGGTCTACTGCAGAAAATGGCTTAGGGGGTTGGAAATTCCCATTTATATAAAGCCCGGTGGCAGTTGTTGCTCGGCTACATGCTATATATTACATATATGCTCGGTTCATTCCCGGACGTAAGTGAACTGCAACTGAATTCCTTTAGAAAAGACTGCAAAAAATAAAAACGATTTTAACGTGTCTCTTCAAACGCCTGAACTTGAACTCGAATTCGATCAATTTATCGGAGTCATATCAAGTTCAGACTAGTATAATACTCCTTTTAAACGGATAACAAAATCAAAAAGCAAAATGAAATATCGTTATAACCGAATGGTTAAGGAGAAAAGAAAAGCGCGTAAAAAATGGCAACAATCTCGTGCTCGGCAGCATAAAACGACATTATATAATCTATGCAGCACTTTAAAAAAATGATTCAGGACTTTAAAAATCGCGAAGTTTCTGCATTCCTTGAAGGGTTCACCGCGCACAAGAGTTCGAACTACTTGTTGTAGAAAGCTATAAAAAGCATTAAAAAGGCAAAATCGCAAGCGCCTCCTATCAGAAAAAATAATGGCGAATGGGCGAAACAAGACAAAGAAAAAGCCGACATTTTTGCCGCTCACTTAGAACGAACGTTTAAGCCCTTTGACGAAGATATGGCCTTAGAGGAGATACCTGACAATTTTAAAGTTAAAAGTGTTTTACTGGGTGAACTGTGCTACGAAATACTAAAATTTAAACTAAACAAAGCTCCTGGATACGATTTAATTACGGGACAGGTCCTAAAAGAGTTGCCTAGGAAAGCACTTAATATGTTTGTTTATCTCATAAATGCTTCGTTTAGGTTATTATACGTTCCACGACAATGGAAAGTAGCTGAGGTCATAATGGTCCAAAAGCCGGGAAAATCCCCATATGAGAAGAAATCGTATAGACCAATATCTCTTTTACCAATTATGTCAAAACTATTTGAAACATTTTTACTAAACCGGTTACACCCGATTATCAAAGAGCGCCTATTAATTCCTGATCACCAATTCGGGTTCAGAATTAAGCACTCTACAATCGACCAGGTTTATCAAATAACCAATGAAATTAAAAAAGGCCCTTGAGGAGAAATAAGTATGCTCTAGCGTTTTTCTCGACGTCTCCCAGGCTTTTGATAAAATATGGCATACGGAATTAAAACATAAGCCAAAATTAACCTTTCCCAAACAAATGTATGAGATATGGAGTTATATTTAGCGGATAGACTTTTCTGTGTTAAGCACGGAAACGAATATTCCGAATTCAAAGAAATCGCGGCAGGAGTTCCACAAGGAAGCGTCCTGGGCCCGATTTGATTTCTAATCTTTACTCGAGATATTCCGCAAGAAGAAGGCACAACTGTAGCGACGTTTGCGGATGATACTGCTATATTGGCCGTGAGTAATACGGTTGAATTAGCAACAATAAAGCTTCAACGGGCTATCAACAGCGTTTTTGAGTGAACAAAGACTTGGCGTATTGTCCTAAATGAAACAAAATCTACGCATTTTAATTTTACTTACAGAAATGTAACTACGCTACCCATTTTCATAGACTCCGTACAAGGTCCGTACGCAAATGAAGCTAAATATTTGGGAATGACACTAATTGAGATTTGGATGTGGCAACCGTCGTAGATGAAATAAAATCATTTGCCGGTAAGCAACAGACTCGCCTTCGCGGTCATTGCAATAACGAAATGATATATAATTTTAACGATACAAATTTAGTGCGCCGTCTTCAACGGATAAAACCATTTGAATTAGCGCAATAACATTCAACCGCGTCTTTAAGGCGTCACATGCAGGTGCCTCCGATGGGAAGCTGCCTGGTAAACGAGAATATAGATAATTAAATCTAAACTACTAGATAGGAAATAACTTAGTTGTATAAAGTAATTTGAAGGGAGGTGTTTTGTTTTTAGTCAGTAAGAATCTCACACTATTATGAGCACGTGCGAACGGTCCTTATAGTGTCTTATAGAAGATTTTCCACCTAAAAAAAGAAAAAAAGGGAGGTATAAGTACCGCCTTGGCTCTTATGAAAAGTAATACCTTCCGCTGGTACTACTGGAAATTGAACCCGCTCAATGGAAATGTGTTGATTTCTACGATATTGAAATACCTTAGGAATTTTTTAAACACAAGTCCATAGAGGTTCCCGAGAATGCCGGTGATGCAATCTTCCTAAACATCCAACCGTTTGGTCTTCGAAAGAAATCCAAAGCCGTATTGGAATTGAAATATTATCACTGTTACTTCTAAAATCAATATCAACCAATTTCCCAGTTGCTCCATTAACTAAGCCATCAGAAGTATTGATGTATGCAGTAATTATATACTTTGCCCTAGTCTTAAGAAGTAACTTAGCTGGAAGTCCCGGGGTTTCGAAGTTCCTTACAGGATTTTAGTAAGGATCGAAAAATGTTTGATTTGTTACTTTCAGAGACGGGCCCTTTAATTCTGTCAGTTGCTATAAAATTAAATTCAGGCGAAGGCAACTCTCTCAGTTTATTGTTATTAAACTCATATACTTCCGCATTAGACCAGAAAAGGTGGATAGCATTCGACGGTACATCAGAAGGAAAAGCCACAATTCTTTGCTTCATAAGAAGAATGTCTTCCTCCGTCATTTGTTCCATGGCCATATTATTTAGAGCTATTGAAAAAACTCGAACAAGATTCCCAAATACGACCACAGATATGCCCCCAAACAAATTTGCCTCTTACAAATTTGTTTACGCCAAGCATCTAATAGACAAACATTTTTGCTCCAACCATGGAAATTTCGTCTATAATAATCAATTTAAAAGCGATTAAGTTTGAAAACAGAGAGTTGGCAGTATTTCTACTCAACGGCACCAACTGCCGATTAACTGGCAGCGCGAACACTGAATGAAGGCTTGAAAAAGGTGGGTATTAGCCTACTTCTGCCAACGCCGGCACCACCCCCCACAAATTCACAGAATTGAACACTATAATTTGTGCTATGAAGAACATGCTGTAAATATATCCTTTGCTTTAAATTGAGCTTTTGTATGGTGCTCAGTAGTTCTTTTTGGGAAATCAGATTAGGCGTTTTGATAGCTCGCACTTCATCTCGTAGATCACCAGCAATTATATTTTCGTTCGGATTAACCTCGGGGTCTGCAAATATAGCGAATTCTTCATCCAAGTTGTGCTCTACTTGGGGTGGATGTTGATCATCACGAAACTGAGCCAAAACATTGTCTAACATATTTTGGTCACGAAATGCTTCATATTTATTGTTTTAAAATGAATAAGCTCCAAGTTTGTTTCGAAAACATTTTCAAAATCTACAGATAAAATGTCTTGTTCCCCATTTCTCCAGTGCACGAAAGGCATTTTATGCTCATTAATAAACTCAGTTGTATCATTATCGATGCAAAACCGCCTATCGCGAATGACGTGGGGTTGGGTGCGTTTAAGGGGCTATATTTCCGAGCCTGAAATAAATCGATTACCCAAGTACTGCAATTTCTGTTTGATTGTAAAATTTCCATTTGCTATTTCATCCATAACTTTTCGCAATAGTTTTGAAACCCCTCGACTCGACTTGTTAATGTAGTTTATTATAAATCCTTCAAAAATTCCTCCAGGTGCTTTAAAAAGTTTAAAAAGTGTTCGAAAATGATGGTCGAAGTATCGAGCACATGTCACTGGGTCCACTCTAATAAGTCGGGATTTTCGTGCAAACTACATTGAATCCGCTTCATCCACAACCTTACAATGAATTGCGAGTAATTCCTGCAATTTAGTTTCTGCAGCCGAAAGCGTTATAAAAAAGTGGGCAATCCAAATTGGCGTATCATTGCCATTATTTTCTTTTTCTCAGCCTCCCAGTGAGCTGACGACGATCTAATGCCCTTAAGTACATGGTAGCCATCATCATGTTGCACAAATTGTTAACATGTGATTCGGTTAACATGTTCTCTGCAGTATTAGTGTCTTCTTGTCCAGATATAATCCGAATGCAAATAGAAATTGCATTTCGAATACTCATTAATTCGAATTTTATATAAGAGTACAGTAACTTATCCACAGTTGCACACCGTCTGTCATACCGCCTCAGCTCTGATCGAGCGATTTTGCTATTATCCGTGCATCTGCGAGACCACTATCAAAAATTATATCCAGCGGTCGTCGACCTTCACCTGAAGCAATTGCAATTTGATCCGTTGGCACATTCTCAATTGGTATATTGTTTAATAAAGTCACTTGACCTCCCGAATTTAAATTCTCCGGTGCCAAGAGATCTTCATCCACAATTTCTTCCTCAACTCTTTGCCCTAAAAGGTCTTCTACTACTGACCGATCTGCTTTCGCAGCAATAAAGGAAATCTCATCCGCGTTTTGCATTTCGCTCTTCCAGTTTTGTGCTAGTGTCACGTTTTCCTCTAAGTATAAAGCTGTTGTTAGCAGATATTGAACTGCACTATAAACGTTGGCAGAACGAATAGTTTCGCACGTGAAGCTATGCGAGTTTGCTATTCTACGTTTTAAATACAATTGAATGACGTGAGTTTGATCAAAGATACGCGGAAGTGCAGAAATATTATCATCAACAACGAGTGGTATAGCACTCTGGCAGCACTTTTTAATCCACACTGTCTATCACATCAACGAGACATTGCTCCAAACTTGTCAAATCAAAAAATTCGAGACCGTTTACTAGACAGATATTTGGAACTTTTTGCTTCATAATTTGGATCTTACAATAAGAGCAAAATGTAATTATTATTTCAGAATCGGAAGGTAATTGAGTGGAAAAGCAAAATATTTTACTCGCGAAATCAGTGGAAAATTTTCTTTCAATTAGGGATTTATTTAAGGTCTTAATTTGCGCCTTAAACCAAAGTCCCCCACAACAGCTACATACTTCTGTGGGTCCTTGTTGGACAGTGTTGTTATAATCGCGAAGGGAACGCTGTTGATCAAGTTGAATTCGGTTCGATTTATATTAAGTATTTATATATATATAATTTGTTTAAACAAATAATAAATTTTTCAAAGAATAAATTCACGATCACTTTAAAACTACCTTGGTCGATCAATTATACTTGGAATGGAAAAAGAAATTCACTTAATCTTTAAATTAACACAAACTTGTTACTAAATACACGTTGCACAAGGCTTTGAAAACAGAAAAGAACACCTATTGATTGAATATAATTGTACGCACTTCACAATTTTTGAAATGTTATGAAAAAAAAGAAGAATGTTTCTGTCGTTTCTTATATTTTTTCAAATCAACTTTTTTAAAAGAATTTTTTTTATATATTTAACACCACAACACAAACTTTTTATTTCAACAATATGATGCTAATTCGCTTATAATTACTTTGTCTGCTGTACTTTTCAGTAAAAGTGTTAAGAAAAGAAATGTTTATGAATGAATTGCATAATACATGTACCTATTCGTATCCGCGTTTTTTTTACAAAAAGTGCAATAAATTAGTTTTAATATTCTTGCGTGTATCATTCTCATCTTTTCCCTGTAAGTACATTATTACCTACTCACTTCACTAAGCATAAAAGCACCCTTCTTGATTTATTTTTTGTGAACCATATTTATAAAGCTCTTACACTTAACACGATCTCATACACTTAACTTTTGAATGTGAACCCACCATTTTAAACAATTATTTTAATTTTTGTAATTTTAAGAAGATCAACTATAGTCGGTTGGAAAGAGATCTTAGTTCTATCAAGTGGTATGATGATCAATTAGCGTTTATTGAGGGTAACATCCGTAATCTTTTTAACAATCACGTTCCTCTTAAAACTAAATCCGACGTTAGAAATCGTCCGTGGTTCACTAGCAAAATAAAACGTTTAATTCGAGAGCGTGACCAGATGTAAGCGTAAACAGATATATGCCCGTTGTAACAACCTTGATCCAAATGAACTAAATGTAACTTTTACCTCTCTTCCTGTTCCTGCCGTTAGTGATCCTCTGTTGTGTGAAACTCCTCAAAACAGTTCACGTAGTGTTATTTTTCCAACTAGTTTCAGTTTTACTTCTGTTGATGAAGTGGATGTTCTACAAAGTTTTGTTTCTATTAAGTCTAATTCGGTTGGATTTGATTAAATTCCTCCGGGTTTCGCTAAAGCTATCCTTCCTTACATTCTCAAATCTATTACGCAATTATTTATACTATCCTGTTGACTGGACTATTTCCTACTACCTGGAAGCGTGAAAAATTATACCTGTCCCCAAAAATCAAAATGAATTACGTCCGATTGCTATTTTACCGTTCTTTTCAAAGGTTTTGGAAACAATTTTAAACTCCCCAAATCCAAACACATTTAAAAAATAATCATATGCTCTGCAAAAATCAGTCTGGATTTCTTCCAAAGCATAGCCGTACAAAAGCGTTAATTGATGTTGTGGAAGACATACGGCAAGTTGTAGATGATGACAAAGTTACATTTCTTTTTTTTTATTAGATTTCTCAAAGGCATTTGACGCTGTGAACCATAATATTCTAATTAGGAAGCTTAAGAGAGAGTTCAATTTTTCATCTTCTTCACTGAGTCTTGTTTCATCTCACTTGAACGACAGATTCCAAGCAGTTGAATCAAACAATTGTGTATCTTCATTTCTGCCTTTAAGCAGAGGCGTTCCTCAAGGATTAATTTTGGGTCACCTATCTTTTACAATGAACATAAACGACCTCCCCTCGTGTACCTCAAGCTCTTTGGTTAATATGTATGCTGATGACGTTCAGGTACGAAAAAGCTTTCCTTTGGGTCTTTTGGAGAATGCAGCGTATGAAGTTAATTAAGATATTAATCGTATTTTATGCTGGTCGCGATCGAATGGCCTCTGCATAAATCCTTCAAAGAAAAAAGTTTGGTTATTTCAAGAAGGTCTATTGACACGTCTTACTTTCCCAAGTTATCTCTGGATGACTTACCTATTCAATTCGTTGATTCAGCTAAAAATCTTGGCATAACGTTCAACAAAACGCTAGTACCAATCCGCTATAAATAATTAGTGTCTAACCTACAATTCTTTGTGCATGCTGCCTGGTTGTGGACTTACCACCCTCTTACCGTCCGATTGATAAGTTGTACGACCCTGTTCAGGGCGAGGCTCAGACAGTATTTAGAAATACTTCGATGATGATGATTAGATATATTTAATTGTATCCGTTTCTGTTAATTTCTAAAAATTCGCTTTTATGTTTTTTTAGTTCCTTTTTTTTATTCAATGAATTAATTGATAAATAAATATTTAAAAATTTAAAATGAAATAATAATTATTGTATATATTTTCCACTCAACTTAACGCATACAATTTTAAATTCCAATTAAAGCTTACGGTAGTCTATAAGATTTTTGTATCTTTATGTGTAATTCTATTGCTAAATAAAAAAAAAAAATAAATTGTAAAAGCCTCAAAAGTGTATGATAATGTATGTGGGTATTTCATTGAAGACATACATTTCAGTTCAGAGAATGTAAAAATTTTATTAAGAAGAAAATTATCGTTACCTAAAATAATGCCCATTAATGAACTTCAATAATTGAAAGATGATTTAGAAATATGTATTACCAAAAGAAAAGATCACTTCTCTATCTATTTTCAACTCATTCATATTGTTAAGCATGGTTGCAAGGGTTCGAAACAGCAATATTGTTAATTTTATGACATAAATTCTTACAAGCCCTGTATACCAATCCACAACAATCATAAACATTGTTGCTTTTCTTGTGTCTACCTGTCAGCTACAATATACCCAGAAATCATTTTGAAAACCCCAATATTAAAATAAAAACATAAGGAAAGTCTACAGTCCGCTTGGGGCGAACAGTATGATACCCTATCCTTATCCCTATGTACCCGAAAGAAAAAAAGCATTAGGAAGATGATGGATAGAATTTTATTTGAAATTTAAAGAAAAAAATTTTTTTTTTTAAAAAACGCCCCCAAAAAGTGGGCGTGGCCAAAAACTTTGTATGGGCAATATATTGGAAAAAATATTGGCTAAATATATTGTTAAACATTTTTTTTCGATTTCTATGAAAATTTTCAAAGAAAACAGCATTTTAGTGGAAAACGCCCACAAAAAGTAGGCGTGGCAAACAACTTTATATGACAAATTTATAAAGGTAGGCAGTACCTACATATCTTGTGAAGGTTTTACAACTTTATCTCTCTAACTTAAACCTTAAAACGGTTTTTTCTAAATTGTGGGCGTGGCAGTGGGCGGATTTAAAAACTTTTAACACTTTACCATTTCGGGACCCTAGGGAGTATATGGTCCAAATTTCACCCTCCTAGCATAACTTTAAAGGCCTCAAAAGTTGATACGGACGGACGGACATTGCTAAATAGTCTTAGGATTTGGTCCTGATCATAAATATATATACTTTTATGGGTCTACGACGAATATTAAGGGGTGTTACAAACTATGTGTCAAAATTAATATACCCTTAGGATAGGGTATAAACATAAGGAAAGGCTACAGTCCGCTTGGGGCGAACAGTATGATACCCTATCCTTATCCCTATATACCCCAAAGAAAAAATTCATAAGGAAGATGGTAGATAGCATTTTATTTCATTCTATAAAATTTATAGAAAAAAAAATATTTTTTTGAAAAAACGCCCAAAAAAAGTGGGCGTGGCCAAAAACTTTGTATGGGCGATATATTGGGAAAAATATTGGCTAAATATATTGTTAAACATTTTTTTTCGATTTCTATGAAAATTTTCAAAGAAAACAGCATTTTAGTGAAAAACGCCCACAAAAAGTAGGCGTGGCAAAAAACTTTATATGACAAATTTATAAAGGTAGGCAGTACCTACATATCTCGTGAAGGTTTTAAAACTTTATCTCTCTAACTTAAGCCTTAAAACGGTTTTTTCTAAATTGTGGGCGTGGCAATGGGCGGATTTAACAACTTTTAACACTTTACCATTTCGGGACCCTAGGGAGCTCCAAATTTCAGCTTCCTTGTTTAATTTTAAAGGCCTAAAAATTGCGTACGGACGGACGGACGGACGGACATTGCTAATAGTCTTAGGATTTGGTCCTGATCATAAATATATATACTATATTCATCTACGACGAATATTAAGGAGTGCTACAAACTAAATTTCAAAATTAATATACCCTTAGCATAGGGTATAAAAAGGCGTAAATAAAATGGTGGATAACATTTAATTTAATTTTATATGAAATTTATAAAAAAACTTCAATATTGGAAAAAATGCCTCCAAATAATGGGCGTAGCTATTGATTATGTTATTATGTTATTATTTTTGATGAACAATTTTTCTTTTAAACAATTTTGACTTATTTCTGTGAATTGTAGATTTTTAGTTACAATAAGACCCCCTGTAATTTCTTCAATTACAAACATTTTATTTATCTTATGTAATCTACACATTACTTTCCTTAAAAGCGTTTCGAATACACTCTTTTCGGTGTTCTTTAAATTTTCTTACTAAAAATTGGTTATTGGCTTGGTAAGCTTTATTTCCTTGTATTAAGACTTCTTCTATTGGATGATCTAATTTGTTCAATTGTAGTTGCTGCCGGTTTACATGACCAAAAATGTGATTTAAATTTTTTATCAAAAAAAAAATTAATAAAATCGTTAGAGCTGTGTTCGAATTTAATTTAAATTTAAGAAAATCGTTAGAAAAAAAATTATTTCAAAAATCGAAGTATGCAAATTTGTTTAATTTAATAATATAAAAAAGGCAGTAACATTTTTTGAAGTTCGCTTTGTTAGTTTTCCATACATTGGCGGTTTTATAAATTACCGTTAATCGAATTTTTTTCCAAAAACTGAGTATGCAGTATTTTTGGCCCCATCAAAAAATGAATACAATTCTTGGAACCATTTTCTAGAAAAATAGTGATAGGTGAATTTCACGAACAAAATTGTATGGCAGGTACTGTTATTTCAAACGATAAAGTAAAAAAATGAAAAGGTGACCCGAGATGTAACCCCCCCCCCCCCCCCCCCCCCAACTTTGAAGCAAATCCGTCAAACCGTTTCGCCATACGGTGCCCCGACAGATAGACAGACCGACGGACAGCCTGGACGGACCCACTTTTTTGGACTTTTCTATAGTCGTAATATTATCCCTCATACTCAGTTTGAGTTCGAAATTTCCGCACGATCGCAATAACTTTCTCTTTAGTATACTTATGTTTATGAGAAGGTTCAAAATAGTTATTTAATAAATATGAAGTTGTTGCAATTAAATGTTTCTCAATTGTTTACCTGCCCTAAAAAAAACATACAAGTAACAAGTATATAAAATGTATATTATTGTATTATTGCATGAATATTACTAAATTAGTAATGTTTGGGTGTAAAATTTTTAAAGTAAATAGTTTTGGATTATTTCTTTTACATATAGTTTTCAATTCTTTGGTTGTTTTATTATTTCTTTATTGAACATATGAAAGTTAAATGTATATTCATATTCGGAACGTTCATATGAGAGCCAGCGAGAGAGCTAATTGACAGACTGCGAAGGAATAACTCTAATATCATTTTTAGACACAAAATGCAAACTTTATTACTCCAATTGAAAGTATAAGAAAATAAAATATTTCGTCATGATGATGAATAAAAATAATAATGAATATTTCATCATCATTTATAAATTTCATAACGTTATTATCTTTGAATTGGAATAGTAAAGTTAACATTTTTGTGTTTCTACAATTCTTATAAGCTGTTGATAATGGTCAGTTAAAAAATAAAAGCGGTCTGTAAAATTACTTTTAAACAGAAGGTTTAATAAATATTTGAGCAGTGGCTTTATTGCATACTATGTTAAATTATTAAAATGGTCAGTTAACTGATCACGCGCTAATATTAATTTCATTCATTGAGATTTTATTTATTTTAACTACAATTTTAGTAATTTCACAGAATATTTCATTAATTGTCAGCTGAAACAATTATTAAAACTTCCGTTTAAAAATTATTTGATTTTAATTATTTTACTCGACATTCGATAAATCAACGACCAAAATTATTTTATTGACAATTTAAAACTGCTAAACTACCGGCAAACAAATTATGGTAATCCTTATTTTATTTGTAACTTGCGCAACTGCCAAAATGTTTACGAAAGTGCTTAAAAATGTTTACCCAAAAAATATATTTGCTAGGCAAATCTAAAATAATGCATAATATAATATCATCCTAAATCGTCGCATGTTATTACGATGTTTGACTTTTAAAATGTCAACATGAGACCTTTTTTAAAATGGATTTTTAGGCGCAGAACTGCTATTGTGTGCGTGAACTGGCTTAATTTGATTTGCATGTAAAACATATTTTGAAGAATAAAAAAAAAATAGGCGGAAGGGCCAAAAATCCTCTCTGTGTCGACTATCTGTAAAATTACTCATCTGTGGCGACCATGCTTCGCACAACGAAAACACCGATTACCTTTGCGCAATATGTCTCTTTTTCCACGAGTGACAACTCACTATCGCACTCTTTTTTAACATGTCTGTCTGAGGAACGGAAAAGGCATTCGTCTTTGTCACTTAAAGAAACCAAGCTAGCTGCAGTATTGGTGGTTGAAAACGAAGTAGATGGTTTGACAGTTGTCGCGACAGAGAAAACTCCACTTTTATCTAATCACTTCACTTCTCGCTTTAAAAAGCGCATTAGACCTTGGACTAACTTGGCTCCGAAATGTGAAAGGGCAGAAGTACTTCCCGAGTCTAAATTTCTGGTATCTTCAACATCGCTATCTCTTTCGGTCAGGCGGTGATAATCAACTCGAAGATCAACTGGCATGCATCGTAGCATAGCAATATGGACTTGAGCATGACACAATATTGGTGCGAGGTGCATTTGCCATGCAGTTAAAGAGCGAGTGCAATCTGTAATACAATTGTACAAATTCCGTACGACAAATGCCCACGACGTCTGTTCTTAAATGTATTGGGCGAAGAGAGATTAGCTGCTCCATGTGTTTGCCCACTAGACGTTTGGTGCCTCCAAATTACTCTTGTAGAAGTGAGACAGCTACATCAGACGTTGTTTAATTGTTGTTTCTACGCACGAAACTGTTCCCAAAATGGCAGCCATTCTTGAAAATTGCCGTCAAATTTTCTCAACTGAAATTTGAGAAGTTTTAATTAACAATTGAAGAATTTGCGGCAGATGTCGACGATGTGATGGACTCAAATTTTTAAATAACTGGAGTCTGATTTCTTCGAATTTTATTTTGATGCGAGTTTAGTTTAGCAAGCGTACCTATGGCAGAATCTTGGCAGTCAGCAATTTTTCCAGTTCTTTATCAAGATCAGCACCGTCCACTTTCATGAGATTTTTGACAAGCACTTCTGTATTCCTTCTCATCAGTCTTTTATGTGCTGCGGTCAATCGTTGAATATAGGATAAAGTTCCTCTTCTATTTCATCATACCTTTTTGGATCATTTAATTGAGATTCATCCGTGCTAAGAAATTCCGACGCCGCTTACGATTTTAGTGACCGACCGCGCTCAGAGCTCCATTAAAATGTTTACTTTTTTTAAGCCACAAAATAAATTTTATACATACTTTACGATTTTTATTTGAAGGTCTTTGTCCGTCTTTCTCCCGGGTTTCGACACCGTGAGGAAAATGCGTAACTTAAGCGAGCAGAAAGACCAAGACTAGGTTAAATATACATATGTTTGTTAGGTAGGTAATTCTTTCTACCATTCAATTACAATTAGGTGAGCGTAAGAAAAATACTGAAGAAAAATGATATAGAGAGATATTATAAAGATGTATTAGTATTAAGTATTATACAATTTCTAACAGCCTTTGAAGGCCCCCCACGCCTGCCTTTAAATTGGCGCAACGCGTATTACATCGAATTAAACATAAAAAAAACATCGAATATCACGTGGGAACCAAACAAACAAAAGTGATGGCAAATAAAAAATGTAAATCTAAGTTTATGGTTTTGCAAGATAGAGATACGCTGTCAGAGTGGAGTTGTAAAAGTGAATTGAAGAGCTAAAGAGTAAAATAAATAAACATAAAATACAACGTCTCTTCGCTTACTTTTAAAACGTGTAATTGGCGCCAACGGTGAGATCTTATTTGGTGAAAAGAGATCCAATGATCGAACCGAAAATAAGAACAGTGCATTGAGCAGTGAACAATAAAGACACATTGGAAACACAGCGAAGTCTTACTAAACCGTCTTAAAGATGTGTAAAGAACAACAAATCATGTGAATATACGGATATAATAAGACGAAATCACTTTATTAAAATTTACTACCCCCTTCGGGTAAGGGTTAGATAATACCCGAGGTAGGCGTGCCTGTCGTAAGAGGCGACTAAAATTCACCTCCGTATACCGAGCATAATAGCGTATACAAAATAATGCAATGGACAAAACTGTAAGATATAATACCCCAGGTAGCAGAACAGTTCCACTGGAAAATCCGCACTCTTCGGAGGCAGACTCTACGGATTCTGGGGAGAGCCATTTATTGCAATTTTTTGACCCTTTCAAGGGTAGCAAAAGGGTATCTAGATCACAATTAAAATCAAAAAGAAGTCCTACCGCGCAGAAAGACTTTCCGCGCGTACCCCGGGACTCAACGGAAACTAGAAGCTTCGAGGAGGAAAATATTGACCTCCGTACAAAGCTTAATAAAATCGAACTGCTCTACAATGAGCTGAAAACCGAGTTAGACCAGCTTAAAGTCGAGAATAAGGCACTTAAAGAATCTTTGACGCAAAAGCCCTCTGAAGGTAAAACGTTTGTCGTAAAAAGTCTTTAACCAATTAAAATGCAACCAAGACGCAAGAAAAAAATCGTACAGATAAAGTTAATGTCGCGGCCAATTAATGTTATCGGAATAACGGATTAGGTCAAGCTTTATATATTTCTTAAGGAAATCTTAAAGTCCACATTCAAAGTAACATCTTTGAACAATAATGTGTGGAAAATAAATGTTGACCCCGACAGTTACCGCGCGGTTTCTCAAAAACTAAATACTGAGAAAATCCAATGGTACACTTACCAAAATAAGTCAGAAAGGCCACACCGAGTAGTGGACTTCATTATTTGTGCTGCAAAGACGACGTTTTTCAAGACCTTAAATCCAAAGGCTTCAAAATTATCGACGCAGTTAACCTGATTTAAAAAGAGAAGCGAAAAAACGATAAAGATGTGGAAACTCTAGTCAAGCGCGGACTTCCGCTATTCATGCTAAGCTTCGAAAAGTCAGAAGACATTAAAAAAATTTACAATATAAAAAGTATTCTTAACATCGTAGTTAAAATTGAGCCGATGCGTAAGATGACTAGACTCATCCCTCAATACAAGCGTTGTCAAGGGTGTAACCACACAAACGCATATTGTCAAAAAGAACCGCGTTGCGTTAAATACGCCGGGAAACATTTTTCTATAGATTGCAGCCTTAAAAGACAGGATTTACCAACCTGCATAAACTGTAAGGGAAATCATCCGGCAAACTATCGCGGTTGCGAAGTAGCTAAAGAGCTTCAAAGCAGGCGCGATATAGTAAAGAAAAAAATTGTTACCAGTTCGAGGTAAAAAGAATGACAAACCCAAACCCAAAACAAATCAAATAAACGACGAAAAAGCTTAAAGAAAACGTCAAAGCTGCCGAGAGATAGGTATTTTAAAGAAAAGCCGTCGCCTCCGGAGCCGAAGGCTAAGGAAATTCCAAACCGTAGCGAGAAAAGATAAATAATAGTAAAGTGTTGTCAAAACCTCGGCCACAGACATACGCTTAAGCGGCGTTCCAAGCTAATAAGCAAATCGATACAGCGGCTGACCCAGTCGAATAAGTCTTTTCTGCAATTCTTGCTAGACTGGAAGAACAAAGTCGTTTTAATAAACGCATATTTGAAAAGTTTGACGAGCTTGACCATAAACTTCGGGGCTGACTTCATCACATAAGTATCAATATAAATAGTAACGAAAAAACTAATATAAAAATAAGTACGTGGAATGCGAATGGCCCTATACAAAAGATCGACGAACTTGGAGTTCTTACTCGTACAAATATTATCGACATATGCTTGATTTCTGAAACGCATCTTACGAAGGAATCAAGTGTAAAAATTAAAGGATATAGTGCCTATCATGCATATCACCCTTCGGAAAGGGCTAGAGGCGGAGGCCTATGCTTGTTTATAAAAGACAGCATTGAACATTCAGTAAGCAAAAAAATCGAGCAGGTTAATATTCAAATTTTCGTGTAAAAAATAATTTAACTCACTCATACGGAACTTTGTTGTCGGTGGTGATTTTAATGCAAAACACACCTCCTGGGGTCCACGATGCATTTCACCAAAAGGAAAAATTGTCTATGAATCCGGTATGCAATTTGAAGTAGACTTTTACTCGTCAGAAAACCGACGTATTGGCCTACGGATACGGCAAATACTCCAGACCTTATAGATTTTTACATTTTAAAAGGTATTTCCGAAATCTTAGTTAAAATTGAAGAATGTTTAGATCTGTCTTCTGATCACTCGCCTATCATACTGACAATTAGCGGCTGCTTATTGACAAAGGAGGCCCCACCCAGACTTACTAGCGTTTCAACTAAGTGGGATGCCTTTAGAAAAGACTGCGAAGATAAAATCGATCTTAACGTGTCTCTTTAAACGCCATTTGAACTTGAACTCGAAGTCGATCAATTTATCGGAGTCATACAAAGTTCAGCCTGGTATAATAATCTCTATAAACAGATAACAATATCAAAAAGCAAAATAAAATATCCTCAGGAAATAACTGAATTGGTTGAGGGGAAAAGAAAAGCGCGTAAGAAATGGCAACAATCTCGCGCTCCGCAGCATAAAACGATATTAAATAACCTATGCTGCACTTTAATAAAAAAGATTCAGGACTTTAAAAATCGCGAAGTTTCTTCATACCTTGAAGGTCTCACCGCGGACAAGAGTTCGAACTACTTGTTGTGGAAAGCTATAAAATGCATCAAAAAGCCAAAATCGCAAGCGCCTCCTATCAGAAAAAATAATGGCGGATGGGCGAAACGAGACAAAGAAAGCCGACATTTTTGCCGATCACTTAGAAGAAACGTTTAAGCCCTTTTAGGGTCAAGAGCTAATCGAAGATATGGCCTTAGAGGGGATACCTGATAATTTTAAAATTAAAAGTGTATCACTGGCTGAACTGTGCTATGAAATACAAATACAAAGAAATACAATGCTCCTGGATACGATTTAATTACGGGACAGGTCCTAAAAGAGTTGCATAGGAAAGCACTTACTATGTTTGTTTATCTCATAAATGCTTCGTTTAGGTTATTATACGTTCCTCGACAATGGAAAGTAGCTGAGGTCATAATGGTCCCAAAGCCGGGAAAATTCCCATATGACAATAAATCGTATAGACCAGTGTCTCTTTTACCAATTATGTCAAAAGTATTTGGAAAAATTTTAACTAAAACGGTTACACCCGATTATCGAGTTTGAAACATCAACAATGAAGCTTCAACGGGCTATCAACAGCGTTTTTAAGTGGATAAAGACTTGACGTATTGTCCTTAATGAAATAAAATCTACGCAGGTTAATCTTGCTTGCAGAAATTTAACTACGCTACCCATTTTCATAGACTCCGTACAAATTCCGTACGCAAATGAAGCTAAATATTTGGGAATGACACTTGATGCGAAACTAAAATGGAAATCGCACGTAAAAAAGAAACGAGAAGAGCTCATTATTAAATATAATCAAATGCATTTTCTGCTTTTTCGGTTTTCCAAACTCAGCATGCAAAACAAGCTGCTTTTATACAAGCAAGTTCTGAAACCGGTTTGGACGCATGGTATACAACTTTAGAGTTGTACCAAAGCAAATGACATCAAAATTTTACAAACTTTTCAAAACAAAGTGTATCATAAATAGTGATATCTACAGAGATTTGGATGTGGCAACCGTCGAAGATGAAATAAAATTCATTTACCGTAAGCAACAGACTTGCCTTCGCGGTCATTGCAATAACGAAATGCTATATATCTGTGGTCACAAGCCATAACCGCCTAAGTCGGTTTTTTGTACTTTTCAGGAGAGCAGTTTTAAGATTAAATTTAATGCTACCAATCCGAAAATTATTTTTTTAGTATAATTGTTTCACAAAATTAAAGGTATTATAAGCCTTCGTAATCTGAATTTCAACATTATGTCTTGACTTAGGTTGTTATCTACCATTTTAATAACTACCATGTTTAACAAAAAAATGATCTAGATGAATGGTAAAATGTTAATTTTAAAAATACTATGTACTTATGCACTAAAACGGAATTGAATTGTGTCGTTTCATTCTAAGTTGGCCGGTGATCCTGTCCTGAGCGATATTTTTTTGATTTCATCTACTAAAAATAATCAAGGTCTTGGTTAATTATTCTTCCAAATGCAATAAAAATGTATGAATTTAAGCTTATTCAGTTCAGCTCTAGAATTAAAAATAATAGAAAGGAAAACGCAGCATATCAAAGTTTAGAACATAGAAACCATTTTAATTGGAATTTAATAGAAAAGAAATTAATATGTTAATACAAATTCGGAAGTTTAATGTATAGCCAGTAGTAAAATTAAAATCACATTCGCTTTTATTCTGAGCTTCACCAAGATCTAAACATCTTCTTCGTTTTCCGTTTCTGTCAAATCAGGGTGAGTATTCAGTTCATCCATATTGGTGCGAAGGTTGTCGTAGAAAGTATGGAACTCGGGGTTTATGAACTGCTTCAGGAAAACTAAATCTCTTTTCTTTTCCTGCGAGATACACGGAACTTCATCAATTTTTTTAATTTCGGATTCGGGAATAGAGGAAACGCTTCTTTTTCCTATCTTAAGGATCTTAAAAGGAGCAGTACTATCCAAAGACGTTTTGTAAAATACCTTATTAAGACATTTTGTGTAGCGTAGCCATCTTACGGTATTCCACGTGAACTTTTCACCGTCTTCATTAAAACGTTTCCAATTAAATTTCTGTTTGGACAGGTCAGAAAAATTAAGAAAATCATCCGATTTCATTTCTACAACTTCAATGTTATGGCCCACCGTGTTAACGAATTGGTACCAGTCTCTCGGCACTTGGATTTCCACATTTGTTTTTTTTTTTCCTTTCAATTAATGCACTGTCACATTCCATGTGTATGTCCTGGCTCGAGAAATTTATGGTCAATGTAGTCCAGATTTTGAATGTTGAATACCTTAGCTAGAAACATGGCAGCGACAAATGAATTTTTGTTCTGGCCAGTGCACGAATCGCTATAAAAAGTAATTCGATTTGTATGTGCAGATATCGTGTTTAGAAGTTTATACAGACATGACGATATTTCGTTTCCACCCCGACGAGCCATAGCCTCATGCCACATAAAACATTGAGCTTTATTAGTTTCTAGATAGTGGACAGTTAAATTAAAGGTCCATAGTTGCCTTTTATAGAAACTAATAGAGTTTCTTAAGAACGGGGTTGGTAAGCATTGCTGCAAATCGAAAGCAAACACCTTCATATCTCTGGAAGATATGGCTTCCATTTTGTCATCTCTCTTAGCTGCATAAGCCATTTCAGCCTTGTCTAAATGCATTGATTTCTCATCCATGAAAACAGTCTTTTCTTCTTCACTTTGTGATACTTTAATTTTAAGGACAAATCCATCACAAGTACTGCATATATCCACTTTTGGGGCCTTAAATTTAATACCCATAGTCTTAAATATTTCCGAGTATTTTGAAAGGCTTAATGGATTGTCAAATTTTTCTTTTTACATAGTGTGCAAAGAAGATAGACTAAGGCTAGCATGTAAATATTTTTTTGATGTATCGCGTCGGCTGTAATGGCTTTCGTAGGCAGGGAATTCTTAAATATGTAGCTTAACCTCTTCTTCTTTTTTTGAGCAGGTTTTATTAATACCTCGATGATCTCTGAATGACACTATGGGACAGCCTATCTTTTTACGTATAACTGATTTAGCAAAACTATCGGTCTCATTGAAACACTGTAAGAAATGTTTTCTGCATACACCTATAACTTTACCGTCAAATTCTAATGTATACTTCGTAGTATTTTCTCTTTTCGTTTTCGCTCATTAGAGTTAACCAGGGTATCACATTTCTTACTTTCCACTCTTATTAGATACCCGATATACAAAATTCGTCTATCATAAGACCCTAGGGACCAATAGTGCTCAAAAAGTGACTGAATTTTATCAAATCCAATTTTTTCTTTGCATTTGTTTCTGCACATGCCAAACGGTGTACATTTTCTTGGGTTAATCTTTTTGCCAGATATCGTATCATAGGACTTTCCATTATTTCGTAACTGAGACCGAAGTAACTTATTATTTTTTTTTTGGTGTGACCAGTGCGTTCTCTATTTGAGTTCCTAGTCGATTAATTTCCTCATTTTCAAGAGAAACATTTAACGAAGTCTGACTATCATTATCACTGCTCAAAGATACATTGAAATCCGGATCTTTAACAGAATCGTCAGAATTTTCCCATTCAGGCTGTTCATAGAAATTCTCTGCAGATTCACCAATTTCTTCAATTAATTTTGGCTCAACTGGAAAACCCAAATTTATTACACCTGGACCTAAAACGTTAAAACATTATGTTGAGATTTGGTTTACAAACGTAAAAGATTCAAAATCAATATAACTTTTAAGAAATTCGGGATCAGAGTAACTTGTTTGGGTCTCATTTTGTACACTAGGCTCATAATTATTTGGCAATATATCATATGGATGACAGTCTTCTTTCAACTCAATATTACTTGTGTTATTTTCTTCTCCATTGTTGATGTTAGCTTAATATAAGTCAAGTTTTAATTAGAAACAGCATTGCCAAATACTTAAAAGAAATTTCTTACAGGTATCAATGTTTTCATTTTGAGTCGGTTCTGTTTCATAACCCCTGACATTTTCTAGAATAACGTAAAAATTGAGGTTTAAATGTTTTTTTTTTGTAAAATTAATAAATTAAACATTTATTTTATTTCCAGTAGAATTTATCTATAATGGAAACGCAATAACTCCTTCCTTTTAAAGGCAAAAAATATATTTTATGAAATTAAGTTATTTGAAATATGAAATTAGACTAAACCAGAAATTTGTAAGAGAATCTGAAAACTGAAACAGAAGCATTGTCGAAGAAGCACCTCTATTATTTTGAAACATGACATTTCACTAGAGCCTTAGATATGTACCTATATGTAAATATAACGATAATTTTAGAGTAATACATTTATTTAGGGCACAGAGTTTTCAATTGTTAAAAAAATGTATATCTTATATGTATTATGTTATTTTGTGAGCTTTCAATATATTTTTTTTTGCTTTGGATTTCTTTATTGTTATAAAAACGAATATAAAATAATAATATTAACAAACCTTTGGCTTTTGCGCGTTCTGTTAAAATTTTGGCCAATTTTAAAATTTGTTCAGCACGAGACGACATTTTTATCACTTTAACTTCACTTCACTTTATTTCACTTGCAACTACACACAACGGCCAAACTGAAGTTATGAGCCAGCTTTTCCAATATTTTTTCTGCAATTAATTTAAGAATAACAGCCTATGTCGACTTTGGCAGTCAAATTTCATTATATACATTCGGAATAAAAGCCTAACTGCAAAAAAGTAGTTCGGATTTAATTTTTCAAATTTGGAACAACGACCTAGTCTCGATTCGACTTTAGATGGTCGTCAAATAAAACGTTATTTTGGAATAACAGCCTAAGTCGAGTTAGGAAAATTAAAAAATTGATTTTGATATGGAATAACAACCAAACTTAACTTTGCTTTTTTGAAATAAATTTAGATTTTGATATTCTTCTCAATAAAAATTCCTTATGTCGACTTAGGCTGTTATTCCAAACTAAAATCTTTAAAAATAGAAAATGAAGAGCAGCCAAACTCAAGTTAGGAAATTAACGTTAGAAAATTCATAAATTTACTCGAGTTAGGCTGTTATGGAAAAATTAAGCTGAAGAGTGACTTAGGCTGTTAGATTTTCAGTGGATAACGTCTTTAATAAGCATAATAAAAATATGAACGTTGGCATCAATAACTCAAAATCGTCCTAACTCGAGTTTAGCCCTTATGGTTTGTGGCCACAGATATTTTGAACGATACAAATTTAGTGCACCGGCTTCAACCATTTGAATTAGCGCAATAATATTTAACCGCGTGTTTTTGGCTGTACAAGCTGGTGCCTCCGATGGGAAACTGCCTGGTAAACGAGAATATAAATTATTAAATATAAACTTCTAGATAGGAAATAGCCTTGTTGTTGTATAAAGTAATTTGAAGGGAGGTGTTTTTAGTGAGTCAGAATCTTACACTATTATGAGCATGTGCGGTCGGTCCTCATAGTGTCTTCTGGACGATTTTCCACCTACCCCCGGACAAAAAGGGAATGGGATTTTTTGCGATATAAACCGAAAAAGGCTCAACCACACCAAATTGAACAATGTTGAGTGGTGCTAACTTAAATATTGGCGCAAATTCAACAACCACGAAGTTTTGGCCCTTCGGGTAGCAGTTAGAATAGCCGTGGTAGGCACGCGTGTCGTAGAAGTCAACTAAAATTCACCCTCTGTATACCGAGTTATAGCATGTACAAAATATATTATGAACAAAACAAAACTAGCAATTAAATATCCCAGATGGCAGCTCAGTTTTACTGGAAAATCCATACTCTTCGGAGGCAGCCTCTACAGATTCCGGGGATAGCCATTTATTGCAATTAATTGTACCTTTTAGAACTAGTAAAAGGGTTACTAGATCACCAGCAACGGGATCTGTGACAAAAAGAAACCCCAAAGGAAGTCTAATGGCGACGGAAGATTTTGCGCACTTAACCCGAGACTCAAAGAAATGTAAAACCTTCGAGGAGGAAAATAATAAACTCCGCATTAAGCTTAGTCAAATCAAAGAACTCTACCAGTTGTTAAAAAGCGAAATCGATCAGCTCAAAGTCGAGAACAAAGCGCTAAAGGAATCTCAGCTCAAAAGGAGTCTGAAGTTAAAACAGTTGTATAGTCGGAGTCACTGAATATAGAAAATTATATAGTCTGCTCAATGAAGTTTCAAAATTCGCATTCAAAGTCACATCTATGAATAATAATAAGTGGAAAATAAACGTTACCGATCTCGAAGGCTACCGCGCAGTCTCCAAAAAGCTTAATGCTGAGAAAATACAGTGGTACACGTATGAAAATACCCCAGGCCTGCATTCTTCGTGCCGCAAAGAAGACCTTTTGCAAGACCTTAAACTAAAAGGCTTCAAAATTATAGAAGCATTTAATCTTCTCAAAAAAGAAAAGCAAAACAACGAGCGAGATGAAATCATTGCAGTCAAGCGCAGACTTCCGCTCTTCATGTTAAGTTTTGAAAAGTCGGAGAATATTGATAAAATTTTAAAAAACATACTGAACATCATAGTCAAAATTGAACAGGTGCGACAAAAGACTAACTAGACTCGTCTCTTAGTGCAAGCGTTGCCAAGGGTACAATCACACTAACGCGTAGTGCAAAACAGAACCGCCTTGTGTCAAAAGTGCCGGTAAACATTTATCACAAGAGTGCAGTATGAATAAAAAGGATTTAAAAACCTGCATAAATTGCAAACGGAATCACCCGTCAAACTATCGCAGCTGCGATGTAGGTAAGATCAGAGTCGGATCAGAGTCGGTTGAACAAACGAATGTTTGAAAAATTGGACAAGCTCAAACATAAATTTCAAAGCACACATTTTAATAAATAAATATGAAAGACGCAAAAATTCTAAAAATAGTTACATGGAATGCGGAAACACGGAATTCTTCACGCAAGTGATATTTATGTATGCTTGCTTTCCGAAAATACGGTTTATGTGAAAATTAAAAGGCCAAACTTATGATATATATCTGTATATATCCATTTAAGGGAAAAGATAGACAAAAATGATTTTATTATCTCTGACTCACAGCACGAAATTTTGTTAACGGCGGTGACTCTA
This sequence comes from Ferdinandea cuprea, assembly GCA_963576555.1. NCBI lineage: Eukaryota > Metazoa > Arthropoda > Insecta > Diptera > Syrphidae > Ferdinandea > Ferdinandea cuprea. Next base: position 57,637,000 of record OY754960.1, read on the forward strand.
ATGCAAAACATAGTTTTTGGTTTTCAAGGTGCATTTCACCAAATGACAAAATCCTCTACGAAGCCGGTATGAAATTCGGGGTAGACTTTTACTCGTCAGGCAAACCGACTTATTGGCCATCGAATATGGCAAAAACTCCGGACCTTACATCACAAAAGAGATATCCGAAACCCATATTAAATTTGAAGAATGTTTCGATCTTTCTTCTAATCACTTGCCTGCCATTCTGACAATTAGTGGCAGCATATTAAAAATGGAGAGTCCACCCAGACTTACAGTTAGTGGCAGCATATTGAAAATGGGGAGTCCACCCAGACTTACAGTTAGTGGCAGCATATTGAAAATGGGGAGTCCACCCAAACTTACAAGCGCATTAACTAACTGGGACTATTTTAAAAAAGACTGCGCAAATAAAATCGATCTTAACGTATCACTCCAAACACTTGTTGAACTTGAGGACGAAGTCGATCAGTTAATCGGAATCATACAATGCGCAGCCTCCTTATAAACGCACAACAAAAGCAATACGCGAAATAATATATCCCCTGGAAATAACCGAATTAGTAAAAGAGAAAAGAAAAACGCGTAAAAATTGGCAACAATCACGCGCTCCGTAACATAAAACGATATTATATAATATATGCAGCACTCTCAAAGGGCATTAAAAAGTTAAAAATGCAAGCGCCTCCTCTCAGAAAAGACAATGGCGAATAGGCGAAACTGCCAACTTATTTGCCGAGCACTTAGAAAAAACGTTTTAGCCCTTTGATGGGCAAGAACTAATTGAAGATACAGCCTTAGGCCGGGTAGCTGTGTTATGAGAGACAAAAATTTAAAACCAACAAAGCTTCTGGATACTTATTTATTGCGGGGCAGGTCCTAGGAAAGCACTAAGCATGTTCGTCTATCTAATTAATGCTGCATTTATGTTATTGAACGTCCCAAGACAATGGAAGTAGCTGGGGTCATAATGGTTCCAAAACAGGGAACCATGTGACAAAATATCGTATAGACCAATATCGCTTTTAACAATATGTCAAAATTTTTTGAAAAAAAATGGAAAAGCGCCGACTTCATTTGGGTTCAGAATTAACTACTCTACAATCGAATAAATAACAGACTCTTCCGTATTAAGCACGGAAACAATTACTCAGAATTCAAAGAAATCGAGGCAGGAGTTCCCCAAGGAAGCATTACGAGTCCGATTCTCTTTTTGTAGAGGGAAATCCGTCCTCTTGTAGATACTTCTTGTGAAACTAGTTCGTCGTTAAGTGAAAAGGAAAAGGCCAAAACTTGTTCGAATTCACTCAGCAATTCTTGAACTTCCCAAGCAAACAACAAAATGAAGGACCAAGTGTTGGTCGAATCGTATTTGTATTGTGTATATATATATGCTTCCTTATCGGAGCGCAACTGTTGTTCGTGCAGGCTTATATTGATCCAAACAAAATAAAACCAAAGAAGTTAAGTGCATATTCACAAATTAAATTCAATCAAATTTTATTCGTCTATTAACTTATTTTGGTGTAAGAACAGAGTGTGAATTTTAATAGTAAAGTAAAATACAATGTAAGGCTCCCACTTCATTATATTAATTTAAGTATTAAGTAAAATACAATTTAAGGGTTACTACTTCATTATGTTTGTTAAGTATTAAAATATAAGCATTTAAGTTTAAAAGTATTGGTTACTAAAGTAATGTTAATTAAACAAATTTGTATTATTAATTTAAGTAATAAATAGGTTTAAGCAACAATTAATTAATTTATTTTAATAAATATAATAGTCACGCTACATTTTTAATTTATACTCGAAATATTCTGCAAGAAGATGACTCAACTGTAGCTATGTCTGCAGATGTTACAGCTATATTGGTAGTAAGTATGCGGTAGAATTAGCAACGGACAAGCTCCAACAGGCTATCAATAGGGTTGATGAGTGGACACAACTTGGCGCATTATCCTCAACGAAAAAATATCTACGCACGTTCATTTTACTTAGAGAAATGTTAATACGCAACCCATTTATATAGACTCCGTACAAATTCCCAACAAAAATGAAACTAAATATTTGGGAATGACATTAGATGCGAAACTTAAATGGAAATCGCACGTAAAGAAGAAACGGGAAGAGATCGTTATTAAATATAATCCAATGCATTGGCTACTTGGTAGATTAGCCAAACTGAACAAGCTTCTTTTATACAAGCAAGTTCTAAAACTGGTTTGGACGTATGGTATGCAACTTTGGGGTTGTACCAAAACAAGTAGCATACAAATTTTACAAACTTTTTAAAATAAAGTGCTAAGAAGAATTGTTAATATCCCGTGGTATATATGAAACGGTGATATTCACCGAGACATAAGTATGGCTACCGTCGATGATGGTAAGCAACGGACTGGGCTTCATGGTTATTGCAATAGCGCAATGCTACAAATTCTAAGTGAAACGAATCTAGTGCGCCGACCACACGGATAAAACCAGTTGAACTAGCGCAATAACCGCGAGAAATTGGCGGTATTAGCAGGTACTTCCGCTGGGAAGCTTCCAGCCGAAATCGTAAAAAAGGAGGAAATTTAAACTATAACAATATACCATGATACAATAAAACCTTGTTGTAGTAAAAAGAAAAGTATTTTGATGGGAGGTGGTTTTAGTGAGTAAGAATGAGGATAAAGAAGAATTTATAGGTCTCAAGAGACGGGGTAAAAACTTGGGGTACGGAAGCAAGGTATGGGAAGAGGAACGGAGGAGGAAAAGGAAAAGAAAATGGTTGCGTACTTGGCTAATGGGTTCATACTTTGTTGGTCACAGCTTAAACTCTTCGGAGGGGAGGTTCATGCAACTGAGTGACCAAACGTATCACCGGAACATAATATATTTCATGCAAAATAAAAAAAAAGGGCAAAATAAAAGGAACCTAAAACCGGATAGCATTACCACATGAGGATAAGATGGTCGTCCTCGCAGCGGAAATGTACGGTCTATACCCGCCCAACCATGTGAAAGTTACCGCTGTAAGAAAAAGTATGCAGATAAGTATGTAGACAATTTTAATTTTAAAGGGTAAAATAGATGAAAAAAAAAGAGATTGAAAGATTTAAAAATTCTGAGTTAAAATAAAAAAATAATATCGCTCACCTGGTCACCCGCTGCTTCAGGCCTGCCGTAGTGGATTTCGTTGTGAATTTTATTATGTTATTGGAGAGAAATTATAAGCAGACAATTGGAGATTGATGGGATAGGTTTTTAGGTTACCTTCAATGGATTAGTCAAAGGTCTGGGAAACCTTTTATGAGGGTAAGTTGGGAGCTTAGTTCACTCAGGCGGGCTGTAAGTCTTAAATTCTTCATGGAAACACAGGAATAGCACAAAATTTGCTTTGATTTATGGTTCTTTCTCTAAGTAGATGCGGTGAAATGTAGGTACGTGTGATCTATCTTTTATGAGGGTAAGTTGGGAGCTTAGTTCACTCAGGCGGGCTGTAAGTCTTAAGTTCTTCATGGAAACACTGGAATAGCACAAAATTTGCTTTGATTTATGGTTCTTTCTCTAAGTAGATGCGGTGAAATGTAGGTACGTGTGATCTATCTTGACATAGGAGAAGTGGACTTTTCCAATGGGACATCTATGTCGTATGCTCCCTATGAGATCGAGATCGGTAAGTGAATCACAATATTGGAAGCGTAAGATTTCGCAGAATGCATTCCATTCTAAGACCTGTTCCTTGCGATGATAACGCCAGAACCAATAATTTGCTTTCCCGGCAAACAAAACATACATGTTGTTGCGAAGTAATGAAAAATTTCCATTCAAGGTATACTGAGTCAGTGTTTAAATTCGGTGAATAAATTCTTTCTCTCTTATTCCATTGCTGGAGCCGTCGAATTTAACATTCCAGTTCAAGATGATACTGGAAGATTTCTCAATACTCGGAAAATGAATAGTATCGTTATAGAATGTGGTTAGATTTGGTCGCGACTCAGGAGATGGAGGTTGAACTGTTGGTTGGGTCCAGCTTGTTCGGTCCGTCAAGGGGCTATTTGGAGCAACCAAGCTTTGTGCATGCGACGGTACGTTTAGATAACGCTGAAACATATTTTCAATCGACTGTATGTAGTTCCGTGGGTAGCTGGGGTTTGAACAATTTCAACACTGGATCTCTGCAAAGATAAGATGTTTACCCATTTAACGCTATTTTTGCTTTTTCCCCAGTTCAAATTTGTTTTCTTTTCTTAGCAAATCCGACAACGGCCTCGCTATCGTGAAGTAGTTTTGAATGAATTTCCTGAAGAACCCCGTTAGCTCCAGGAAACTTTGAATGGACTTTACGTTGATTGATTCCGGATACTTCTGCACTGCCTTTATCTTCTCCTGCGATGGTTTTATACCTCCCTCACCTATGACTTGACCGAGAATGTCTACCGATTTCGATAGGAAACTGCACTTCTCCCACTTAATCTTTAGTCCGTACTCTTCGGCTACTTTCAAAATGACCTTCAGCTTCTCGAGTGCTTTAGCCCCTCTCGTACCATAGATTATTATGTCATCCACGTATATGAGCAAATATCCAGCAAATTTATTGATGAACCTCTGGAAAGCGGCTGGCGAGTTACACAGCCCGAACGGCACCTTCTTAAATTTATATTGCACATCTGGTGTGACGAACGCGGTGTACTTCTGGCTATCTTCCACTACGTCAACGTGAAAAAATCCATTTCTTAGATCTAAAGTTATAAATACCTTGGCATTGTGCATCTGCTCGAACACCTCCTCCATTACTGTCATCGGGAACCTATCCTTCACCATATTTTTGTTCTGCTCCCTATAATTGACGCACAATCGATAGGACCCATCCTTTTTTTTCACTAACACTATTGGGCTATGACTATGACTTTGCAATATTCATTGGCGCGTATGATTGTACGATGTGAGTAACCACTTCCCGATAGTCTTCGTTACCTACTTGCAGCTCTGGGTTTTCATCCTTCTTTTCATCCTTCCGCACGATTTTAAAAACATAATTTTCTTCCAATGCATAGCTGTTCTCCACTTCAGTTTTTACTGGACCTATGTTTTTTTACACTCCTTATTTTTCCTTTACTCATGACCAGTTCCACGTTCCGTAAAAAGTCCTTTCATAATAAAATTTCATCCGGATCTCACTGGTCAGGCACAACGTGAAAACGAATCCAGTGGCTATCCTCTCCGATTTGAATTTCCGTCAAGCACGATCCTAGAGTCCTCCGCGGTCTGCTTCCCCTACCTTTCAACATAATACTCGACGTCTCGGCTTGTGCTTTCCTGACTCTGCTTTGCACTGTTAGGTGCATAATGGACACCTCGCTTCCGCTGTCAAGAAACGCGTAGTATGGCCTATCCTCAACCTGTATTTGTAGGTGACTCCCGTCTGTCTCGATACGATTCACATGACTTATCCCTCTCGACGTTGAAGGTGTTTCATTTTTTACCGGAAAATATGGCGATATATGCCCGAACTGATTGCAATTAAAACTACGCGCAACAGTTCCCTCGTTCGCGAGCTGTTGCATAGAGTATACGTATCCCAATAAGCTCTCCATGGTTATCTTTTTTCGCCCTTTCATTGCTCGGTGAATTTCGATGCTAGCTCGCTTGGTTTTGAATTCCGTTTCTAAAATATTTCTTAGCGCCGCATAACTAGATATACCTGATCTGGCCTCCACTGCGAGCCTGGCTACTCCCCTCAGTAATCTTTCGTATATAGCAATTTTTGTATCTCATTCCATTTCAACACTATTGCGATTTCTTTGAAATCTTTTATCCAAGTTTCGTACCCTTTTCCTGATTGCCCTGAGAAATGTTCCAGTGAGTCTTCGACGTCTCGGAGATACGAAATTCTCGACATGTTTCTGATTCCTATTTTTATTCCGTTGTCTGGTTCCCCTTCTTCGTTAACTTCCTCTAGCATCGTCTCCTCTACGGCGATAGTATCGTCTTCATATGACGTATCCTGACCACTATCCCTTGTCACTGTTAGGACATCCTTCGTTACGATGACTCCTCGTCCTAAAGTATCGTTTATTCGTTTCACCAAATCGGTTTTTACGATATAACCGATACGACAAGTTCTTTCCCTTTAGGAACGCCTGTAATTGTCTAATAGTGAGTTCTTGTAGCTCTTCCAACCACTTAACACTTCTTCACGGCTTTCCTTCGCCGTGATTTTCAACTCTTTCTTTGTAAGCGCCGTAACTCACAACTTTTCCTTCGTAACCGCCGTAACTCACAATGTTTTTTTTTCGTAACTTTTCGATCCAATTCCCATCATAACTCAAGAAAACTTTTTATTCAAAAACCCGGTTGAGGCCCCATGTATAATTAAAACTAGTCCTATTACAACTATTATGATACAGTTAAATTCATTTAAACACAAATACTGCAATTGTTACATTACTATGGGCTATCGACCACAAGTTTAAATACCCGACCGCCGTCGCTCGTGGTTAAAGAAAGCCTCGTCCGAAATAGCTTGCCTCCAGACACCATCACCAGTCACAGCAGTTCCCATATGTACATACGACTCAGCAGTCTGTACCATCCCAGGCCTTCGTTGCCCAGCTCACCAGCCCTCCGATCCCCAACATTCAAGCTACCAAATCACAGACCACAACTTGCTTCGACATCGTGTGGCTATTCCTCGAATACCATATCTCCGTCTGGGTGTTGATTTTAAGGTTCCTACCTAAAAGTTAATCAAATGTTAAGTGCCCATATATAGATAATTTTAATTTTAAAGGGTTAAGTAGATAAAAAAATCGGTTTTCAATCAAATTAATTAAAAGACTTTTAACTGTACGATTTCATTTTAAATGAAGTAAAAAAACATAAGGAAAGGCTACAGTCCGCTTGGGGCGCACAGTATGATACCCTATCCTTATCCCTATGTACCCCAAATAAAAAATTCATAAGGAAGATGATAGATAGCATTTTATTTCATTCTATGAAATTTATAGAAAAAAAATATTTTTTTGAAAAAACGCCCCCAAAAAGTGGGCGTGGCCAAAAACTTTGTATGGGCGATATATTGGAAAAAATATTGGCTAAATATATTGTTAAACATTTTTTTTCGATTTCTATGAAAATTTTCAAAGAAAACAGCATTTTAGTGAAAAACGCCCACAAAAAGTAGGCGTGGCAAAAAACTTTATATGACAAAATAATTAAGGTGGGCAGTATCTACATATCTTGTGAAGGTTGTACAACTTTATCTCTCTAACTTAAGCCTTAAAACGGTTTTTTCTAAATTGTGGGCGTGGCAGTGGGCGTATTTTGAAAATTTTAACACTTTACCATTTCGGAACCCTAGGGAGTATATGTTCCAAATTTAAGCTTCCTAGCATAATTTTAAAGGCCTCAAAAGTTGATACGGACGGACGGACGGACGGACGGACGGACATTGCTAAATAGTCTTAGATTTTGGTCCTGATCATAAATATATATACTTTTAGGGGTCTGCGACGAATATTAAGGGGTGTTACAAACTATGTGTCAAAATTAATATACCCTTAGGATAGGGTATAAAAATATATCCTATAAAGAGGAAAAAATAAATACAAAAAACATCCCAAACAGTGAAACCCTTTTATAATAATTTATGAAAAAACGAGACCGCCACGATAACACTTTTCATTAAGAACTTTTTTTCAAAGCTCTAAAACCTATAGCTCCGCAACAGAAACCCAAGAAAAAACAGAAGGAAAGGCTACAGTCCGCTTGGGGCGAACAGTATGATACCCTATCCTTATCCCTATGTACCCCAAAGAAAAAAAGCATTAGGAAGATTATGGATAGCATTTTATTTCATTCTATGAAATTTAAAGAAAAAAAAATATTTTTTTGAAAAAACGCCCCCAAAAAGTGGGCGTGGCCAAAAAATTTGTATGGGCAATATATTGGAAAAAATATTGGCTAAATATATTGTTAAACATTTTTTTTCGATTTCTATGAAAATTTTCAAAGAAAACAGCATTTTAGTGAAAAACGCCCACAAAAAGTAGGCGTGGCAAAAAACTTTATATGACAAATTTATAAAGGTAGGCAGTACCTACATATCTTGTGAAGGTTTTACAACTTTATCTCTCTAACTTTAGCCTTAAAACGGTTTTTTCTAAATTGTGGGCGTGGCAGTGGGCGGATTTAAAAACTTTTAACACTTTACCATTTCGGGACCCTAGGGAGTATATTCTCCAAATTTCAGCCTCCTAGCATAACTTTAAAGGCCTCAAAAGTTGATACGGACGGACATTGCTAAATAGTCTTAGGATTTGGTCCTGATCATAAATATATATACTTTTATGGGTCTACGACGAATATTAAGGGGTGTTACAAACTATGTGTCAAAATTAATATACCCTTAGGATAGGGTATAAACATAAGGAAAGGCTACAGTCTGCTTGGGGCGAACAGTATGATACCCTATCCTTATCCCTATGTACCCCAAATAAAAAATTCATAAGGAAGATGATAGATAGCATTTTATTTCATTCTATGAAATTTATAGAAAAAAAAATATTTTTTTTAAAAAACGCCCCCAAAAATTGGGCGTGGCCAAAAACTTTGTATGGGCGATATATTGGCTAAATATATTGTTAAACATTTTTTTTCGATTTCTATGAAAATTTGCGGAGAAAACAGCATTTTAGTGAAAAACGCCCACGAAAAGTAGGCGTGGCAAAAACTTTATATGAAAAATTTATAAAGGTAGGCAGTACCTACATATCTTGTGAAGGTTTTACAACTTTATCTCTCTAACTTAAGCCTTAAAACGGTTTTTTCTAAATTGTGGGCGTGGCAGTGGGCGGATTTAAAAACTTTTAACACTTTACCATTTCGGGACCCTAGGGAGTATATGCTCCAAATTTCAGCCTCCTAGCATACATTTAAAGGCCTCAAAAGTTGATACGGACGGACGGACGGACGGACGGACGGACGGACGGACGGACATTGCTAAATAGTCTTAGGATTTGGTCCTGATCATAAATATATATACTTTTATGGGTCTACGACGAATATTAAGGGGTGTTACAAACTATGTGTCAAAATTAATATACCCTTAGGATAGGGTATAAAAACGTATATATGTTATGTTTCAAATTTCAGCTTCCTAGCATAAATATAAAGGCCTCAAAAGTTGATACGGATGGACGGACGGACGGACATTGTTAAATAGTCTTAGGATTTGGTCCTGATCATAAATATAAATATATACTTTAGGGGTCTACGATGGATATTAAGGGCTGTTACAAATTATGTGTCGAAATTAATTTACCTTTATAAGTATAAGGTCGTAAGAGCAAATGAGCGATCAAAAGAGATAAGATACATGTTATTGGAGAGAAATTATAAGCAGACAATGGAGGGAGCCGCAATAAAAAAAAAATAAATACCCGTTTTCACTCTTTGACACTTACCCACACTAATAACACGAATAATATACTTGTGGGTTCAGGTTCTCATCAAGTAAAAGACTAAGAATACCGTAGGTTTGTCCGTTCCAATCCTACATACTATATTATTTTTATTATGTTATATGGTAACAACATAACCAAATATCAATGGAAGAACATAAGGAAAAGCCACAGTCCGCTTAAGGCGAACAGTATGATACCTTTAACTTTATATCACAAACTTATAAAGGAGGGAAGTGCATACATATCTCTATAACTGTAGCTTTAAAACGGTTTTTCTTAAACTTTGAGCGTGGAAGTGGGCTTATTCAAAAATATTTGACACTTAACTATTTCGGAGTCTTAGTGAATATGTGGTCCAAATTTCAGCTTCCTAGTTTGAATTAAAAGGTCTTCAAATTGGGTATGGACAGACGGACGGACGGACATACCTAAATAGTCTGAGGCTTCGGTCCTGTCTGCTTGGGGCGAACAGTATGATATCCCTAGCCTCAAAAAGAAAGCCGGAAATTTTCATAGAAACCGAAAAAATTTGTTTAACAATATACTTAGCCAATATTTTTTCCAATATATTGCACATACAAGGTTTTTGGCCACGCCCACTTTTTGGGGGCGTTTTTTCATAAATATTTTTTTTAAATTCAATAGAATGAAATAAAATGCTATCCAGCATCTTCTTAATGCTAATTTCTTTGGGGCATAAAGGGATATGCAGAGGGTGTCATACTGGTCGAACCAAGCGGACTGTAGCCTTTCCTTATGTTTATACCCTATCCTAAGGGTATATTAATTTTGACACATAGTTTGTAACACCCCTTAATGATCGTCGCAGACCCCTAAAAGTATATATATTTATGATCAGGACCAAAATCTAAGACTATTTAGCAATGTCCGTCCGTCCCTATCAACTTTTGAGGCCTTTAAAATTATGCTAGGAAGCTGAAATTTGGAACATATACTCCCTAGGGTTCCGAAATGGTAAAGTGTTAAAATTTTCAAAATACGCCCACTGCCACGCCCACAATTTAGAAAAAACCGTTTTAAGGCTTAAGTTAGTTAAAGTTGTACAACCTTCACAAGATATGTAGATACTGCCCGCCTTTATTAATTTATAATATAAAGTTTTTTGCCACGCCTACTTTTTGTGGGCGTTTTTCACTAAAATGCTGTTTTCTTCGAAAATTTTGATAGAAATCGAAAAAAAATGTTTAACAATATATTATGCCAATATTTTTCTCAATATATCGCCCATACAAAGTTTTTGGCCACGTCCACTTTTTGGGGGCGTTTTTTGAAAAAAATAATTTTTTTTCTATAAATTTCATAGAATGAAATAAAATGCTATCCATCATCTTCCTAATGCTTTTTTTCTTTGGGGTACTTAGGAATAAGGATAGGGTATCATACTGTTCGCCCCAAGCGGACTGTAGCCTTTCCTTATGTTTTTTTTCTCATTTGTTTTTATTAATTATTATCTGGTGGACATTTCGCACACCGTTCTGTTTTTTTCGTTTGTTTTTTCTATTGATGGGACAGGTGGTTAGGTTACCTTCACTGGATTAGTCAAAGGTCTTGGAAAGATTTTATTAGGGTAAGTTGGGAGCTTGGTTCACTCAGGCGGGCTGTATGTCGTTAAGTTCTTGTGTCGTGCACGATAGAAAAACAATAATCCACTTCTGGACGTACGTCTTTTGGACATAGGAGAGATAGCGGCTCTCGCGTATTTTATCAAATGGAATGGGATTTAATTTAAACTTATTTCGCTAATGCTAAACAATAATGCCTGAACGATTTCAGTGATAGCCCTTTTTTTCTGGAGCCAACGATGGCGGCAAGGCAACTGGTTTAATGCACGAGTCCAGATCAACTAACTATTGCATATATTATACGGCGGCTAACATAGAGGGATGCTCGTCTCCATCCCTTAGCGCGATCCTCCGCAGCCCACCTTACAGCAATTGTCAAGTGGTCGAGCGGATTTTTCGGAACCAGCAGAAAAAAAAATACGTAAGAAGCATGACCCCCTTTGCCCTGTCATGCCATCACCTCTTTCGGAAACCCATCAGCGGTATTGGAACAACTCCAAATCGGTACTCTCTTTGGCCTGGTTAGAATTGGTTGTACTGTTTAAAAACATATAGAGGTGGGTGCCAGCTTCAGCTCGCATGCATTCGAAAGAGATGATGCTGGAGTGAGTTAGACTGCCCACAACAACCAAGAAGTAGAGTATGCGTCTTCGCATACAAAAGTATTATGTAATTAAGTAATTCTGGGCATCCACTTGACCTCTCGGCCATGGAAAAAAATGTAAAAAAGAAGAAAATACGCAAAGCTCACTCAAAGTTCGGTCCACTATATAATGTCTCATGGAAGATTTCCACCCACCCCCGCAAGAAAAGAACTTAATTTGAGACATTTCTTTGTTACAGTGTTTGACAAATTCAACCATGGAGAGGTACACAATTGAGCACCACATTAAAATGTTTGCCTTTTGCGAAAAGGGGCGTTCAAATCAAAATACATTTCCTAAATTTACAAAAAATCTTGAGCGACGAGGCACGCTTTCAGCACAGTGGATTCGTTAACAATCGATAATCTACGACTGATTGTTGAAAAGCCGATGCATCCACAAAGTATGACTGCTTGATGCGGTTTATGGGCTGGCGTCGTCATTATACCGTACTTCTGCGAAAATGAGGTCGGCCAAGCAGTTACCGTGAATGGTGTTCGCCATCGCGATATGATGACGGGCTTCTTTTGGCCAGGTATTGCGGCTATGGAACTGGATGATATGTGCTTCCAACAGGATGGTGCCACTTGCCACACAGCCAACGAAGCAATGGCTCTTTTGCGCGAGAAATTCAATGGCCGTGTTATCTCATGTCGTGGCAAAGTTAATTGGCCGCCACAGCTATGCGATTTGACACTTTTAGACTTCTTTCTTTCGGGATATTTAAAAAAAAAGTAAACGTCAATAAGCCAAGAACAATACAAGAGCTAAAGGATGAAATAATTCGGCACATCAACCTTAAACGTCAATTATGTCTCAGAGTAAGATTAGATAATTCTCTAAAAATGTTTTGTTTTATTTACAATTAACATCATGCGTTTTCGTTGGACCGACCACGCTTTACAAAGTTTTATCGACTTATTGGGTTAGGGCGGCTTTCTGAAATTGCGTCAACAAAATCAAAAACAATCCCAAAAATCGCAATTTGTTCGTAGGAAAATTCGCCTGCACAATTGCCACGAATTTTGTTTTTTTTTGCAGAATTCGTTTGGAAAGCATGTATAAAAACCAGCAATATTTTAATATACCCTGATGATAACTATGAAAATCTTTAAATCTGTCAACAATAAGGATGACAGAAATCTTCTCCAAGCGGACATTAACAGTTTTGCCACTTGGTGTAATAAAAATGATTCAAGAAATGATTCCATTTTTCATTATTCTTTATCCGATTATAGGCTTCGTCATGTTGATCGTTTTAAAGATCTTGAAGTTTTTTTTGACGCCAAACTTAACTTTATTGGTCATAATAACTTTATTGTTAATAAATCAAAAAATTTTGATGACCCCTACGTTACTCAGTCTTTGTACAATTGCTTCGTCCGTCCGCATCTAGAGTATGCTTCACTAGTTTGGACCCCGTACTTTAACTTTCACTCAATTCGAATTGAAGCTATTCAACGTTACTTTGTTCGTTTTGCCCTTAGACCCCCTTTGCCCTGTCATGCCATCACCTCTTTCGGAAACCCATCAGCGGTATTGGAACAACTCCAAATCGGTACTCTCTTTGGCCTGGTTAGAATTGGCTGTACTGTTTAAAAACATATACAGGTGGGTGCCAGCTTCAGCTCGCATGCATTCGAAAGAGATGATGCTGGAGTGAGTTAGACTGCACACAACAACCAAGAAGTAGAGTATGCGTCTTCGCATACAAAAGTATTCTGTAATTAAGTAATTCTGGGCATCCACTTGACCTCTCGGCCATGGAAAAAAATGTAAAAAAGAAGAAAATACGCAAAGCTCACTCAAAGTTCGGTCCACTATATAAAGTCTCATGGAAGATTTCTATCCACCCCCGCAAGAAAAAGAACTTAATTTGAGACATTTCTTTGTTACAGTGTTTGACAAATTCAACCATGGAGAGGTACACAATTGAGCACCACATTAAAATGTTTGCCTTTTGCGAAAAGGGGCGTTCAAATCAAAATACATTTCCTAAATTTACAAAAAATCTTGAGCGACGAGGCACGCTTTCAGCACAGTGGATTCGTTAACAATCGATAATCTACGACTGATTGTTGAAAAGCCGATGCATCCACAAAGTGTGACTGCTTGATGCGGTTTATGGGCTGGCGTCGTCATTATACCGTACTTCTGCGAAAATGAGGTCGGCCAAGCAGTTACCGTGAATGGTGTTCGCCATCGCGATATGATGACGGGCTTCTTTTGGCCAGGTATTGCGGCTATGGAACTGGATGATATGTGCTTCCAACAGGATGGTGCCACTAGCCACACAGCCAACGAAGCAATGGCTCTTTTGCGCGAGAAATTCAATGGCCGTGTTATCTCACGTCGTGGCAAAGTTGATTGGCCGCCACAGCTATGCGATTTGACACTTTTAGACTTCTTTCTTTCGGGATATTTAAAAAAAAAGTAAATGTCAATAAGCCAAGAACAATACAAGAGCTAAAGGATGAAATAATTCGGCACATCAACCTTAAACGTCAATTATGTCTGAGAGTAAGATTAGATAATTCTCTAAAAATGTTTTGTTTTATTTACAATTAACATCATGCGTTTTCGTTGGACCGACCACGCTTTACAAAGTTTTATCGACTTATTAGGTTAGGGTGGCTTTCTGAAATTGCGTCAACAAAATCAAAAACAATCCCAAAAATCGCAATTTTTTCGTAGGAAAATTCGCCTGCACAATTGCCACGAATTTTGTTTTTTTTTGCAGAATTCGTTTGGAAAGCATGTATAAAAACCAGCAATATTTTGATATACCCTGATGATAACTATGAAAATCTTTAAATCTGTCAACAATAAGGATGACAGAAATCTTCTCCAAGTGGACATTAACAGTTTTGCCACTTGTAGCAATAATAAAGTGTAGGTGTAATAAAAATGATTCAAGAAATGATTCCATTTTTCATTATTCTATTATAGGCTTCGTCATGTTGATCGTTTTAAAGATCTTGAAGTTTTTTTTGACCCCCAAACTTAACTTTATTGGTCATAATAACTTCATTGTTAATAAATCAAAACATTTTGATGACCCCTACGTTACTCAGTCTTTGTACAATTGCTTCGTCCGTCCGCATCTAGAGTATGCTTCACTAGTTTGGACCCCGTACTTTAACTTTCACTCAATTCGAATTGAAGCTATTCAACGTTACTTTGTTCGTTTTGCCCTAAGAGGTATTTTATGGGATGATCCATATAACCTTCCCCCTATAGTCAACGTATCAAACTTCTTCAAATGTTACCCCTATAGTCAACGTAGACAGAATAGTGATATAGTTTTCTTACAGCTGGTCATATAGATGCCCCTGATCTGTTGTCTCCTATTGCGTTCAAGTGGAGGTGCTCACAACTCACGCAGTGTGGATCTTTTAGATAATGGTTATCATAGGACGAATTATGGCAGGAAGAAGCCAATTTATAACTTAAATAATCATGTGACTGCATGTCAGTAAATGTTAACTAAAAATGTGTTCGCGCAATCATGTTCTGGTGTCTTAGATCATTTGTATATCTTTTGTGTTTGTGTTATCAATATATGTTTGCTTTATGTACTAAATGATGAGCCTGTGGTGAATTTTTGCCGGAAAATTTGTGGTCGTGACTGCTGCTTGTAATAAGCACTCCCCGACCCAGATCTTATAGTTTCTAAGGCCGGTTCCTTGCCAGAAGTTGTAGTGGTTAAAGAAAATCGTAAAAAGTCTGTAAGCAATGAAAATGCAATGAAGGAAAAAATCTTAAAGTTTATCCTCCACCGCCAGTTAATGTTGTGGGAATAACGGAGTACAGCAAGCTTTTTAAATTTCGTAAGGAAATCTTAAAGGGCGGTTTCTTAAAATCTAAATACTGAGAAAATCCAATTGTATACTTCCGAAAATAAATCAAAAAGGCCACACCGAGTAGTAGCCAGAGGACTTCATTCTTCGGACCTGAAATCCAAAGGCTTCAAAATTATCGACTAGTTGATCTTTTTAAAAAAGATAAGCGAAAAACTGATAAAGATGAGGAAATTTTAGTTCAGCGAGTACTACCGCTATTCATGCTAAGTTTCGAAAATTCGGAAGACATTAACAAAACTTACAATATAAAAAGTATCGTAGTAAAAATTTAACCGATGCGTAAAATGACTAGACTCATCCTTCAACACCAGCGTTGTTAAAGGTATAACCACACAAGCGCATATTGTAAAAAAGAACAAAGTTGCGTTAAATTCGCTGAGAAACATTTGACTACAGATTGCGGTCTTTAAAGACAGGATTTACCAACCCGTTAACTATTGCCGTTGCGAAGTAGCTAAGGAGCATCAAAGCAGGTGCGATATGGTAAGGAAGAAATTGTTACCCGCTGGAATTAAAAAGAATGACAATAACAAAAGAGATATAAATAAATCAATTGAACGACGAAAAAATTAAAAGGAAATGTCTAAACTGCCGAAAGAAAGACATTTACAAGAAAAGTGGTCGACTCCCGGACCGAAGGCTAAGGAAATGTCCAAACCTCTGCGTGAAGACAAAATTGATATAAAGTGTTTTTAAAATCTCGGCCACAGACATACGCTGAGCGGCGTTCCCAGCCAATCAGCAAATAAGTATAACTGTTGACCCTGTCGAACAAGTCTTTTCTGCAATTCTTGCTAGACTGGAAGAACAAAGTCGTATTAATAAACGCATATTTAAAAAGTTTGACGAGCTCGATCATAAACTTCGGGGCTCTCTTCATCGCATATAAATATACCGTACTGATCTACCTCCCGTCATGAACGCACATGCGTGCATTTTAGTGAAAAAGGCCCATATAAAGTAGGCGTGGCAAAAAACTTTATATGACAAAATTATAGAGGAGGGCAGTGCCTACATATCTTGTAAAGGTTGTAACTTGTATTATCTCTCCAACTCCAAAATTTGGCGAACACGAAATTGTGCTGATTATAGGTTAATGTGAAAATTATGCATTTGATATGATGTTGGGTTTGTGTATAGCTGTTGCCCTAACTATTACCACGCACTGTGCACTTGATTTGTTTCTTGATTTCGCTCTATATTCGCTTTGTTGTTGTCTTTGTTATTATACCATATCCTACGGATACATTTATTTTGAAACGCAGTTTGTAACACCCCTTAATTTTCGTCGTAGACCCATAAAAGTATATATATTTATGATCAGGACCAAATCCTATGGCTATTTAGCAATGACGGTCCGTCCGTTAGTCCCTCGCTCCGTCCGACGATCCGTCCATACGCAATTTTTAGGCCTTTAGAATTCAGCTAGGAAGCTGAAATTTGGGCCACATATTCCTTAGGGTTCTAAATTGTTTTTTTTGGATGGATAGTTTTTTAATACGCCCACAATTTATAAAAAACCGTTTTAAAGATTAACATTGAGATATAGAGCCAGAGTCTTCTTGGCGGGATATCGCGAGTGCGTAATAGGAATAAAATCGGGCCCAGAACACTTCTTTGTGGAACTCCCGCCGCGATTTCTTTGAATTCGGAGTACTCGTTCCCGTGTTTAACACGAAAGAGTCTGTCATCTAAATAAGAGCTTAGGATCTCATATAATAGCTTTGGGAGAGCTTTGTTTAGTTTATATTTTAATCCCGTATGCCATACTTTGTCGAAGACCTGAGAGACGTCAAGGAAAACGCTAGAACAAATTTTTTTTCTCCTCTGCTGCTTTTTCAATTTCGTTGGTAATTCTGTAAACCTGGTCAATTGTAGAGTGCTTAGTTCTGAATCCGAATTGGTGATCCGGTATTAATCGGCGTTCTTCGATGATCTGATGTAATCGCTTCAATATGAGTTTTTCAAATATCTTCGACATTATTGGTGGAAACGATATTGGTCTATAGGATTTTTTGTCATTTGGAGGTTTACCTGGCTTAGGAACCAGGAGAGTTTTGAAACTCTCAAGCAAAAACTAATCACAGCACCAATTTTATTAGTTTATCCCGACTTTAGTCAAATATTTAAAGTTACTACTGATGATAGTCATTATGCCATAGGTGGTGTGTTTTCCCAAGAAAATCAACGTATTGCATATGTGTCTCGTACGCTTAAGAAGCATGCAAAAAGTGGATTGGGTATGAAAGTGGATGTGTTGGAGGGGAAACAAATCTTTGTGGCGTTTTATAATGCAGCAATCTAAAAACTTATTTTAGGAAAAAAGGAGAATGTAATAAATACACTTAACAAAGACAGTGTAGATGTAGGAATAGTCAGGCATCAACTGTATAATAGAAATTAGAGGTGGAAAAAACCACTCTAAGTTTAGGAAAATAGACACAGAATTACTAGATAACGAACACGTGAAAGACAAAATATCAGGACTAAAATACTACAAAACTCACGTAAGAAAGAGAAATAAATTTTAAAATTACAACAAAGCCAGATGCCAAGTAAAGAAACTGCATAACGAACCTCATTTCAGGAAAAAATTATCAGCCTTCTACGAGTCAACATGCGGATCGTAACACGATCTCAATGCAGCGGGACTGTGTGAACATGTCTGAGCATGGAAACTGCTGACATAGCCATCCCATATTATTGGCTATACTATTCTATTGCTCTTGACCTTGGACGATGGTGCTTACTTTAACAAAGACATTTCTGACCAAATAAGAAACATTAAGGGTATATTAACAATGAGACGGTATATTTTGACACATAGTTTGTAACACTTCTTAATATTCATCGTAGACTCTTAATAGTATATTTGTATGCTTATGATCAGGACCACGCCTACTTTTGCGGACGTTTTTTCAATACAACGCTGTTATCTTCGATAATTTTCATAGAAGCCAAAAAAAATTGTTTAACAATATATTTAGCCGATATGTTTTTCAATATATCACCCATATTTAGCCACACCTATTTTTTGGGGACGTATTTCAAAAAAATATTTATTTTTTAAATTTCATAGAATAAAATAAAATGCTATCCATCATATTCTTAATGCTTTTTTCTTTGTGGCAATAGGGATACGGGTGGGGTATCATACTCTTCGCCCCAAGCGGACTGTAGCCATTCCTTATGTTTTGTAATAGTTTAATTTGCAATGACCAACATGGTTTTGTAAAAAATGGATCGTTTTATGGATCTTCTCCTATTAACGAATTTCGTTATCAGGGAGATATGTAATCAAGTCAATGCCATTTATACTGGTTTCAGTGAAGCATTTCACCGAGTTGACCACAAACATCTTATTTACAAGCTCGATCTTTTAGGGTTTCTCTCATTTTTTTTTATATGGCTTTAATGTTGTAAAATTTGTTTCAAACTTTAAAGTTCTGATGTGTGCTGATGATTTTAAAATCTTCTCTTCATGCAATGATTCTAACAGTTTTCAACATTTGAATGCAAATCTTCAAAAGTTTTTTTGTGGTGGTCTAAAAACCACTTTTCTCTTAATGTTAGTAAGTGTTCGGTTATTATTTTTTCCCGTTGTACTTCACCCTGCCTTCATGCGTATTCCCTTGGTGGTAGTGCTACCCCACGCTTATCTTATATATAAAGGGTGATTTTTTAAGAGGTTTAGAACTTTTTTTAAAAAAAAAACACAAAAAATTCGAAAAAATGAATGAAATATTTATTTGAATCGATAGTTTGAACCTTGCAATTTAATATTTAAAGATAATTTCATGCAAATGTTGACCGCGGCTGCGTCTCAGGTAGCCCATCCGCTGAGTCCAATTTTGGCATACTCTTTCACACATATCGGCCGGTATCTCACGAATGAATGCATGGATGTTGGCTTCCAGTGCGTCAATCGAAGCGGGCTTGTCCCTATACACATTAGCCTTGGCATACCCCCACAAAAAATAATCTAATGGTGTCAAATCGCACGATCTAGGCGGCCAATTGACCGGCCCGAAACGTGAAATTAACTGTTCACCAAACTCGCCTCGCAATTGCGCCATTGTTTCGCGTGCTGTGTGGCATGTGGCACCGTCTTGTTGAAACCACATATCATGCAAGTCAAGAACTTCCATTTCGGGCAAAAAAAAGTTTGTTATCATCGCTCGGTAGCGTTCACCATTGACAGTAACGCTGCGATTCGCATCATCTTTGAAGAAATATGGCCCAATAATGCCGCCGGCCCATAAACCGCACCAAACAGTGGCTTTTTCGGGATGCATTGGTAGCTGTTGCAATGCTTCTGGCTGATCTTCACTCCAAATGCGGCAATTTTGCTTATTTACGTACCCATTCAACCAAAAATGAGCCTCATCGCTGAACACAATTTTTCGATAAAAAAGCGGATCCTCGGCCAGCTTTCCAAGAGCCCATTCACCAACAATTCGGCGTTGTGGTAGGTCGGCTGGCTTTAGTTCTTGCACCAGCTGTATCTTAAAAGGCTTTACGCCCAAATCCTTCCGCAAAATTTTCCACGTAGTGCTGTAACAAAGGCCTAACTGCTGGGAACGGCGCCGAATCGACATTTCGCGGTCTTCTGTCACACTAGCTGATACGGCCAGTACGTAAACGTGTTGGTGGTTTAATGTCCAACAAAGTAAATTTGGTGCGAAATTTGGTCACAATCTTCCGAATAGACTGCTCAGAAGGTCGAGAATGCCGATCATAAAATGGAAGCAGCGCGCGATGAACATTTCGAACCGAGCACGAATTTTTATAGTAAAATTCAATAATTTGCAAGCGTTGTTCATTTGTAAGACGATCCATGGTTAAATTGCAAACCAAACTGAAGCTGTTTGACAGTGACACAAGGTACTAAACACACGTTAGCTGTCAAAACCAGTGTTGCCAAAACCAAACCAGCTAAAAAATCACCCTTTATTTATATAAAAAATGATCCTTAAAATTATGTTCGTTTGTCGCGATTTTAGGCATGAATTTATCGATTTTAATCAAATTTTCACACATCTTTGGTAGTGGTCTATATATGATTCTTGTGAATGTTAGTTGAAATCGGAATATGCATGCGTGTGTTGTGGGTGCGTGAAAAAAAAAAACCATTGAATTAGCATACTTCTATGGTTTGGCGTGATGTATTACAAATGCATTTAAAGCATTGTGAAGCAGGCAAGAAAGGAGAATGCGACCGTATAATTCATCACACAGTAGTTGTAGGCGTCGCTAAACTTTGAATATATGAGTCATTCTTTTCTATTTGAAGCGTCATAACTATATGAAAGTTGATAAAAACTGGTTCATTTTTCGTTTCATATTTTGGTAAGATTCTTTTCATATATTGGTAAGTTGGTTAAGTGGATAAAAATCGATTGTTTTGCAACTAATTGTTTGCGGTTAAGATATAACCTCGGAAATCGATATTCTCATACATTGATTTGTTTGAATGGAGAACAAAGAAATGCATGGTGTTTTTTATATGACAATGATATGCAAGCTGTAGAAAACCAAAGCTAAGGAATGTTTTTTTAAACGCGCCAGGTGGTACCGGAAAAACGTTTTTGATTTCCTTGCTATTAGATCACGGAACAATAATAATAATGCTATAGCACTTGCAGCGTCTGGAATAGCTGCCACATTATTGGATGGTGTTTGTAAGAACACTCCGCACTTACATTACAATTCAATATGCAAATTTATGAAAATCCAACATGTAATATTTCTTAAAATTCTGAAATGGAAAGAGTTTTGCAACAATTCCAATTAATAGTGTGGAATGAATGAGATCGCTAATAGCTTTCGATAGGACTTCGAAAAATTTACGTAATAATCAAGAAATATTTGGTGGGGTTTTTCATATTATTGGCTGGTGGTTTTTGCCAGTGATTCCCCATTCAACTCCAGCATATGAATTAAAGACATGTTTAAAGTCATCCAATTTATGGAGAAATGTACAAACACTCACTTCCGTTTATTCCTATAGGCCAAAAACAAAAATTTAGTTCACGATAATTATTTAATTACAAATAAAATAAATATAAGAAAAACCGAGTATAGTTTAAACGATTGTGTTTTTTATTCTTATATATGTGTGACCTGCCTAGCGAAGGAGGCGCAGGATCCGCTAATCTTGTATAAACATTTGGGTGTTATATTGGGATCTAACCTATATTTCAATTGCCATATTGACTATTTCACTAACAAAGGAAGGGTTGAAGCGTTATGCTAAATTATTCACCGACCCCTATGCGATAAAAACGATCGATCTTTATTGGAATATGAATCAGCCGTTTGGTGTCCATATTACAATGTTCATATCTCAAGATTAGAGGCAACTCAAAAATGATTTCTAAGGTTCGCCCTCAGAGAACTTGCATGATCTAATTTTTATAACCTACCCCCTTATTGAGCTCGATAACAACTTATTGGACTCGAGTCTCTTGAAATTAGGAGAAAGGTGTCAAAGGTTATTTTTCTTCACCGTATAATTATTGGGGATATTGACTGTCGTAATATTTTCAGACTTGTTAATCTAAATGTTCCATCACTCAATTTGCGTCATAACAGATTCCTTTATATTCCTCGTTCTCGTACTAATTACGGCTTTTGGATAAATGTTATTAAACAAATGAGCTCACAGGGTGTAACTAAGGTTTACAAGTTCTCGAAAAAAAATGTGCAAACTGCTCTGAAGAGCACCTCGCATGCTCAAAAACATGTAAAAGTTTCGTAAAAGCCAAAGAAATACTTAAAATTAAGACAACTAGAAAATGTACGATATTCGAAACCAAGCAAACATATAAGGAATTAAATCCTGAACTCCCTTTACACAAAGAGTTGCAAATATTCCTCATCAAGCAGTACCTATCGTACCTACCAATAATCCAGTTACAAACGTAATTAAACTCCCCCCAACACATCCCATAGTTCAATTACAAACTAAACAACCAATCCATACAGAAGAACTTCCTACATCAGCAATAAATAAAATACTTACTTACTCCCGACCCGTGAAGAGTCCCTGCCTGAGATACGGCAGCCTTCCACCCTCTGCGATCCCGAGCACGCTGCTTTCAGTTGTCCAGACCAAGCGCTCTGGCATCCGCGATGGCTTGGTCTTTAAAACGGAGGTTCGGTCTTCCTTGTCGTCTCAAGCCTGGGGGCTGGGATTCGAAAATCCTCTTGGCTGGACCGTTGTTGTCCATTCGCTCGATGTGGCCGAGCCAATGTAGTCGACGAGTTTTGGCTTTTCGGACTACATCCACATCTTGGTACAGCTCATAGAGTTCGCAGTTGTATCTTCTTCTCCATTCGCCCTCCTCGCACTCAGGACCAAATATCCGTCGAAGGATTTTTCTTTCAAAGGATCCCAGTATTAACTCTCCTTTCCTGCTTATCGTCCAGCACTCGGCGCCTTATAGCAGAACTGGCAGGAAAAGGGTTCTGTAGAGCATGCACTTTGTCCTTCGAGTTAGGAGTTTTGAACCCATTTGTTTTGCCAAACCGAAGTAGTAGCGGTTTCCTAGGGTAATTTTTCGACGGATATCCACTAAGATGTCATTTGTGGAGTTGATGTTTACTCTGAGGTAGATGAACTCCTTAACTACCTCGAAGTTGCTGCTATCAACAGTGACATTTTGTCCTAGTCGGTGGACAGATGATTGTTTGTTTGTTGATAGCATATATTTAGTCTTGTCCTCATTC
Organism: Ferdinandea cuprea; assembly: GCA_963576555.1. NCBI lineage: Eukaryota > Metazoa > Arthropoda > Insecta > Diptera > Syrphidae > Ferdinandea > Ferdinandea cuprea. Next base: position 57,660,273 of record OY754960.1, read on the forward strand.
ACTTCAAGGCCAACTAGTTTCGCCTGTTCTTCAATAGTCGTGAAAGCCTCTATCACGGCACGCTGGGATCGACCGATGATATCTATATCGTCCGCATACCCAGCCGCATACCCAGAACTGATCTGTTGCAGGTAGTGCCTTCCTTGTTTACACCTGTCCTGCGCACTATATGCTCAAGAACAAGATTGAAGAAATCACACGACAGCGCATCTCCTTGCTGAAATCCGGTGCATGTTTGAAAGAGTTCAGATGAGCTGCTACCATTGCATCGCGTGTTATATAGTGTCATGCGACACATTTGGATCAGTTTTGACGGGATCCCGAATTCGGCCATCGCCACAAAAAGCTCCTGACGATGAATGCTGTCATATGCGGCTTTAAAGTCGCTGAGAAATAATTTGTCTCGACTTGAAACTCATTGGTCTTTTCCAGGATTTGCTTTAGTGTGAAGATTTGGTCTACAGTTTATCTGCCGGGCCGGAAGCCATACTGGTACGTTCCGATTAGTGTGTTGCGACAGGTTTGAGACATTCGCACAGTAAGTTGGATAGAATCTTATATGCGACATTAAGCAGGGATATGCTTCGATAGTTCTTGCAAAACATAGGATCGCCTTTCTTGTAGATGGGACATATGGAGCTGATAGTCCAGTCATCGGGCATGCTTTCCTCCACCCAAACTTGGTTGATGATTTGGTGCATGCGCCCTACCATAACATCACCTCCGTATTTAAAAAGGTCTGCAGGTAGACCATCAAAGCCGGCGGCCTTGTTGTTCTTTAGCTTTTTTATAGCTAAGCGAAAGCCAAAGCCAAACAATAAATAAAATAAATTTTTTAAAATCCTAACTTTCCAATGTATCTTTAAATTTAACTTCCCTTCCTAACACTTCTTCCAAATCAAATTAGCCTCAACAATTTAGCCTCCCAAGAAAGCCAACCTCACAACAACAACTAAACCCAAACATTCCAGTAAATTACACCATATCAAGTCAAATACCACCAAGTATTGATCTTGTTCCCCCTCGAAACACAGAATCAACCCCAGTTAAATCCAATTCACATTTATCACAATTTACCCAATCTCTTATCGAAAACAATAACTACTATATCAATTCCACAGAACAAGACGATAAAAGTATTTAACAATAAAATGAATCCCAGCATAAACGACTCCGCGACACCTTACATCCAACACCTATGCGAAACAAGGTACAGGTTTATTGATACACAATTCCATCCCACATACTCATCTTTCCATACCCTCTAACATATCAGTTGCCATAGAAATTAACCTGAATATTAAAATTACAATGATCTCATAATACATCCAGCCCACACAAACATTCACCACTAGCGATTTATCTAACATTCTTAATAATATCCAAACACCGATTCTGTTAACTGGCAATATCAATTGCTGGAATACTTTATGGGGTTCGTGCGTAATCAACCCCAGGGGTAAGGAATTCGAAAACTCTCTTTTAAGTGCAAATCTCGCCGTTTTAAATGACGGAAGTCCAACCCACTTCTCGACTCATAAGACATTGACACACGTTGATTTGTCAGCTATTTCACCTTAACTGCTTTCTAAAAGTTCATGGAAAGTTTTAGACGATTCACACGATAGTGACCATTTTCCAATAGTGACAAAAGTAGATCTAGGATATCTATCCTTTCCAAGAAAACCCACATGTAAATTTCAAACTTGTAGGAGGGGGTATTACGTTGTTGATTCCCGGTAGCAGAAGTGGCACGCTTGTTGTTGCACGGCAACAGCTCATCGGATGGGGGGATCTTTCTGCCACAAACCTATATATCGTGCCACATTGTGCCACGATGTTTGTATCTGATTGATACCAAGTTTGTGAATGTACACATTGTCTAGCTATGAGTTACTTTGTACCTAGTTAATTGATCTTGTGCGCCGCAAGGCGATGACAAGTCAGTATGTGCAAAAGGAAAACGGAAAATGGAAGAAACTTGAAAAGCATAAGCGAGGAAGTAAGAGGAGAAAGATGAAATAAAGAGGATGTCCGATGTTGATGACATACAGTAGTGAATGAACGACGTCAAACTCCTTGATTACCTTATGCCTGGATTCTCTAAAGATAATCCCTGGTCAGGTTTTACATTAAGAACTACACGCTCTATCGCTCCTTAATTTTACTCATGCTCACCATACCCACTTCTCCAACGAAAAACTTAAATACTCATTACGGAAAGAAATAAAGCATTTAATTGTTTAAATTTATTCAACATTTGGTTTTAATTCTAACTCTGAAGACTACTTTAAAGATAGCGAGGAAGTTCAAGGGATACATTAAGTTTAATTATCATCCCTTTTTTTATAATATAAATTTGGTTTATAGGTAGTAAATACAGTATATTAATGAAGTTGGTTATTCATAGATAACAATAAAATATGAAATTAGGTAAATTAAATATTTGAAAATTAATAATTAAGTATCCTACAAGTGAAAATGGAAACTTATCGAATAATGCATGAAAACATAAATGTCTATGTAGCCAAAAGATTACTTACATTTTATTGATTTAACTTTTACATATTGCTTGATGTACCGATTAAGTGTTGACATTTTGTTTGGGAAGAAAGTCAGTTTAAATAATGTTTATGTTGCAAAATTGGAAAATCTTTTGGCTGACCTTACCTTGAAGTTTCATGCAATAGAAAAATAATCGAATATACTTATACATTATTTAATCAAAAAAAATCGAAAATAACTTTAACTCGTGGAAGTCTGGTGGTCTGTTGAAAGCTGCATGCGGGATCACTATAGATGAGGTGGTGGGTGTTGGATTCAGATGGTGTGAGACTGGAGAAACAATGCTTCGGTCAATGCTTCATTTTTGGCGGGCTATTGTGGTGGTAATGTCATCCTTATCTGATGATTTACGGTCAAATCTCTTTTTGCGTTGATGCTACCATGCGGTATTTTATATCAAACGAAGTTGCCTTTTTACAAATTTTGTTGGTTAGTTTAACCTTTGTTCGCGTGTATTTCATGGATGGATGTTATGTTTTGCTTTCTTTTATGTTATTCTTTTTTTTGAAGTTATGTGTCGATGGCACCAGATTTTTTGATAGGCTTTAACTATTTACTGAAAGAGGTTGTACCACTAAAATGTTTTTTTTTACATCACTTTAAAAAAAAAACTTTGTGATCAGATACGATCGTTTAAGTTGGCAGAAATACAAGAGATAGCCATCACGCGGTTGTTTGAGCTTATATACCCGTGTTTCGGCGGAAGTGGTAGTGATTATGTGTGGTGAAAGTCACATCTTTGGACATTTACAGCGGTTTATTTCAGAATGATATCTTATACAAGCATTGCCATCAGTAGAAGTAATTCTTTCGTTAGAAAAACCTCGAGCTCTGTTTTTAAATTAAAAAAAAATATTTGCAAGGTGCATGCTACAAACTAAACGAGCCAACTGGGAATTATATCAAAATGCGATACTGAAAACTTCAGACAATTCTAGCCTTTCTACCAACATAAACAAAGAAGCTGCTTTGATCGCCAAAACATTATGCCAACCCAGCAATCCCTCACACTATAAATATACCTCACAAGAAAATAACCCCATGATGGTCTTCTGAGTTATCCACTCTCCGCAATAACAAACAAAATCTTTGGAAAATTTTCAAAACACATCCCAACAATAATAACTTAGCTAATTACTATACAGCTAACGCCATTTTCCTCAGGAACAGTAAAATAGCAAAAAAAATGCTTCCAAAAATTTATAGCAAACATTAGTATGAATTCCTAAAGCAAAAAAATGTGGCAAAAATCCAAAAAAAAAATTGACTGACCCTAAATCAGACCAATATCTTTGCTTCATTGTACTGGCAAACTTTTAGAGAAAATTATATCTTAACGACTTCTCTGGTTCATTGAAAAATATAATTATCTAAATCTAAACCAAGTCGCATGTAAACATGGACGCAGTACCACTGACTCATTATTGCACATTGACGATATTAGCCCTGCATTATCATGCAGAAATCATGTCTCCATACTATCGCTTGATTTTGAAAAGCATTTGATAGAATCGGTATCCACGTAATCCTAAATAAGCAATGGAATAATGGAAAATTGGTCTCATTTATAAAATCATTTCTTTCAAATAGGCAATCCGGAGTAAAAGCAAATAACTCTATTCAAATATTTACAAACTATTTAACGGGATCCCCGAAGGTTAACCCCTTTCAGTTACCTTCTTCATAATCGCCTACAATGACAAAAGTGAAATCATAACCAAATATGTATAAAAAATAGATCACTGCCTATACGCTGACGATTTCATTTTATTAGCAAAATGCAACGACAACAATCGTACAAGTGAAATTTTCCATAACCTTTTAGCCGATCTTAGTCATTGGCGCGCCCAATCAGGGTACATTATATCACATGCTAAAAGCAAGCACCTACATATTTGTAATAAAAGAAATTGTCCCAATTTTGACATTTATCTATCAGCATCTAAAATTCAAAGTGTAAAATCAGTAATTATTTTAGGCATTACTTTTGATAATAAACATATTTTTAAGGATCACTGTTTATCTCTTAAGAATAAAGTAGCTGCCAGACTTAATATAATAAGATTCTTATCATCAAAAAATACATACTACATACATATCAATACCTTATAATTCGTAACATTATTCTATCCAGAAATGATTATGGGTTGGCAGTCTATGGGAGATGCGCTAAATCTACGCTCAAAATCATCAAACCAATCTACCACTCCGCAATAAGGACCAGCTTGAAAGCATTTACAACCACTCCAATAAAAGAGATCTTTTAACAGCACGACTCACACCTGAGATATGTCAGTCCTACAGATCACCCATAATCCAAGATGCCAAGAAAGTCTTACACCGTAAAAAAAACACCAAAATTCCCCTCTGCCATCTACATCGCTCTGAACGCATCCAGTAGAATTGGTATTAACTATACGTACCCTTAATCCTGCCAACATACCTCCATGGGAGTTTTTAACCGATACCGTAAATACTACTTTATCAAAATTCAAAAAGAACTCCAGAAATAAGGAAATGTACACACAAAAGTTCTACGAAATAACTGACGAATACAGAAAGAATTCATGGGATTTCATATATACAGATGGATCCAAATCTGACACCGGAACTGGACTCGCAATTGTATCGGAAGCTGGTAATATTTTATACAGTACAAGACTACCTAACTACTTTTCAATGTTCTCCACTGAATCCTTCGCAATACAGAAAGCGACAGAAATAGCAAATACAATAACAAATAACATCGTGATTTGCCCCTATAGCCTTTCTTCACTCAAGGCAATCAGCAGAATCCAAAACTGCTTCCCATCCATCACTAATATCCGTAGAAATGTTCTAAAGAACAAACACAAAATGTGCTACTATGGGTTCAAGCTCACTTAGGGAAACGAGATAGCAGCCCGTCCTTCCAGGACAGCTTCAGAACAGTCGAATATACTTTTAATCTCTCCGTGAAAAACATACATTCAACACTATTCTTTCATAAACTCAAAGGGTGAGCCTGCTACATATCCTACAGAAACAACAACCAGCATGAACAAATGCTTTCTTTGTGTTCGCCTTGGACACACGCAATCAACCCATAGCCATCTTCTTAAAAAGAAAAAACCTCCAAGCTGTCATCTCTGCTAATCCAATCAAATCATATCCATAAAACATCTCAAATCTGAATGCTCTAAAGTTAATTATGTATGTACATCAATTTTTAATAAAAAAATGAACGACCCTCTGTCAACAACATCAATAAAAAAAATTAATAACGTTTATAAACTATTACTCTCACTAAATCTTAACTCTATTATATAAGTTATCTTTGTAAATCGCCTCCCAGACTCTGACATCCCCATACTCTGCTATTATATACTCTAAATCACTTGTCCCAACCCTTTTATATTTTCCAGCCAAAAGTCTCTGGTAGCTAGTGCTGTTTATTTACCTGTATTATAATGTAAATTAAATATATATATTATATATTATATGTATATTTTATTATTATATATATAATAAATTATAATAATAATAATAAATGTAAAAGAATAGCCAAGTTCTTTAATACAAAAATCGCTTTTATCTTAAAGTCAGGCACAAAAAGTATTGAGATCACCAATGAACGCCAAGTTTGTATTGTAATTATTAAAAATTTCACAAACTGGATTTATATTTTTGTACTTTTATATTTTTGATGTTACGAATATTAATTGTTAATTTTGTAGATCTTTCATTGTGATACAAAGAAATTTTAATATCGTCGTGGATGTGAGGTAGGGTATCCGTCAGATTTTTCTTTATAATTGACGCATTAGTAAAAAGACTTGGGATTGTTTATAAGATTGACTTCTATATTTAATGTAGCGCTCGTAGAGAGAATTATAAAGTTGCTATAATAATGTCAAGCGCAATCAACGTGGTAATGGGTTTAGCTGGCGGATGTAACAACACATAACGTACAGGGCCCTACGGGGGAGTGGTATTTTAATTGAATCAAAGTCGATTTTAGTAGAAGTGGAAACAGCAATGAGAGAAGAGTCAAGGCCGTTATGGACAGCTAGTAGGACACCTCGCAAAGAAGAGCCAAGGTTAGAGGGCGTAAGAAAAACGAAAAACATCAAATGTAGAGGGAAAAATCTCCTGGTTCTTAATATCGGTGATAAGATTGGTTCGGTCAGAGCAATCGAAAGGGAGCGCATGAGGTTGGCTCAAAATAGTGCGGATTTTCGAGCGAAGTCCTCTTTCGTTTTGGTAGTAAAAAGTAAGAGGAATTCTGTTGGGAGGAGCTAAAGATTGTTGCGTTACTGACAAAGCTCTTATGTTGGAGAAAAAAGCGTATGTTGGTCACCGAGACTCTGTTGAAGGTTTACAGGGTAGGTAGGTGGAAAAGCTTCCATAAGACACTATGAGGACCGACCACATGTGCTCATAATAGTGTGAGATTCTTACTCACTAAATAGACCTCCCTTCAAATTACTTTATACTACAAATAGGTTATTTCCTATCTATTAGTTTAGATTTAATAACTAATATTCACGTTTACCAGTCAGCTTCCCATCGGAGGTACCTGCTTGTACCGCCAAAAACACGCGGCCAAATTTTATTGCGCTAATTGAAATGGTTTTATCCGTTGAAGCCGGCCCAAAAAATTTGCGTACAAAATATATGTATATCATTTCGTTATTACAATGAGCGCGAAGGCGAGTCTGTTCCTTACGGGCAAATGAGTTTATTTCCTCTTCGACGGTTGCCACATTCAAATCTCGATGGATATCACTAATTCGGATATACCAGGGATCGTTATAATACAAATATTTAGCTTCTGTTGCATACGGAATTTGTATGGAGTCTATGAAAAGGTAGCGTAGTTACATTTCTTTAATAACAATAATAAATATAGGGTGTAGACACTGCGACCTTGTGGTCTATTGTGCCCCCTACTTAAGCCTTGTAGAGGTTTTGCTACCTCTTCCAGAGCCCCCTCCCAGCTTAATTCGCCGGAAATTATGTTGGACTGCTTATGCTCTGGCTTTAGCTTTGGCACGGAAAACCTTACTCAGAGCACATCATGCAGTCCAGTTTGTAAGTCCTTTTCTTGAATTTGGTTTGTTCCCAAATATTTAAACCTTTATTGGATCAGTGCCCCGCAGGATTCCAGTATATGTTCGGGAGTTTCCGTGGACTCATTGCAGAATCTGCAGAGACTTTCATCTGATATTCCTATATTCCTTAGGTGATCCCTGAGTTTGCAATGCCCTGCTAGGAAACCAGTTAGGATACGTCGGTTATTTTTGCTAGGACTGATCCATGTTTTAAATCTTTTGAGATTATAATCTCCTATGAATTTCTTGGCTTGTCTCAGACCTTGGAGCTCTCGAAATGTTCTAGCGCTTTTTTTCCTTTTCCGATTTCCTGAATTCTACGCGTTGGGTGTAGAAGCGCAGAATGGTTCAGCTCATATGAAGGGTGCTGCTGCCCCTTTTCTCGCTAGAGAGTCCCCGCCTCGTTACCAACGGTGCCTACATGGCCTGGTAATTATGTGGTTCCCGAGCGGTGGGAATAAAATAATATTTTTTATTGACATTAATCCACTTTATTATAAAAATATATATGTATGTATATGTATTTGCACTAAATGTGCAGTAAAACTAACTAGAACTAACTTAAGTGAACCGAGTCTGAATTGAAACTGAATTATTAATTTTTATCTGAATCATTCTGTGAGTGTTTCTTATTAATTTTTGATGGCGCTGCACCAAGCCACTAACCTGTGGGAAAGGAAATGCAGGTATCGAAATGCTTAGATCTGCGAATAAATGGCTGCGCTTGTACATAACTGCACATGTGGGTTGCGCGTGTTCATAACGGGACATGTGGTATTGGTTTTCGGAAAGAGGGGGTGGAAGGGGACAGCTCCGTTAAGAAGTATTATTGCTAATAGAAAATGGTGGATAATGAGGGGCTTGGAGGGTATTGGGTGTGGCGTAAGGAAGTGAAGTCTCCGACGTAACACCTCCCCCCTTATGATTCCGCTCCGAAGAATCCGAATTCTTAATTTCGACATTAATATCGGCCCTATTTTTCTTATTTTTTCTCAAAAGGTAACCGATCAATAATGTAATCAATATAATGATTAATAGGAAAGACGTCCCAATGGTTGTATGTTCGTGTAATGCATTTCTGACTTTAATCTCCTCAATAATTTTACTGTTTTCAACATGTTTTATATGCAAATCCTCCATAGAATAATTCATTTCAGTTATATAACTGAAATTTGGTATTACAATATTTTCGTTATTGACAATATTCTCGTAAAAGACATTATTTATTCGTATAAATCAATTTTAAAATTTTATTCAGTTATTATTTCTTACATTTATAGTATACTGATTACAATTATGATTAATTCTAGTGTTAGGTATATTCTAAGTTAAGACATTGTAACATTGTAAGTTAATTGTTTTATTTCTTCATACTTATTTTCCTTAAAGTTACAATCTGAATGTTCTTCTAATAGTTGTGAAACACAATGATCTTTAATAGGTTTTAAGTTTTCCTTAAGAACTACATTTTCTTGATTTTCGTATGTTTTCGTATGTTTCGTGTGTTTGCGAAACTATCTAGTTGGTCGCTGATACGTGTCTGTTTGTTTATGTGGCTTTTAATGTTAGTCATTTGTTCGTTCAAATTAGTGTTTATTCTGATTTGGTCGTTCATACTGTTAATTAAATTATGATTATTCTGTTCGTTTGCAATTAGTCTAGCTTTAATTTCCTGCTCATCTTCAGAATCCATCGTTCCTGCTAAGGTTATTATTTTCGTCCTTGAGTGTCAAAAAGTTATGTGAAAGAATTGGGTATTGTGTTTTGTATATTAGTCTCTCAATGTTGTCTGATATTAGCATTAAGTTTTCTTCATATTGCGTTAAATTGATAATATGTAAAATCTTTCGATAGTTTGTTATAACGTCGATTTTATTGTCTCTTATCATAATGAATCCGTTTCCGTTATCCATATTCTGAATTTCGATTGATTGGCTTTTACTAATATTAAATAAGCTGATGATAATCAAACTTGTCAGTCCTACGGTCGTCGTCCGTTTTTTTCGTTTGTGAATTCTGAAAAAAATGTTATGTATTCTCGTATTTATTTTTTCTCTTGACCTGTGAATTATAAAATTAGCTGCCTTTTTCATCCCCGACATAATCTTTATCAATAATTTCTGGGTTTGCTTTCTTATGAGTTGGTTTAAGTTTATTGTTATCCGTATTTTTTAAATATATGGGTATTTCCTTTGTTAAGTCACATCATTTTTATTTTTGTTTAGTTTCCCTATGTATTTCCCCTTATTTTGGTTGACTAGTTCTATAATTATGGGATAGCCTTCGCTGGTTATATTTCCGTTTAGGAAGTCTATTGGTCTTCTTTTAGTTGTCGAATGGATTGTTGTATTATAAATGACTAATGTTTTAAATACTTTATCACGAATGTGTCTTTATTAGATTCGTCGGCTCTGAATGTACGGATATGCTCGTTAAGAGTGGAATGGAATCTTTCGATGTCCGAATTCTCTGTATGGTGATAAGGCGTGTTAATATGAAGATCAACGTTATTTTCTTTGAGAAATTCTATGACCAAAATCGATAAAAATCCTGACTCTCCATCTGTTAATATTTTTTCTGGGGTACCAAATGATGCAAATCTGCATTTAAGAGTTTTCAGTAACGCTATCCAGGTTCTGTGTTTGATTTAATAACATGGGCTTCTTTTTGTGGGTCCGTGAGGTCTCGCAGGAATTTGCTACCCTTAACGACTCTTAAGGATTTATTCTTGCTGAAATATTTAATATAAACGTCCTGAAATTTTGCAAATAAATGATCATGTCTGGAGAAAACTCCTACTATTCCTTTTGGAGGAATACATTTTTTAATGATGTCCAGAATGAGATTTTCGCTAAAGATTTTTATTTCTGTAACTATTCTCTATTTTCCAAAAGCATAGTATGTTCTGGGGTTACTTGCATTATTGGTGTTGTTCAATATTATTTGGGTTTTGTACAAATTAACAGGTGTTTCAACAACAGGAATGTAATTGCTACTATCTTCATCAGCGCTGTGAACAGTGGCTAAAATCTTCAGCTAGGTTATCTTCCATGGTTCTATAAGTTAGATCCTCTACATTTGCATTGTAAAAAACCTCCATTCTAGACAGACCGTCCGCGACTTGATTATCCTTGCCCCGTACGTATTCCATATCAAAGCTATATTCTTCCAGTTTAACCTTCCATCTTTGTAGTTAAGTATTTGGTTCTTTTAATGAACTTAGACAAATTAGGGGTCGGTGGTCAGTTCGTATTGTGAACTTTCTCCCATAAGGGTAAGGTCTAAAGTATTTTGTCGCCCATACAATAGGCAGTAGCTCTTTCTCTATGGTTGAGTACCGAGTCTCATGATCATTGAGGGTACGACTAGCATAACACACCGGATGGTTTTCCTGTGATAGAACGGTACCTACAGCGAAATTAGATGCGTCTGTTGTCAGAACGAATTTCTTATTGTAGTCTGGATATCTTAGAATTGGTTAAGATACAATCAAAGCTTTCAAATTTTCAAAACTTTCAATGTAATCTGAATCACTGATATTTATTTTTGAATATTTCGTTAGAAACGCTGTCATTGGTTTTGCGACTTTACCGTAGTCTTTTATAAACTTACGATAATACCCTGTTATTCCGAGAAAGACTTTTATCTGTTTGGTTATTCGTGGTAGCTTGTTATCTCTTATTGCAGCGATTTTTTTTAGGATTGTGTTTGATACCGTTAGTTGTTACTATATGTCCTAGAAATTCGGTTTCTTTTTTTAGAAACTCACTTTTATCAAGCTGAACTTTTAGGTTAACATCCCTCAATCTTTCAAATATTTTCTTTAACGAAATTATGTGTTCGGAAAGGGATGTTGAGAAGATGATAATGTCTTCTAGGTAAACAAGATATATCTTCCCAATAAAATCGGAGAGAATTGAATTCATCAGCCTCTGAAAGGTAGCCGGCGCATTCTTGAAACAAAATGGCATTCGAACGAACTCGTAATGTCCATTGTTGATCGAAAAGGTGGTTTTTTCATCTTTACATCTTCTATGCTATTTCGATCTGGTGAAATCCCTTAGCCAGATCTAATGTGGTGAAGTACTTTGCTTTACCTAGTTTATCGAAGATGTCATCGATATTGGGGATAAGGAACTTATCATCTACCGAAACTTCGTTTAGCTTCCGATAATCGGTGAAAATTCTCCATTTCTGCTTTCCAGAAGCATCTCTCTTTTTTGGGACGATCCAGATAGGCGCCGAATATGGCGAGCTGCTGGGCCTAATAATGCCCTGGTCTAGCATCTCATTTATTTGCCGAGATACCTCGTGTCTATGTACCTCTGGGTACCTGTAATTTTTCGTATAGATAGGAATCTCGTTTACAGTCCTTATTCTGTGCTTAATTGCATTTGTAAACGTCAGATCGCTACCTTCTTGATAAAAAATTGACGAGTATTGAGAAACAATACTTCCCTTTTCTCTTCGACGTTGAGGTGATCGGTTCTTATCTATTCAGTAACCGCATCCCTACTCATTTCTGTATGGTATGTTTCCAATGGTGGTATATGTTTTTCATAATTTTCTATTGTGAATACACGATCTTCTTTGTCAAAATAAATAGTAATTTCTTTTTCGTTAGTAAGTAGAAGCCTTCTATTATAGTCTATAATTGCTTCTAATGGTAATAATATGTTGTTTCCAATCAACCCATTAAATTCGTTGTACTCGAGAAATTCTGCGGTCTTATTTAACGCACCGAATTCCTCGAATAGTGGGATTCTTATTTTCTTATTTACATATATCAGTGTACTTGTTGTTAAAACCTTAATGGGTTTGTGGAGATTAATTTGCCATTTGGGATGGCACACTCCTGGGTTAAGAATGCTAGTTTCTAAACCTGAGTCAACTAGTATCCTAAGTGTATATTTATTGTTTTTTGTTCTTATAACTATATAGGGTAAGTGGCTTGAGGGCTTTTTCCCCGAAAATCCGAATTTCTTCCTAAGGTATTTACCTGCCTTTGGTAAGAACCGGACACTGTTATTATTGTTATTGTATTATTGTTATTGAATCTTTGATTTATACTACGATTTTATTGATTATTATGACTATTGTTATTTAATCTGCGATTCGCGCATTGATTAGATGTGTTAATATGTTCGTTGTTGTTAAATCTGGGGTTTTTTGGTCTATTTTGGTTGTTTTTAAATATTCCGGAATTATATGAGTATCTGTACTGTCCACTATTCCGGTGAATATTGTAGTTATTGTTATTCCTACTATATCCTTGCATATTATTTGGTAGTTGCGAGTTCCTATCAAGGTTTGATTTTACCGTATTGCTATCCTTAGTGTATGCATACCCTCTCTCATAGAGGATTTGCATAGCCTCTTCTAAGTTTAAGGAGTGTCTGCAACATAACAAACCTTTCATCGGTTCTGGTATTTTACTAATAAAAATGCGTAAGGCAGACTTGCAGTTTTGTTCTATCTCTAAAGATGCATTATTTAAATTAGTTATCCTAACTTCATTATTTAGGCACCTTAGCATTATTTTTATGTCGTTATAGTAGTCTTGGCAGTTAGTTTTATATGGAAGAGCTCTTAGGTCATCGTATAATTGCTCTACTGTCTTTCTGTCGCCGAAATATTGGAAGAATAATTTCTTAACCTCATCCCATTTTTTTTACAGAATTGTTAATTTCAATTGCCTCGCGGGCTCTATCTGTTAGTTTGTTATCCTATCCACTAAATCTATAAAATTATAAAGGTTTTCACTATTTCCGTCGTAGAACGGGAGATTGTTTAAATATTTAATAGGGTCGAAACTTAAGTTTAAAGTAGTTACCGCTGCTGGTTAGCTTCTCCTGTTACAGGTGTTGTTGTCATTTTTGTGATGGATAGTTTCTCCAGTAATATTAATATGTCGTCTTCCAATGGTTCCTTCTCTGCCGATTGCATTTACTGTTTCACCTCTGTGCTTTTACTTACTTTACTTAACGGGCTCCCGACCCGTGAAGAGTCCCTGCCACCCTCTGCGATCCCGAGCACGCTGCTTCCAGTTGTCCAGACCAAGCGCTCTGCCATCCGCGATGGCTTGGTCTTTAGAACGGAGGTTCGGTCTTCCTTGTCGTCTCGAACCTGGGGGCTGGGATTCGAAGATCCTTTTGGCTGGAGCGTTGTTGTCCATTCGCTCGATGTGCCCGAGCCAATGTAGTCGACGAGTTTTAGCTTTTTGGACTACATCCACATCTTGGTACAGCTCATGGAGTTCACCGTTGTATCTTCTCCTCCATTTGTCCTCCTCGCACACAGGGCCAAATATCCGTCCAAGGATTTTTCTTTCAAGGGATCCCAGTATTAACTCTCCTTTCCTGCTTATCGTGCAGCACTCGGCGCCGTATAGCAGAACTGGCAGGATAAGGGTTCTGTAGAGCAAGCACTTTGTCCTTCGAGTTAGGAGTTTTGAACCCATTTGTTTTGCCAAACCAAAGTAGTAGCGGTTTCCTAGGGCAATTTTTCGACAGATATCCACTAAGATGTCATTTGTGGAGTTGATGTTTACCCCGAGGTAGATGAACTCCTTAACTACCTCGAAGTTGCTGCTATCAACAGTGACATTTTGTCCTAGTCGGTGGACAGATGATTGTTTGTTTGTTGATAGCATATATTTAGTCTTGTCCTCATTCACTTCAAGGCCAACTAGTTTCGCCTATTCTTCAATAGCCGTGAAAGCCTCTATCACTGGGATCGACCGCTGATATCTATATCGTCCGCATACGCCAGCATTTCGACTGATCTGTTGAAGATAGTGTCTTCCGTGTTGACACCTGCCTGCGCACTATCTGCTCAAGAACAAGATTGAAGAAATCACACGACAGCGCATCTCCTTGCCGAAATCCGGTGCATGTTTGAAAGAGTTCAGATGAGCTGCTGCCAAACTGCACATTGCATCCCGTGTTATCTAGTGTCATGCGACACATCTGGATCAGTTTTAACGGGATCCCGAATTCGGCCATCGCCACAAAAAGCTCGTGACAATGAATGCTGTCGTATGCGGCTTTACAGTCGATGAAGAGATGGTGTGTCTCGACTTGAAACTCGTTGGTCTTTTACAGGATTTGCCTTAGTGTGAAGATTTGATCTACACTTGATCTGCCGGGCCGGAAGCCGCACTGGTACGTGCCGATTAGTGTGTTGCAGAAAGGTTTGAGACGTTCACACAGTATGTTGGATAGGATCTTTTATGCGACATTAAGCAGGGATATGACTCGATAGTTCTTGCAAGACATAGGATCGCCTTTCTTGTAGATGGGACATATGGAGCTGATGGTACAATCATCGGGCATGCTTTCCTCCACCCAAACTTGGTTGATGATTTGGTGCATGCGCCCTACCATAACTTCACCTCCGTATTTGAAAAGCTCTGCAGGTAGACCATCAGAGCCGGCGGCCTTGTTGTTCTTTCGCTTTTTTATAGCTAAGCCAACCTCTTCTATACTAGGCGGAGGGACTGGTTCTTCATTGACTGGACGCTGGTTCTCTTCTTGCCCCATCACTCTCTCTAAATTTAGCAGCTGCTTGTAATGCTGCTTAAATACATCTACTATTCCCTGCGCGTCGGTGACTAGGTTTCCATCGCTGTTACGAAGAGCCTGTGTTCCGGTCTTAAGGCCAGCAGCCAGTTGCTTGGCTTTCTTATAGAACTTCCGGATGTTGTTTCGGTCGCGGGACTCCTCGATCTCCTTAAGCTGGGAGACTGCGTGCTCTCTTTTTTTTCTACGCAGGACCTTCTTCTCCTCCCGTCTCCTGGCTCGGTACTCATCCCTTGCTGCACTTGTTTTCCTCTGCAGCGTTCTTATGTGTGTATCTTCTGTCACCTTTTTTCAGTGTACGCATACATCATCAAACCACGGGCTTTTCTCTGGGGTGGCTGGTATCCTAGGTCGGTTTCGGCTACCTTCTTGATGATGTCGTAATACTGAGACCTCTGGTTGTTGGCGTCTGTGGTAGGTGAATGCTCGGTGGGAAGTTTCTCACTCCGGCTCTCTTTGTAGGCTCTGAGGACTACAGATGTGCTAAGGCGTCCAACGACGAATTTCTTCTTTTGTGCAGTTCGCAGCTTCTTCTTGTTGGACAGTCGAGCTCTGAATCTAGATGCAACGAGAAAATGGTCAGAGTCGACGTTTGCCCCTCGGTAAGTGTGCACGTTCCAGATGTTGGATGCGTGCCTCGCATCGATTAGCACACCTTCGATTTGGTTGGCGGTTCGACCGACTGGAGAGCGCCAGGTTGCTGTGTGGATCCTTAGTCGCGGAAACCTAGTGCTACTTATCACCGTATTACAAGCTGCTGCAAAGTCAATTAGTCGGTAGCCGTTAGCTGTTGTCGTTTCGTGGAGGCTGTGCTTACCAACTAATCCGCCGAAGATGTTTTCTTTGCCGACTTTAGCAATGAAGTCCCCGAATACAATTTTGACATCGTACTCCGGACAGGCTCCGTAGGCTACGTCCAAGAGGTCATAGAATTCCTCCTTGATAGGGTCCTCAGCCTCGTCGGTAGGGGCGTGTGCACATATTAGGCTAATGTTTTGGAATGTAGCTCTGATGCCAGGCGATCACTTGTCGGCTTGAAGTCCATTACTTTGGATCTAAGCTGATTCCCCACGACGAATCCGCATTCTAACATGTGCAATCTTTTGTTACAACTGCAATTTTGTCTTTTCATAGTTCCTGATCATATTCGTCGTATCTCCTGGATCGCGGTAATGTCGGCCTTGTACCGCGAGAGGACAGAATCAAGTTATTGAGTAGCACCTGGAGTGTATAGTGTCCGTACAATCTAGGTACACACTCGCATGTCCGTTAACGTTCCGGGTCTATTTTGCCTTTGGGGTATATTTATATCCGATGCTGCCATAGTCTCTCCCATAACTAGATGTTTTTGACATGGTCGGGAAGTTACCCCGACGGCACAACCCCCAACCTGGAGGGCCAGGCCCAGTTCTTGACCTTAGTACCGTAGGTAGATTATTCCGGTGCCAGTAATCCGCTTCGGGGATGTGAGTGCTGCCGTTGACCCATCAAGGGCTCATCCCCCACCAACTCTTTTCCAATACCCTGGCTTAGTGTTGGATAGAGCTGGGCTTCAAACAAGTAGAAGCAGCTCATATAGGGAGATCACTTGTTCACTTGCTTGTGTTCTCATATAATCGCAATCACCATCCTTTTGACCACTCTGTGCTTTTAGTCGCACAAATATTTAAGACCACTTTATAAGTGTTTGAAGTATTGCTATGTGTTTTATCTATTTTTTTTTTCACTAACACTTGTCAATTCCACTTGTTCTTAAACGAACTTTTGATATGTTGTCACTATTTTGCGATGTGGTCTTAAGCGAACGTTTTTAAATTTTCACTTTATTACTTATAAAGCTAACGTTTTTGGTTTATCAGTATAAATTCTGTGTTCTTAATCGAACGCTTTTAACAGGTTTTCACTTTATTATTTGTGTGTTCTTAAGCGAACGTTTTTAAATGTTCACTATAGTCCACAAATTCTTAAACGATTTTATAGCGAACTTTATAGCTTTTACCGACTGCGCCAATTATGTGGTTCCCGAGCGGTGGGAATAAAAAAAAAATCTTTTTTATTGAAATTAATCCACTTTATTATAAATATATGTATGTATATTTATTTGCCCTAAATGTGCAGTGAAACTAACTAGAACTAACTTAAGTGAACCGAGTCTGAATTGAAACTGAATTATTAATTTTTATCTAAATCATACTGTGAGTGTTTCTTATTAATTTTTGATGACGCTGCACCAAGCCACTAACCTGTGGGAAAGGAAATGCAGGTTTCGAAATGCTTAGATCTGCGAATAAATGGCTGCGCGTGTACATAACTGCACATGTGGGTTGCGCGTGTTCATAACGGGACATGTGGGATTGGTTTTTGGAAAGAGGGGGTGGAAGGGGACAGCTCCGTTAAGAAGTATTATTGCTAATAGAAAATGGTGGATAATGAGGGGCTTGGAGGGAATCGCGTGTGGCGAAAGGAAGTGAAGTCTCCGACGTAACATGGTATCTAGCAGACAGATACTCTATTTTTCTTGCCCAATTTGTTGAGACTTTGTCCCATAGTCTTTGAATTTAATGACAAAGGAGGCCAGTGGTTTGATAGCTGCTTTACTGTCTGACATTATTGCTATATTACAGTTTCTGTAATTCTTTTCGGGTTTAATTCGAACACTTCTTTCTATGTTTTCATATTTCTGCTTGAAAGTTGCGCGTGCTCTTGCCCATGGATTCATATTGTTTCGTTCTTGGCTCAAACACTCCTGCACCAGTTCCGTCATCAGTTCTCGATCCGTCTGTATACCACTTTATAGTGTGGTCGCTCAGTGTAGAGATCCATTATTTCTTGTTGCTGAGCTTTGTTAAGAAATTCTTTTCAAAGTTGTGTTTCCTAATGCTGCCATATCTTGGAATAGCCAAGAGTGGAAGTTTTCCGAGTAGTGCATCATATTCTTTCGAGCTAATGCATTTCCCCTTTCCAGTTCCTTCTTTTGCTATTCTTAGAATAGTTCGCTGCCCCTGAGGCAATGAGGTGTAGGCGAGTTAATTCCAATAGCACCTCCTTTGCAGCGGTTGTGAATGTACGCATTGCGCCGGTGATGCAAAGTCATGTCAGTATTTGCACTTTATTAAGAGATTCTCTCGTTGTGATAAGACTTGTTGGTTTTGCCCATGCTACTGCACCCAGTATTGGATCATTAGTCCCATTAGTCCCACAATCGCTAAGCACATCCATCGTTGAATATTGGGGGTACAGCCGCACGTTTTCCCGCTAGGCTCTTGCATATCACAGAGCACGGGTTGCCTTCTGGGGGTTTCGTGTGTGTGTTTCTTTCAGAGCAGTTTACTGTCCAGATGTTGTCCTAAGTACTTCACCTCATTGACCGGTATCAGTGTCGTGCCTGAAAATCGGATTTCCTTCAGTCTTTGAAGTTTCGTGCCTTACAATCGGAATTGGGAATCCTTCTGGATCAGCGTACGCAGGACAGCTGATGCCGAGGGTAGTTCCATTCTCCAGTAGTTCGTCCCCGACTAGGCTCCATATCAAGGGTGATAATACCCCTCCTTGTGGGCATCCTCTTGTAGTTCCAACTTTAATAGTTCCAGTCGTTGTCTGTGTCTCTGCTGATCTAGTGCTCAGCAGTTCGCAAATCCATCTGGATACTGTGTTGTTGGCTCCTTTTCGTTGCAGAGCTCGTTTCATGGCCTCATGTGAGGTGTTATTAAACGCTCCCTCAATTCAAGGAAGGTACACAATGCTATCTCTTTTGAGTTCAGAGCACTTTGGATATTTTCTGTTAGCTGATAGAGGGCAGTTTCTGTCGATCTGCCCGCCCTGTTGTTAATGATGCACAGGGAGCAGGCTTAGTGTTTCCTTCCTTATATAATTATCCACAACTTTCTCTATTGTTTTCAATAGAAACGAAGTAAGGTTGATCGGTCTGTACGATTTTGGCAGTGTCGAGTCTCTTTTCCCAACCTTTGGTATGAACACAACCTTCGCTTGTCTCCATTGTAGTGGTATGTACCCTATGGCAATACTACTCTTCGCTTATTTTGCTAGGTGTGGTAGTAATACATGCTGCCCTTTCTGTGGTAGAACTGGCGTAATACCATCCACACCTGAAGTCTTGCAGGGATGAAAGGAACCTATTCCCCATTCTAGCCTTCCCCTAGAGGTGGAATGGTTCTCTTTTCCAAGCTAGTGCTAGGCGAACTTCCCGGAAAGTGAGTTCGTAGAAGTAGCGTGCTCTCTCGTCATCGCTTGTCGTGAAGCTGCGAGGTTGGTACTCCTTCTGACTTGGCAAGGGCCTTATGCAGTTTTGCCACTGTAGGGGTGTTTGTGATTCTCTCGCAAAATTTTCTGAAGTTTTGTCTTTTAGCCTTATTTATTTCTCTATTATAGGTGGAAAGAGCCTTTTGATACATTTGACATTGTGTTTTGCTGCATTAAACAGCTTGCGCACTTCGGATCTGAATTGTGACAAAATATTGTTCCACCACGGCATGTCTTTCCTTCTCTTTTCCCCAGACAGCGGAAGCTTGCTTCAAATGCATATGTAATGGCGTGGGTAATGTCTTCTACTGCGTTTTCCAGCTCCAGAAAGCGCCTGGAGATTTTAATTTATTTCTTATTAGGATGCATGCCCTCGGTTTTTCAGCCCGAGTGTCCTAAATTACCTATGCATCCTTGCTCGTTAAACCTTTGACTTGTTCCTTCAGGATTCAAGGCTCCTGAATTAAGACCAGTTCCAGAGGTAAATATTCTACCTATTACAGCAGAAGCAGATATAGCTTGGTGAATGTTTACTTGTGCTACCTTAACGTTGCAAGACGTCGAGCTTAATGCTCGCGTCGGGCTCGTGCCTCATCCTCCGTCAAAAGCGTTTCCTCTTCTTCCGGTATTATATCCTGGAAAAGGCTTATGACCGTTGTATCCAGATCTCCCTCTGAGAGCGAGCTCCCTGAGATAGACATGCATTCTTCTGTCGTTTCTTGAACTTTCTATTCGTCCGAGAGTGTTACTGGTTGCGATCCAGATGCTGGTTGTGTCCGAAACTCTGTACTCTGCGAGGCCCTAGTTGAATCTTCCGGTGCCTGCCCGGTTTTCCACTCAGACTTTTTGAGTCCATACACCGCTACTTTCTCGAATCGGTAGCTCAAGGAACGTTTTTCCCCCTTGATGGCATCCAAGGGCTCCTGATCGATACTAAGTGCCAGTACCTGGCCGGTTCCTTCGTTTCGACTGTGGAGTACCCTTTACTATTATTCATCGATGTTATCTTGAATTTGGACTGTAATATTTCTTTGAGAAAACTATATAGTCTTCTATAATCCGCGATTCACACAACGTTTATTGCAGGCGGAATACGAGCCTTTCGTGCAATTAATTTTCTTTGCTTTTTGTTATTTTTATGTTTTATTTCTTCACTGATCTCGATTACAGGTGAGGAACCGAATTTTCTTTTTTTGTTTGTTCGCCTCTTCGTATTTGGATCCATTTCTCCCGCAAGCTCTTTTTCGTCGGTATGGTAATCGCGACGAACTGGACTGATTGTATTAACTTCAGTCTCTTTTTATACCCTAACAAGGGGAGTATCAGACATGGGAATCATGGATTCCGATAATTTTTACATATGTTGTAGGCCAGCTTCCCCTGACTAACAGGGTAAAAGGATAAGACGCACTTCTCCCCCCTTTTCGAGAAAAATCGCTTTAAAGTTTTGGTAGTAAGTAAATATAAATAATTTTTACAACTTGTAACACAAGCAGCGTAGGTCAGTGGAAGTGGTCCCAATCAGCTAATCGCATGGTTGCATGTTAAATGCATGCCCGACCCACTTTTTTTTTTTTTTAATTTAATTTTTAATTTTTTTTTTAATTTTTTTTTTTTTATTTTTTTTTTTATTTTTTTTAGAGTTTTTAAAATTCTGTCAATAACTTCTTAATGCCAGAAATAATTAAGGCAAACAGTAACGCGCAGGCAACTTTTATTATTTTTTTCACTTTATTCACTTTCCGTATCAAATTCCATTTCACATACACATTCACATTGAGTTCATATAAATTTACAGCAATGATCCAATATGCTTTGTTTGCCTCCAAATTAATTAATGAGAGAGAAATTTTTATGAATGTTATCGAGTTGTGTTTCTCGACAACTATTTTAAAAAATCTTTGCAATTGTAGTAACACCAGTTTTATTAAATGTGCAGTGTGTGACAAAACTTTATGTTTTCATGCTTCTATGATAAATATCATCCGGATGAATGTGTATGTGAAATGGAATTTGATACGGAAAGTGAATAAAGTGAAAAAAATAATAAAAGTTGCCTGCGCGTTACTGTTTGCCTTAATTATTTCTGGCATTAAGAAGTTATTGACAGAATTTTAAAAACTCTAAAAAAAATAAAAAATAAAATTAAAAAATAAAATTAAAAAAAAAACATAAGGAAAGGCTACAGTCCGCTTGGAGCGAACAGTATGATACCCTATCCCTATCCCTATATGCCCCAAAAAAAACCTTAAGAAGATGATGGATAGCATTTTATTTCATTCTATAAAATTTAGAAAAAAAAAAACATTTTTTGAAAAAACGCCCCCAAAAAGTGGGCGTGGCCAAAAACTTTGTATGGGCGATATATTGGAAAAAATATTGGCTAAATATCTTGTTAAACACTTTTTTTCGGTTTCTATGAAAATTATCGAAGAAAACAGCATTTTAGTGAAAAACGCCCACAAAAAGTAGGCGTGGCAAAAAACTTTATATGACAAACTTATAAAGGAGGGCAGTGCCTACATATCTTGTGAAGGTTATAACCCTCTATCTGTCCATCTGTAGCTTTAAATCGGTTTTTTCTAAATTGTGGGCGTGGCAGTGGGCGTATTCCAAAAAATTTTACACTTAACCATTTCGGAGCCCTAGGGAGTATGTGGTCCAAATTTCAGCTTTCTAGCTTGAATTTAAAGGCCTAAAAATTGCGTACGGACGGACGGACGGACGGACGGACGGACGGACGGACATTGCTAGATAGTCTTAGGATTTGGTCCTGATCATAAATATATATACTTTTATGGGTCTACGACGAATATTAAGGGGTGTTACAAACTATGTGTCAAAATTAATATACCCTTAGGATAGGGTATAAAAAAAGTGGGTCGGGCATGCATTGAACATGCAACCATGCGATTAGCTGATTGGGCACACTTCCACTGACCTACGCTGCTTGTGTTACAAGTTGTAAAAATTATTTATATTTACTTACTACCAAAACTTTAAAGCGATTTTTCTCGAAAAGGGGGGAGAAGTGCGTCTTATCCTTTTACCCTGTTAGTCAGGGGAAGCTGGCCTACAACATATGTAAAAATTATCGGAATCCGTGATTCCCATGTCTGATACTCCCCTTGTAAGACCAAATCCTAAGACTATCTAGCAATGTCCGTCCGTCCGTACGCAATTTTTAGGCCTTTGGAATTAAGCTAGGAAGCTAAAATTTGCACCACATACTCGCTAGGGCTCCGAAATGGTTAAGTGTAAAATTTTTTTGAAAACGCCCACTGCCACTCCCACAATTTAGAAAAAACCGTTTTATAGCTAAAGTTAGAGAGATAGTGTGTTACAATCTTCACAAGATATGTAGGCACTGCCCTCCTTTATAAGTTTGTCATATAAAGTTTTTTGCCACGCCTAATTTTTGTGGGCGTTTTTTACTAAAATGCTGTTTTCTTCGAAAATTGTCATAGAAAACGAAAAAAAATGTTTAGCAAAGTATTTACCAAATTTTTTTTCCAACATATCGCCCATGCAAAGTTTTTGGCCACGCTCACTTTTTGGGGGCGTTTTTTCAGAAAAACCTTTTTTTTAATTAATCGAATGAAATAATCATCATCTATCTTTCCTTATGTTTTGAGCTAGATTCCCTTTAAGCCTTCATGAGAAGCTTCTCAAAAATAAATTACCATTCGGAATCGGCATTTAACTGTAGGTCTCTTTATTCGTGTCAAAAATACAACTTCGGACACACAATTTTTTTTTTTTATAATATACGCGCACTAAGGGTTTTTGGATACCCTTATAATGAAGTGACACAGTGCGGGCATTAGGAAAGTGAAGGATTAGGAAAAGGGAGATACCGATGCACGTTGGTTTTAAATGTCTGTAAACTGTAATGTGCGGAAAAAATAGAGCATTTCACATTCGCGTTGTACGATTAAGAAACGAATCCTTGTATTTCACTGTACGTCCGAATACAGGCTTAAGGGTAAACTGATGTGCATTCCTAGCATTGCGAGTATTGCGGCTGAAGTGCTGTAGGGGTGGGATGCAACTGGCAATTTCATTTGAGCACTTGTGGTGGAAATATCGATAAAACAATGACAAGCAGGAGACATTACGACGATGACTAAGAGAGTCAAGTGATTTCGCGATGTCTCATCGATGTCAGATATAAGCGTTGTACTCAAGTTTGGGGCGAATAAACGCCTTAAAAATTTCTGCCAGATCAGAAGGAGTGAAATATTTCTTTCATCGCTTAAGGAAGCCTAGACATTTCGCAGCGTTCTTGGCGACATCGAATATGTGGTCATTCCAACGAAGGTTGTCATTAACACACATACCGAGAATGGAAAGTTGTTCGGTTTCAGCGATGCAAGTGCCATCCATGGATAATGGCAGAGAATTAGGGTTTCGCTTCAATGACAGCAGACAGCATTGCGTTTTGGAAGCATTAAATTCCACTTCGCTGGTTTTACCCCATTTATGTATGCTATCGAGATCGGAATTTAATGAGCTTAACATATGTTGCCGTTGAGGGGCGTTGCCCAGGAAACGAATATGTTAGGCTGAGGGTAATGTCATCGGCGAAGGAATGAATGGGGTTAGAAGTAACAGAGAGGAGATCATTTATAAAAATGAGAAAGAGAGTCGGAGACAAAACGGAGCCTTGGGGAACACCAGCATTTATGTGGTAAGTTGCAGACTTAAAACCGTCCAAAACGACTTGGATTGAACTGTCCGAAAGGTAATTTCTAATCCATTGAAGAAAGGTATCATCGATCCCAAATGCACGCATTTTCGACAATAGAGCTTAATGCCAAACTCTGTGAAATGCCTTTGAAATATCAAGCGCAACGACCTTGCTTTCACCACCATGGTGAATAGATTGGTTCCACTTTTCGGTTAGATAAGTCATCAAATCACCAGTGGACCTGTTGCTGCGAAAACCGTACTGCCGGTCATTAAGAAGTTTTCGGAATTCGAGATATTTCATAAGCTGACGATTTATCAGCGTTTCCATGCCCTTGGAAAGAAGAGATATAAGTGCAATTGGTTGGTAAGAGGGGGGAGAGGAAGATTCGTCTTTTTTTGGGACGGGCTGGACAAATGGTGTCTTCCACCTTCTTGGAAAGAGCCCTGAAGAATATGACATATAGAAAAGCTTTCGCAGTGGTTTTGCCAGCGTGGAAGAACACCTCTTCAGAACGATAGGTGAAATACCATCTGGACCAGCGGATTTATGTATGTTGAGATCTTGAAGAGCTCTTGCCACTGTACGACTTCGAAAATGAATGGGTCCCATGGAATATTCTACGCGCTCGAGTACAGGGGAGATAAAGCATAATCTGGCAGCGTTGAGCCAGCTGCAAAATGAGCAGCAAGCAGATTGGCTTTATCCGAAGAGCTGACAGCCGGGATGTCATTGCAAATGAGTGTCGGAATAGATGTCGAGGCCGAATTTTTAATATTCTTGACAAACGACCAAAAGTTTTTACTACCGACTTTGTAGTAATTTTTAATCAACTCTTGGTCGTAGGAGAATTTGACAGGATTAATATGGGCATTGCAGTCATTTCTGGCTCGTTTGAACTTTTTTCGGTTTTCCTCAGTTAGATTGGCCTTAAATGACTGAAAACTTTCCTCTTTAGCCCTGATAGATTCTTTACAGCTCAAGTCACACCACGCGTTTTCGTTAGGTCTGATACACTTTATCCTGTTAGGGATAGAAAGTTTCATAGCCAGGTGAATTAAATTTGTAATCATATCGGCAGTGGCATCCACGTCGTTGTTGAGGAAGCATAGCGACCAGTTAAAACTGTTAAAGATGCCTTTTAAAGCTTCCCAATTGGCTTTCTCGTATTGCCATACGGTTCTTGTGGGAGCTCTTCCTTTAACTGTATGGCTGGAGTACGAGAAATTCGCTGATATGATACGATGGTCTGACGAACCTAGAGGCGATAATACATTTAAAGTGTATTTATCAGGGTGAGAGGTAAGAAACAAGTCCATAGTGTTGGCGTTTTGACCGCTAATGTCGGGTATCCGTGTCGGCTCATTTACAATCTGGGTTAAATTATTAACCTCAGCAAAGATCTCTACATACCTTCCTACGGGTGTTGTCTGTCCAGAATGTCGAAGCCAACTTGAATTGTTTACATTGAAATCGCCCGCAATGACGATTTCAGTATGAGGATAAAGGGTAAAAAGTCTGGTTATGGAATCAGACAGTGCATCAAACTCATTATAAGTTGAATGCCTGTCCTGGTTAGGGCTTCTATATAAAAAACAGTAGTGAATTAATTGCCTACGGACATGGAATTTTAGCCAAATAAAATTAAATTCCGGATTGGAACATTGGCCGTATTGAGGTAGAAGTTGGTAGGCTACATCACTACGTATATAGACGGCGAGACCGCGATGAGAGAAGAATAATGGCACTAAGTTATATCCAGGCAGGCTAAACTCCGTTAGATCAGAATCAATGCTGACCTGTGTTTCACCTAGTGCCAAAACAGCTGGTTTACTAAGATTCGTGTGGGGTTACAATGAAAAAAAAGTTCGCCCTTAACCCACGAATATTGCTCACGTCTACCCTGAAATTCCTACAAAACAAAAAACCAAACACAAAAGACTCAACTCCGACGCTGACTAAGCTAGGTAGTACCGTTTAGATTCTGACGTCAGCTTTCCAAGACAAATCACTGCAAGTGTTATGCCCATACAATGAATTGCTTTGGTCTACCAACAAAATCTGCACAACGCGACCCGCTATTCGCCAAATGATGCCAGCCATAGCCAGTGAACGCATAAATATACGACACTCGCTATAGCCAAGCAAAGCAGCAGCAAACGATAGGGAGTGGGACCAGAAGGAATGCCCCAACACAATACACTTTTTTTTTTCACTAACACTGCACTGTAAACTTGTTTTTGCTGTTTTAACAGCGCGCGTGCGATTAGCGTTTTTTTTGTTTGTTTTTTTTTTGCATACTTTTTTAATTTATTTTGTGCGAAAACTGACGGCGAAGCGATTACAAAAAAATGTATGTGCACGCGTCGGGTGGCAGAGCGGCACTGATGGTTGGAGAACCTAGGCTTTAGGTACTGTATGAGTAGTTTATGCCTAATATTTATTTTTTAAGAATTTTAAATAATATATTAATATATTGTACAGTTATAAATTTTTTTTCTGTTTCCGAAAAAATTTTCGAAGAAAACAACACTTTGTTGAAAAAAATTCCACAAAAGAAGACGTGGCGAAAAACTTTATGATATAGTTGTTAATGAGGTCGGTGTCTACATATTTTGTGAAAGTCTTAGTGCTTTATTCCATAAACTTTAGCCTTCAAATAGTTTTTTCCTAACTAAGGGCGCATCAACAAATTCTTACAGCTCTACCATTTTGGGACCCTAGGGGGTATATGTTCCAAATTTCCTAGCTTAAATTTAAAGGCCCTAAAATAAGTGATGAACGGATATTGCTAAATCGTCCTTACTTTTGATTCTGATCATGAATATACAGTGTCGGCCATAACAATATACCATATAAGACATAACAATAGCACCAACCAAGAATATGGGACAGATATTCATAATGAAGCATCGCCCAAAATAAGCGAATAATCGCGCAAAAAATCAAGAAAGCTTACCCAAAAGTTGGAATGAACAATCGCCGTAACATTTGAATCTGTTGTCAATTCAGAATCGCCCAAAATCCGCAAATGAACAATCGCCCAAATCACGTTTTTGGGGATTTCAACTGTCTTTCCGCAAGCGTCTGGCAAAATCGGATGGGGCCTTTGGCAAGAAACAATTTTTATTATAATTATATTTATATATGTTAGTCAAAAAGGCAATCCCCCTGCTTGGTTTTACTATTCGATTTGGAGTAGGTGCGAAAAATGTTATATGCAAAATTTTTAGTCTCAAATGTTATTAACAAAATTTACCTTTCCGAACTCAATAATGTATCTGTTAGGTGCGGACAATAAACCAGATCAACAATTTATTATAATCAAACAGGAACCCACTATAGTACTCAAAACAAACAAAGGAAATTGTGATTTATTCCCGTACTGGACCCCCTTCTCTAAACATGTTTCGTTAAATTCTGCCCAAAGTAAACATATGTACATTAAAATCGACTTATATTTATTGAAAACAGATAATAAACATAACGAAAGACTACAGTCCGCTAACAGTATGATATCCTATCCATATCCCTATATGCCGCAAAAAAAACACTAAGAAGATGATGGATAGCATTTTATTTCATTCTAAGAAATTTATAAAGAGAATATAAATATTTTTTGAAAAAAAAACACTTCTAAAAAATGGGCGTCGCTGAAAACTTTGTATGGCGAAATATTGAAAAAAATATTGGCTAAATATCTTGTTAAACATTTTTTTTCAGTTTCTATGAAAATTTTCAAAGCAAACAACATTTTATTGAAAAACGCCCACATAAAGTAGGCAAGACAAAAAAAACGTTTGTCATATAAAACACACTTATAAAAAAAGGGCAGTGCCTACATATCTTGTGAACGCTTGAAACGAATTTTTCTAAATTGAGGGCGTGGCTGTGGACATGGCAGTGGGTGTATTTAAATAACGTTTGCACTTACCCATTTAGGAGCCCTAGGGAATATGTGGTCCAAATTTCAGCTTCCTTGCTTAATTTTAAAGGCCTTTAAATTGCGTACGGACGGATATTGCTAAATAGTCTAATGGTTTGGTCCTGATCATAAATATATATACTTTTAGGGGTCTACGATGAATGTTATGAGGTGTTGCAAAATATGTGTCAAAACTAATATACCCTTAGGATAGGGTACACAAAATTGGGGCTATAACTTTGAGATCTAATCGCTCAGTTTTATGCTTGAAGTATGCATTAATCAAAGCTCTCCTCAATCTGCTACAACTGCATTGACTACATGGTAGTGCGCTTCTTCCGATTACAGAGAAAAAACCCAAATACGTTTGATATTATATATTGTTCTGCAGTGCAACTCTGAATCAATCGAAACACAACGAAATATGTTGTCTTTTGATGTGTTTGAATTAACAACGGGGGAAGGTAATAACGAATGGAATGGATTTCCGCTAGAATGAACAATTTGTTTTTGTAGGCTCTCCAAGAAGTACCTACTTCTTAAATGAGAACACTCGTCTTCTGTGCACTGAAACTTGACTGTAGAATGAATAAGGTGGTAGCGATTAAGTTGATTGAATTGTTTTCATCACGGTCCTATATTTTGTTAGTGTTTACGCCGGGTTTAATCGATGTTATTTTCATTAATAAACCTTCAAACAATTGTCTACCCTGCACACTGCCATAACTATACCATGTGTCATCATTAATGGCGGAGCTTTATCTATTTACAGGTGGAAAAGAAATTGAGTGAAAATTGGAAATCGAGATTAGAATTTTCAAAGACAATATATATGAATAATAGAGCTTTTAAAAAACTCGAATATTACTCGATTACTGGTGAGGAACCGACTTTTCTATTTCTGTTTGTTCGCCTCTTCGTATTTGGATCTATTTTTCCCGCAAGCACTTTTCGTCGGTAATGTAATCGTGACGAACTGGACTGATTGTATTAACTTCAGTTTTTTTTTTGAGCTGAGATTCCCTAAGTGATTTGTTCTCGACTTTGAGTCGATCGATTTCGCTTTATAGCTTTTGGTAAAGTTTTTTCGATTTTACTAAGCCTAATGCGGAGCTCATTATTTTCCTTCTCGGAGCTTTAACATTTGTTTACGTCTCGGGTTATGCAGGACGGGCAATTGATCTGTTTTTTTTCTATTGTAGTAAAGGATCCGCCATCTAACGTTTTTATTTCAACTAGTGCTTATTTCTCGAATGGTAACACTTAGCTCATGTCTGATTTGACAGATAATTAGTTTTATCCTTCCGCTGAACGAATATGGTTGTGTATACGCTTGAACAACGCTGGGAATATTGCGACATTACTTTGAAAATCATGGTAATGTTGCAGAATGTGTGCGAAAATTGCTCCGTATGTTCGTTATCTTGTGAAAAAAGTGAAAGAAAATGGCATCCTCATCGATAAACCACAGCGTGAAAAGCCAAAAACAGTGCGTACACCCGAGAAAATTGCTGCTGTGGCAGAAAGTGTGCGTGAAGCGCCATCAACATCAATTCACCGTCGTTCTCAACAATTGAAGATTTCGGAGACATCATTGAGACGAATTTTGCATAAAGACCTTGGTATGACGCCATACAAAGTCTAATTGATTCTGGAGTTGAAGCGAACTGACCATCCAATGCGTTTTCGCTTCGCTAAGTGGGCCCGCGATCGACTTAGAGAAGATGCCGATTTTGCCAAAAAAATCATCTTTTCAGATGAAGCTCATTTTGATCTTGGTGGGTATGTAAACAAGCAAAATTGTCGCATTTGGGGCACAGAAAACTCGCACGCACACATTGAAAAGCCGATATATCCAAAACGAGTCACTGTTTGGTGCGGATTTTGGTCCAGAAGCATAATTGGGCCATTTTTCTTCGAAAATGAGCAAGGAGTGGCCGTTACAGTCAATGGCGATAGTTATGGGCCATGTTGAACGAATAAGAGGAGGATATTGGCAACATTTGGTTTCAACAGGACGGCGCTACGTGCCACACAGCGGAAGCTACACTCGATTGTTTGCGCCCTGTTTTTGAAGATCGCATTATCAGCCGCAGAGCTGATGTCGTTTGGCCACCGCGGAGCTCCGATTTGACACCGTTGGACTATTATTTGTGGGGGGCCGTAAAAGATAAGTGTTACGCCGACATGCCAGAGACAATTGACGCTTTAAAGGACAATATTCGTGAAGCCATTGGTGAAATACAGCTGCACTCAATCTATAATGTGATTATAAATGGGACCGATCGTGTAGGCTACTGCATGGCCAGCCGAGGCAGCCATTTAAATGAAATTATTTTCCATTATTAACCGGAAGGATTGTACTTTCAAATATAAAAAGAAATTCGAGAACATATTCAGTAGTTTTTTTTTATAGCACTTTCAAAAAAAAAAGTTATTTGGCGGATCCTATGGAGTTGTGATGTGGGGTAGGTATTTTCACTTCCATGGAAAAGAAATCTTTGTTTTATAAAACTGTCAAATATATATATACAGTAACACAAGGAAAGACTTGGAAAGGCGAACAGTAGAAAACCCTATCCACATCCTTATCGTCCAAATTTCAGCTTCTTAGCTCAATTTTAAAGGCCTAAGAATTGCGTACGGAAGGAAATTGCTTAATAGTCTTACGTTTTGGCTTTGATGATAAATATATATACTTTTAATTTTTTACGAACTATATTTCAAAATTAATATACCCTTAGGATAGGTTATAGAGACATCAAAAAGTGTGAAAATACGGGACAAATAACGTAATACGGGACACTTATACCTACGTCCCGGGTTTCTTAAAAAAACGACATGGGACAGGCTATTTAAATATGTGTCATTACCAGGGAAACCCGGGACGGATGGTAACCGTTTACATACTGGCTCATTCATTCATTCCTTCACTGGACTTTCATTATGTTGACTCTTTGTTTTTCGATAGAAAATAACATTTATAATGGACAGATACCAAATTACAAATTGGAATGAACTAAGAATATAGGGTGATTTTTTAAGCGCAGTTTTTTTTAAATCGAATAAAACACTCAAATTTGCATCAAATATTCTAAATTTATATTGTAATCGATAAATAGGCCTTTGCCATTAACTTTTTAAAGGCAACTTCACGTAAATGTTGTCCGCGGCTCCGTTTCAAATGGTCCATTCGGAAGGTCCAATTTTGCGTCACCTATATTCCACAAATTACGCGTGTTTTGTTATCCTGTAAGGCTTCAATCGTGTTCGGCTTGTCCATATAGACTAACGACTTTACATACCCCTCAAGAAATAATCAAGAGGCGTTAAGTCGCATGATCTTGGCGGCCAACTCACAGGGCCATTTCGAGAGATAAGCTGCTCACCAAATTCATCCTTCAACATTTCTATTATTTAACGAGCAGTGTGGCAGGTGGCACCGTCTTGATCAAACCACATATCAACCAAGTTTAACTCAGCCAACTAGGGCAAAAAAAAGCCGCTTATCATGTCTCGATATCGTTCGCCGTTGACGGTAACTATTCTTCCACAGTGGTCTTTGAAGAAAACTCGTTTTAAAAGGACACCAAAAGGAAAAGGAAGTGTCAACCGGGGTGGAAAGCAAGTTATAAATAGTTGAAAAGGGAAAGTGAAAGTAATGTTTCATTTTGCACTTCCAATAAACAATTATTCAAATCTCACACACTTTTTTAGCTCTCGGACAACTTTTTTGACACTTTAGACACATTTTCAGAAGTAACGGTGATTATAGACGGTTACATGAATTTTGGCCGCAATGAACAATGACCCCAAATCAAAAATTTAAAATGGCCCCAAAAAATTTATAACAACATGAAACTTTTTGTGATTTGGGGCCATTTTTCATATTTTTGGGGCCATATTTCATTTTATTTGGGGCCATTTTTAATTTATTAGCTTGGGGCCGAAATTCGTTATGAAAAATGAAAAATTTAAAAATAAAAAATGGCCTTAAATTCAAAATGAAAAATGGGCACAAAAATGTGTCACGTTCCAATGAAAAATGGCCCCAATGAAAAATGGCCCCAATGAAAATCTTATTTGACTAACTACTGCAAAAAAAGGCCGCAAAAGGGACAGATATTCATAATGAAGCATCGCCCAAAATAAGCGAATAATCGCGCAAAAAATCAAGAAAGCTTACCCAAAAGTTGGAATGAACAATCGCCGTAACATTTGAATCTGTTGTCAATTCAGAATCGCCCAAAATCCGCAAATGAACAATCGCCCAAATCACGTTTTTGGGGATTTCAACTGTCTTTCCGCAAGCGTCTGGCAAAATCGGATGGGGCCTTTGGCAAGAAACAATTTTTATTATAATTATATTTATATATGTTAGTCAAAAAGGCAATCCCCCTGCTTGGTTTTACTATTCGATTTGGAGTAGGTGCGAAAATGGTTATATGCAAAATTTTTAGTCTCAAATGTTATTAACAAAATTTACCTTTCCGAACTCAATAATGTATCTGTTAGGTGCGGACAATAAACCAGATCAACAATTTATTATAATCAAACAGGAACCCACTATAGTACTCAAAACAAACAAAGGAAATTGTGATTTATTCCCGTACTGGACCCCCTTCTCTAAACATGTTTCGTTAAATTCTGCCCAAAGTAAACATATGTACATTAAAATCGACTTATATTTATTGAAAACAGATAATAAACATAACGAAAGACTACAGTCCGCTAACAGTATGATATCCTATCCATATCCCTATATGCCGCAAAAAAAACACTAAGAAGATGATGGATAGCATTTTATTTCATTCTAAGAAATTTATAAAGAGAATATAAATAATTTTTGAAAAAAAAACACTTCTAAAAAATGGGCGTCGCTGAAAACTTTGTATGGCGAAATATTGAAAAAAATATTGGCTAAATATCTTGTTAAACATTTTTTTTCAGTTTCTATGAAAATTTTCAAAGCAAACAACATTTTATTGAAAAACGCCCACATAAAGTAGGCAAGACAAAAAAAACGTTTGTCATATAAAACACACTTATAAAAAAGGGCAGTGCCTACATATCTTGTGAACGCTTGAAACGAATTTTTCTAAATTGAGGGCGTGGCTGTGGACATGGCAGTGGGTGTATTTAAATAACGTTTGCACTTACCCATTTAGGAGCCCTAGGGAATATGTGGTCCAAATTTCAGCTTCCTTGCTTAATTTTAAAGGCCTTTAAATTGCGTACGGACGGATATTGCTAAATAGTCTAATGGTTTGGTCCTGATCATAAATATATATACTTTTAGGGGTCTACGATGAATGTTATGAGGTGTTGCAAAATATGTGTCAAAACTAATATACCCTTAGGATAGGGTACACAAAATTGGGGCTATAACTTTGAGATCTAATCGCTCAGTTTTATGCTTGAAGTATGCATTAATCAAAGCTCTCCTCAATCTGCTACAACTGCATTGACTACATGGTAGTGCGCTTCTTCCGATTACAGAGAAAAAACCCAAATACGTTTGATATTATATATTGTTCTGCAGTGCAACTCTGAATCAATCGAAACACAACGAAATATGTTGTCTTTTGATGTGTTTGAATTAACAACGGGGGAAGGTAATAACGAATGGAATGGATTTCCGCTAGAATGAACAATTTGTTTTTGTAGGCTCTCCAAGAAGTACCTACTTCTTAAATGAGAACACTCGTCTTCTGTGCACTGAAACTTGACTGTAGAATGAATAAGGTGGTAGCGATTAAGTTGATTGAATTGTTTTCATCACGGTCCTATATTTTGCGTTTGGATTGTTAGTGTTTACGCCGGGTTTAATCGATGTTATTTTCATTAATAAACCTTCAAACAATTGTCTACCCTGCACACTGCCATAACTATACCATGTGTCATCATTAATGGCGGAGCTTTATCTATTTACAGGTGGAAAAGAAATTGAGTGAAAATTGGAAATCGAGATTAGAATTTTCAAAGACAATATATATGAATAATAGAGCTTTTAAAAAACTCGAATATTACTCGATTACTGGTGAGGAACCGACTTTTCTATTTCTGTTTGTTCGCCTCTTCGTATTTGGATCTATTTTTCCCGCAAGCACTTTTCGTCGGTAATGTAATCGTGACGAACTGGACTGATTGTATTAACTTCAGTTTTTTTTTTTGAGCTGAGATTCCCTAAGTGATTTGTTCTCGACTTTGAGTCGATCGATTTCGCTTTATAGCTTTTGGTAAAGTTTTTTCGATTTTACTAAGCCTAATGCGGAGCTCATTATTTTCCTTCTCGGAGCTTTAACATTTGTTTACGTCTCGGGTTACGCAGGACGGGCAATTGATCTGTTTTTTTTCTATTGTAGTAAAGGATCCGCCATCTAACGTTTTTATTTCAACTAGTGCTTATTTCTCGAATGGTAACACTTAGCTCATGTCTGATTTGACAGATAATTAGTTTTATCCTTCCGCTGAACGAATATGGTTGTGTATACGCTTGAACAACGCTGGGAATATTGCGACATTACTTTGAAAATCATGGTAATGTTGCAGAATGTGTGCGAAAATTGCTCCGTATGTTCGTTATCTTGTGAAAAAAGTGAAAGAAAATGGCATCCTCATCGATAAACCAAAGCGTGAAAAGCCAAAAACAGTGCGTACACCCGAGAAAATTGCTGCTGTGGCAGAAAGTGTGCGTGAAGCGCCATCAACATCAATTCACCGTCGTTCTCAACAATTGAAGATTTCGGAGACATCATTGAGACGAATTTTGCATAAAGACCTTGGTATGACGCCATACAAAGTCTAATTGATTCTGGAGTTGAAGCGAACTGACCATCCAATGCGTTTTCGCTTCGCTAAGTGGGCCCGCGATCGACTTAGAGAAGATGCCGATTTTGCCAAAAAAATCATCTTTTCAGATGAAGCTCATTTTGATCTTGGTGGGTATGTAAACAAGCAAAATTGTCGCATTTGGGGCACAGAAAACTCGCACGCACACATTGAAAAGCCGATATATCCAAAACGAGTCACTGTTTGGTGCGGATTTTGGTCCAGAAGCATAATTGGGCCATTTTTCTTCGAAAATGAGCAAGGAGTGGCCGTTACAGTCAATGGCGATAGTTATGGGCCATGTTGAACGAATAAGAGGAGGATATTGGCAACATTTGGTTTCAACAGGACGGCGCTACGTGCCACACAGCGGAAGCTACACTCGATTGTTTGCGCCCTGTTTTTGAAGATCGCATTATCAGCCGCAGAGCTGATGTCGTTTGGCCACCGCGGAGCTCCGATTTGACACCGTTGGACTATTATTTGTGGGGGGCCGTAAAAGATAAGTGTTACGCCGACATGCCAGAGACAATTGACGCTTTAAAGGACAATATTCGTGAAGCCATTGGTGAAATACAGCTGCACTCAATCTATAATGTGATTATAAATGGGACCGATCGTGTAGGCTACTGCATGGCCAGCCGAGGCAGCCATTTAAATGAAATTATTTTCCATTATTAACCGGAAGGATTGTACTTTCAAATATAAAAAGAAATTCGAGAACATATTCAGTAGTTTTTTTTTATAGCACTTTCAAAAAAAAAAGTTATTTGGCGGATCCTATGGAGTTGTGATGTGGGGTAGGTATTTTCACTTCCATGGAAAAGAAATCTTTGTTTTATAAAACTGTCAAATATATATATACAGTAACACAAGGAAAGACTTGGAAAGGCGAACAGTAGAAAACCCTATCCACATCCTTATCGTCCAAATTTCAGCTTCTTAGCTCAATTTTAAAGGCCTAAGAATTGCGTACGGAAGGAAATTGCTTAATAGTCTTACGTTTTGGCTTTGATGATAAATATATATACTTTTAATTTTTTACGAACTATATTTCAAAATTAATATACCCTTAGGATAGGTTATAGAGACATCAAAAAGTGTGAAAATACGGGACAAATAACGTAATACGGGACACTTATACCTACGTCCCGGGTTTCTTAAAAAAACGACATGGGACAGGCTATTTAAATATGTGTCATTACCAGGGAAACCCGGGACGGATGGTAACCGTTTACATACTGGCTCATTCATTCATTCCTTCACTGGACTTTCATTATGTTGACTCTTTGTTTTTCGATAGAAAATAACATTTAAAATGGACAGATACCAAATTACAAATTGGAATGAACTAAGAATATAGGGTGATTTTTTAAGCGCAGTTTTTTTTAAATCGAATAAAACACTCAAATTTGCATCAAATATTCTAAATTTATATTGTAATCGATAAATAGGCCTTTGCCATTAACTTTTTAAAGGCAACTTCACGTAAATGTTGTCCGCGGCTCCGTTTCAAATGGTCCATTCGGAAGGTCCAATTTTGCGTCACCTATATTCCACAAATTACGCGTGTTTTGTTATCCTGTAAGGCTTCAATCGTGTTCGGCTTGTCCATATAGACTAACGACTTTACATACCCCTCAAGAAATAATCAAGAGGCGTTAAGTCGCATGATCTTGGCGGCCAACTCACAGGGCCATTTCGAGAGATAAGCTGCTCACCAAATTCATCCTTCAACATTTCTATTATTTAACGAGCAGTGTGGCAGGTGGCACCGTCTTGATCAAACCACATATCAACCAAGTTTAACTCAGCCAACTAGGGCAAAAAAAAGCCGCTTATCATGTCTCGATATCGTTCGCCGTTGACGGTAACTATTCTTCCACAGTGGCCTTTGAAGAAAACTCGTTTTAAAAGGACACCAAAAGGAAAAGGAAGTGTCAACCGGGGTGGAAAGCAAGTTATAAATAGTTGAAAAGGGAAAGTGAAAGTAATGTTTCATTTTGCACTTCCAATAAACAATTATTCAAATCTCACACACTTTTTTAGCTCTCGGACAACTTTTTTGACACTTTAGACACATTTTCAGAAGTAACGGTGATTATAGACGGTTACATGAATTTTGGCCGCAATGAACAATGACCCCAAATCAAAAATTTAAAATGGCCCCAAAAAATTTATAACAACATGAAACTTTTTGTGATTTGGGGCCATTTTTCATATTTTTGGGGCCATATTTCATTTTATTTGGGGCCATTTTTAATTTATTAGCTTGGGGCCGAAATTCGTTATGAAAAATGAAAAATTTAAAAATAAAAAATGGCCTTAAATTCAAAATGAAAAATGGGCACAAAAATGTGTCACGTTCCAATGAAAAATGGCCCCAATGAAAAATGGCCCCAATGAAAATCTTATTTGACTAACTACTGCAAAAAAAGGCCGCCAAGCTTTATTATTTTATTGAAATTCTTAATGACTTCGTGATGGTAATGGGATTTGGTGGGGCATGCCGCCCCCCTGCAACCCCCCTGCTTGGTTTCACTGTTAGATTTGGAGTAGACGCGATGTTGGATATATGCAAACTTTGTAACGGTAACTATTCTTCCACAGTGGTCTTTGAAGAAAACTCGTTTTAAAAGGACACCAAAAGGAAAAGGAAGTGTCAACCGGGGTGGAAAGCAAGTTATAA
Organism: Ferdinandea cuprea; assembly: GCA_963576555.1. NCBI lineage: Eukaryota > Metazoa > Arthropoda > Insecta > Diptera > Syrphidae > Ferdinandea > Ferdinandea cuprea. Next base: position 57,697,906 of record OY754960.1, read on the forward strand.
ATAGTTGAAAAGGGAAAGTGAAAGTAATGTTTCATTTTGCACTTCCAATAAACAATTATTCAAATCTCACACACTTTTTTAGCTCTCGGACAACTTTTTTGACACTTTAGACACATTTTCAGAAGTAACGGTGATTATAGACGGTTACATGAATTTTGGCCGCAATGAACAATGACCCCAAATCAAAAATTTAAAATGGCCCCAAAAAATTTATAACAACATGAAACTTTTTGTGATTTGGGGCCATTTTTCATATTTTTGGGGCCATATTTCATTTTATTTGGGGCCATTTTTAATTTATTAGCTTGGGGCCGAAATTCGTTATGAAAAATGAAAAATTTAAAAATAAAAAATGGCCTTAAATTCAAAATGAAAAATGGGCACAAAAATGTGTCACGTTCCAATGAAAAATGGCCCCAATGAAAAATGGCCCCAATGAAAATCTTATTTGACTAACTACTGCAAAAAAAGGCCGCCAAGCTTTATTATTTTATTGAAATTCTTAATGACTTCGTGATGGTAATGGGATTTGGTGGGGCATGCCGCCCCCCTGCAACCCCCCTGCTTGGTTTCACTGTTAGATTTGGAGTAGACGCGATGTTGGATATATGCAAACTTTGTTTATCCCCAATAAATTTTTACATATACCCAACCTCACATATACTCCTAACTTAACAGTGAAAACATGCAGGTAGGGTTGCAGGGTGCAGCATGCCCTCCCATATTAAATTCGACTATTTTTTATAAGTGACATAACTTTCAATGGGAAAAGTGGTACTTTTTGAAAAAAATGAAAAATTGCCCCAAATGAAACGAAATATGGCCCCAAAAATATGAAAAATGGCCCCAAATCACAAAAATTTTCGTGTTGTTGTTTCTTATATTCATTTTTTGGGCAATTTTTCATTTTTGGTTTGGGGCCATTTGGGACCTTTGGGGTGTGACACATTTTTGGGGCCATTTTTAATTTTCAAAAATAATTTAAATTTTTGGGGCCATTGTTAATTTTTGGTTTGGGGTTATTGTTTATTGGGACCAAAATTCATGTAGCACCAGGTCAAAATAATGGCAAACACACGGTAATTCTAGTTTGTTGCCTTAGTCTAACTTATGTTGTAGGTGTAAGTCTGGTGTAAGTCTGTTCCCAATTGAGCAAAATAATAATAATAAATATTATTTAAATGCCGTGAAACTATCCTTCTCAACACGAGATCTCCGTCATATTGCCACACAGCTAATTTTTACGTTTACTCTGAACATATTCAAACATCAAACAAAATACCATTTACAAATCATGTCGAACCCTTTCATTAATGTGTTATTTAATTTTGAATTAATTTCAGGTCAATAGCGAGTTTCAACAAAACATCCCGGTCCATACGTGCTTGGTCGGATTGTACTGGTGAACGAGACCACTTGATATTCTACGATGGAAGTTCGACCAACGATCCAGTCCTGGCAAAATACTGTGGCGGCGATTGGTTACCTAAAGTCGCATCCCGGTACGTACATAGCTTTTATTTTCAAATAGGTAGGGAACCGTTATCTAAGCACGCATAATTTTTATATTGTATGTTTCCATACAATACAGAGAAGAAAATGAGTAAGTAGGAATTGCCATTTGATTGAAGAGCCAAAACGCATATCAGTCTTGTCCCTTTTCCTCTCAACACATAAAATAACTCTTATATTCAGATAATTCTAATTGTAAACCTGTTTCAGGTAAATATATTCTACTTTCCCTATGCAATTAGTATAGAACCCCTCTTGTGACTTTTAACCCTTCTAAACATTCTTATGTGGAGACACGCATTATATTTGGAGCGTTGGAGGTTAAGTTCACTCCGAGCGCCTCATTTCGCTTGTTGTTGTCGCTCTGTTACTATCTCCTGGCAAGGTCCGACGGCCGTCTCACGCCATGTACGTTAAAAAGACTTGTTGCTCCTGGATTTTTTTTTCGTGTGTTTTGGCCGTGTATTTTATCTCTTCCAGAACGATAGGAATTTATTGATCCTGATGGTTTGTGACAATGCACACTTAATATTCCCTTTTCCAAAAAGATATTAAATATATTTTTTCATTTATTTTTGATTATAATTTCTTTTATAATAAAATAAAAAATTAAAAAATTGAAGCTAGGTTCACAGAGTGGCGAGTGAAACTGGCAGAAAGTTTTGCAAGTTTAATTGCGGACATCATGTGATTTGATCTAACTAAAAAGAAGCTTACTGGCTATAACCCAATAAAACAATCGACGCTTACCCCCTCTTATTTAAAATCAATTTTTCAAAGAAACCTTTACTTCCTACATATGACTTTTTAGTTTAAATTTTACAGAAAATTTCTCGGGGATAGAAAGAAATTTATTAAAAACAGCACAGCAGCCACAGCAAAATAAACAAATCACTGATTACTGCCAGAAATTGGCGTATAACATCTTTATGTTTTATGACTATCCTAACATAACATTTATTCGAACACTACCAGATATTTGTTTGATGTTTTAGTCAGGCATTGAAAAATAAAAGCTAATAAAATATGTTTGCCTTCAAGTTCCAAGTGCACTGCAAGTCCACTATTAGCTAAAAATCTCTATATCCTCATATAGTTCGCGTGATCATCGTTCAAGAAATCGGTAAGCTGGCTCTTAGCAGTTGACTTGTAACACCGATATTAAATCAACCGCTTGTCAACTGCTTTGTGGAACTTGTAGTATGTGTTAAAAGGTGCTTCGACAACCTCACCATTGAAAGCAGCTTCTGTGGAAACCTCCTGATTTCTATGGAGGTTTCAGGAGTTTTTGCAAAACCTCAGATTTCAATGCGGTGTGAAAATAATATTAGCTTAGGTTAAATAAGATCTAATGCCCCACTTTATTCTTTGTACATTTGCCGAAATATTTATCACTGTAAACGAATGCTAACAAATTTTTCAATTGCTGTAAACTATTTTTAAGTTTAAAGAAATTATAAACATTTAAAACCTGGCGGCCCGGAGAAATTTCGGCTAGGCCTGCAGCCCAGAGAATTGAATAAATTTGAAGAGTCTCCAGGCCAAAATACCCTTGTTGGTAACCCTAGACTGCACTGTTTTTTGGGCTGGCACATCCCCAAAGTTTAGAGCCATAGTTCCAAACCGGTTGTAATACCTGGTTATAAAGAAAAAGTTTGTTACTAATTGATAAAACTGGCATAAGTTCATAAGGTATGAACTTAAAGCCATTCCATTTTTCGCCATTTAATATCTAATTCTATTTCTTTGATTTTGATATACTCTTTCCAACGAAGCTTTGCAACTAGAGTCATACCTAAGTACTTCGCTGAATTAGTATATAGTATTACTGTGCCTGGTATTAGTATTGGAGAGTATGAGGCAAACGTATTTGTAAAGTCAATATGTACGGATTTGCTTACCTTTGCTTTCGCATCGTGATTGGAGATATCATAGAGCTGAAATTTTAATTGAAATTTAGATTCTTGTTGGTGGAATATGATTTGTTGGTCGCTTAAGATATTTTGTACTCCTCCAGAGTGAATATTCAGAGCTCTTATCAGCAGATACCAGTAGATACAAATTCACAACCTGTTTCTTTAGCTGCCTCGTGAAGTTCACGACCTTTTGTTTTGGTGAGTCGTGATCCCCAGTAAGTGTGCTTAGCATTGAAGTCTCCTCCCGTTATAAAATCTGAATTGTGCATTTTAATAAGTTGTTTGTATTCATTTGACGAAATCATGTGCCTGGGAGGACTGTAGACAGCTGTTATTGAGAGAGGTTAATTTTTAGTTTTGACGGTTATGGTTGTGGTTTGAAACTTAGGGGAACTTATTTTTTCTGCTTTATAATATTCAATGCTATCTCTTTTAATAATAGCACTGCCTCCTCTTGCACAGTTGTCGGAATGGACTGTGCGGTAAAAACTATAATTTTGCAACTTAATATATGATTGCATTGTAAGATGAGTTTCAGAAACCAAACAGATGTCTATTTTTTTGGTATATAAGAATGTGCGTTCCATGCCATAATTCTTAAGAACATTATTGATTTTGGTTAATTTTTCCCTCAAGACTAATAATACGTTCTTGAAGGGTTTTATTGAAATTTTCCTACTTGTTCACCTTTTCCAGTATTTTACATAATGTATGCGATTATATGAGAACACAAGCGTTCTCACTTTAGCATAACACCATCAACTCCTACTTCTCACCTCCCCGTGGTGACTGCTCTGTGGTGGTGACACTCTACACTACAGGTGCTAATCAAAAGCCTGAGTCTGTCCTCTCGCGGTATAAGGCCGATCATACCGCGATCCAGGAGATACGATGGATACGCATCAGAGGTACATTCCAAAACATGAGCCTAATATGTGCACGCGCCCCTACCGACAAGGCTGAGGACCCTATAAAGGGGGAATTCTATGAGCTCTTGGACGGAGCCTACGGAGCCTGTCCGGAGTACGAAGTCAAAATTCTACTCATGGACTTCAATGCTAAAGTCGACAAGGAAAACATCTTCGGCGGAGTATTTGGTAAGCACAGCCTCCACGAAACGACAACAGATAACGGCTGCCGACTAATCGACTTTGCAGCAGCTTGTAATACGGTGATAAGTAGTACTAGGTTTCCGCGACCAAGGATCCACACAGCAACCTAGCGCTCTCCAGACGGTCGAACCGCTAACCAAATCGACCATGTGCTAATCGATCCGAGGCACGCATCCAACATCTTGATCGTGCACACCTACCGAGGGGCAAACGTCGACTCTGACCATTTTCTTGTAGCAGCTAGATTCAGAGCTCGACTGTCCACAACTAGAAGAAGCTGCGAACTGCCCAAAAGAAGAAATTCGACGTTGGACGACTTAGCACATCTGGAGTCGCCAGAGCCTACAAAGAGCGCCTGAGTGAGAAACTCTCCACTGTTTATTCACCTACCACAGACGACAACAACCAGTGGTCTCAGTATCGCGACATCAACAAGGAGGTAGCCGAAACCACCCTAGGATACCAGCCACCCCGGAGAAAAAGCTTGTGGTATGATGATGAATGCGTACACTGAAAAAAGGTGACAGAAGATACACACATAAGAACGCTGCAGAGGAAAACATGGGCAGCAAGGGATGAGTACTGAGCCAGGAGAAAGGGGGAGAAAAAGATCCTGCGTAGGAAGAAAAGAGAGCACGTAGTCTCCCAGCTCAAGGAGATCGAAGAGTCCCTCGGCGGAAACAACATCCAGAAGTCAAGCAACTGGCTGCAGGCTCTTCGCAACAGCGATGGAAACCTAGCCACCAACGCGCAGGGAATAGTAGATGTATTTGAGCAGCATTTCCAGCAGCTGCTAATCGGACAAAATGTAGAGAGAGTGATGGGGCAAGAAGAGAACCCACCTCCATTCATGAAGAACCATTGCCACCGCTTAGTATAGAAGAGGTTGGCTTAGCTAAAAAAAAGCTAAAGAACAACAAGGCAGCCGGCTCTGATGGTCTACCTGCGAAGCTTTTCAAATACGGAGATGATGTTATGATATTGCGCATCCACCAAATCATCAACCAAGTTTGGGTGGCGGAAAGCATGCCCGGTGGTTGGACCATCAGCTCCATATGTCCCATCTACAAGAAAGGCGATCAGATATCTTGCAAGAACTATTAAGGCATATCCCTGCTTAATGTCGCAGATCAGATTCTATTCAACTATGTGAACGTCTTAGACCTTTCTGCAACACATTAATCGGCACGTACCAGTGTGGTGTACAGATCAACTGTAGATCAAATATTCACACTAAGGCAAATCCTGGAAAAGACCAACGAGTTTCAAGTTGAGACACACCACCTCTTCGGCGACTTTAAAGCCGCGTATGACAGCATTCATCGTCAGGAGCTTTTTGTGGCGATGGCCACAATGTTTACGAGGACAAGACAAAATGTATGCTATCAACAAAAACGCAATCATCTGCCCACCGATTAGGAAAAACTGTCACTGTTGATAGCAGGAACTTCGAGCTAGTTAAGGAGTTCATCTACCTCGGGGTAAACATCAACTCCACAAATGACATCCTAGTAGAGATCCGTCGAAGAATGACCCTAGAAAACCGCTGCTACTTCGGCTTAGCAAAACAAATCGGTTCAAAACTCCTGACTCGATGGACAAAGTGCATGCTCTGCAGAACCACTATCCTGCCAGTTCTGCTATACGGCGCCGAGTGCTATACGATAAGCTGGAAGGGAGAGTTAATACTTTGAGCCTTTGAAAGAAAAATCCTTCGACTGATATAGGGTCCTGAGTGCGAGGGCGAATGGAGGAGAAGATACAAACGCGAACACTATGAGCTGTACCGCGAATGAACAATTACACTCCAGCCAAGCGGATCTTCGAATCGCAAGCCCACAGGTTCGAGATGACAAGCAATACCGAACCTCCGTTTGAAAGACGAAGCCATCGCGGATGCCAGAGTGCTTTGACAACTGGAAGCAGCGTGCCCGGGATCGCAGAGGATGAAAGGCTGCCGTATCTCAGGCAGGACTTTTCACGGGTCGGGAGCCCGTTAAGTAAGTAAGTAAGTAGGATAGTGCATAAGCAAAGGTAAAAACATTAGGAACGGCTACACAGGAACGGTTTTTCTTAAGAAGATGATGGATTATTTTATTCTATGAAATTAATAGGAAAAAAAATATTTTTTTAAAAAACACACCCAAAAAGTAGGAGTGGCCAAAAACTTTGTATGGACGATATATTGGAAAATATATTGGTAAACATATTTTTCCGATTTATATGAAAATTTTCGAAGAAAACAGCATTTTACAAGAAAGCCGCTACAAGAAAGTGATCAGATTTGGCGTTTACTTTCGGAATGTATGCAAATTAATTTATTTCTTCGTGAGAAGAAGTTTTTAAAAAGTTTTATTATTTATTATTAATATATTTGGTTACACTTTATGTACTCAGAAAGAAGCCGCTGTCTTCAGCATGGCTGCACTTCTTAATAAGTTTTATTTCTTATTATTATTTATTCCAAGCTAAAAGCCGCTGTCCATAGCGAGGCTGCACTTCTAGTTGGCGAGTTAAGACAGAACACTCCTAAGTATTCTTCCTGGTTTTTATATGATTTTATTGCATAGCTTGCAATAATCATCTTCCAATGAAATACAATTTTAAGTTTGATATTAAATTACTTTGTTTACATTATCTCTCGGCTGAGTCGTATTGACTTTCGCCGAATTATAATTGTTGCTGAGGCAACCAATTTTACATATATTTTGCTATGATGGTGAGGGTATTAACTCCCCTCTTTCTTTAAGAGAAACGTCCCGTTTCTTCAAACCGTTTTGTGGCGTTCTGAATATGATTATTAATGGTATCAAATAAGATATCGTTATTTTTACTTTTACGTTTACAAATTTTAAAATGGTTTTTTGTCTTATATAGTACAAATAAAATTATTAACAATATTAATATAGAGTTTATTGTCCAACGTATTGGATGATTTTCAATTTGGGTTTTTATTATATTTATGAAATTAATGTTCTCAAATTTTAATTCAATATCTCCTGATTCAAAGTATTTGTTTATTTCGAAATTATTAAAGTAATTTGTTTTTAAGTAATTCCAAATAAATGCTGTTGGATTTTCATATGTTACATTATCAATAATAGTTTTATTGTCGAAAGTTATTAGATAAGTGCCATATATTGAATGACTAGTTTCTAGTTTACATAATTCTACATTTAGATATGTATTTTTACATTTTATTATTTCTTTATCAATTATGAGCTTGCCATCGCTTTGGCTTATAGATCTTGTTTCATAAAGTTTACAATTTTTTTCTATCATGGGATATTTAATGTAAATTATAATTGCTTCTTTATTTTGTATTATTTTAAAAGTAGAAATGTCCATTAAGTCAGTTAAAGTTAATGTTTCATGTTCGTGTTTAGTGATGTCTTGAATGTCTTTTAAATTTAAAATAGCTGGATTTAGAATACCTACTTTGGCTAGGGTTATCGTCTGAATTATATTCTGAAGTGCGGTTATTATAAGTCTGTTCATATGTCTTGCCATTTTGTCGCGAGTGTTTCCTTCTATAATTTGTATTTTGTTAACTGATTTAAAGTCTCAAATATTTCTGAGTTGGTTACAAACTGTTTATTATTAGTATCTACCAGCTCTGATAGTTTATTTGTTATTGAAAGGAAATCGTCATGGTCTGGCGATTCCGCTATCCATTTCCATATGGTTCCTAATTCATTAATTCCTCGTTTAGTTTTTTGATTAGTTGTGTCTAATTGTTTTATTATTAATTTAATTAAGTCTATTTCTAAATTGTTATCTATGTTAGTGTGGATTATATCTCCATTATTATTTTTTATATCATTATACTTTGCGTTTTTATTCGCGATCTCTTGCGCTTGCAATGTAAGTAATTTATAGTATGTTAAATTAGTTACATGGAATATTTCACCATAATCATTATAAATGGCTGCGTTGCCATTTTCGATTAGCACGTAATTTTCACGGGTGTAATCTATTATTTCAGTTGACACTATGTCAATTAGTTGAAGAACGATTATCAACATTCTCCTGAAAATTATGTTTTAATATTATCCTTATGTACTATCCTGTCGTTTTTATATATTTTTATTTTATTCCCTAGATCTTCTTTTACTTTTTGAAAAATAAGTTGCTGAAGTTTATTTCTATTACCTATAATTTTTTCGTATATAATATCATTTGTTGAGTATGTTTTAACATGTCTTTTTTCATTATTTCTCTTTTACATTTTTTCTTAAGCAGATAGAAGGTTTGGTTCTACATCTCCATGTGATATTTTATTAAAAAGTACTTCATGAGGCCTTTTCTTTGTAATGGAATATATTGTTTTATTGTATTGCTGTGCTGCTCTGAAAATTGATTCTAAGTCACTTATTAAATGAAACTCTTGCTTAAGGCATCTTGAAATTTCAATAAGTTTTGAGTGTACTCTTTCCACTTGACCATTTGTAGTGCTATGTCTTGGATCGCAGTAATAAATTGGGACGTTAAGTCTCTTCATTAAAGTTTTAAATTGCAATGTGGTAGAACCTGGTTCGTTATCGACTGTTGTAGTTTTAACGTCTGGGAAACTTTGTAATATCTCTAAAACTTTTTCATCTAATTTTGTTTTGTCATCTAAAAGCTTGATGACTAAAAACTTTGAATAAGAATCAATACAGGTTAAAAAATTTAATTTTTGAGCGAAAAATAAGTCTATGTGTAACTGCTCCCCCTCTTTCTTAGGAATTGGAGCCTCTCCAATTGGTATTTTATTAGGACGACGATCATATTTATTTCTATTGCAAATTTCGCAATTTCTAACATATTCTTTGAATTGTTTGTTCATTTCGGACCAATAATAAGAGGAATGAATTTGTTGTAGGTTTTCTTTATAGCTTCTGTGAGCTCTAGTATGTGTTTCTTCAATTATAATCTTTTGATCTTCTTCATTTGTTATGTCTATTGGGAAATGTTTAGTGTAAAAAAAGCGATTATTAAAAGTTTCTTTTAGTTTTTCTTTTACTTTATAAAGGTCTTCTAGGGTGCAATGAATTGCAACGATTCCTGGTTGTAAATACTCTTTCAAAATTGCAACTAAATTATCTGGGGTGTCGTATTCAATAATATGCCTTGTGTTATTAAAATTATTAATTTGTTCATGAATAGTATATCTGCCTTGGCTTAAGAGAATTTGCTGTTTAAACTGATTAAGTGGTGTTGTTGTTTCTTGAATATTAACATTATCACTGCTTTCTGCAGAATGTTGAGTTCCTGTTATGGAAGAGTCTTCTGAAATGTGATTTAAGTATTGCCTTGAAAGGGCATCTGCAACAACGTTTGTAGTGCCTGGTTTGTAGATAATTTTGGGAGCGAACTACTCAATGAAAGAATGCCATCTATTCATTTTCGCATTTGGATTAGGGCTTGAGACAGCGAAAGTCAATGGTTGGTGATCCGTATGGATCTCTAAGTCTGAAACGCCATAGAGGTAGTTTCTCAAATTCTTTAAAGCCCATACAATAGCGTAAAGCTCTTTTTTGTTAGTGGCGTAATTTTGTTCAGTTGTATTTAATGTTTTTGATATAAAGATAATTAGTTTATTATCTTAGGTAAGGACACCGCCTATAGCATTATTAGAGGCCTCTGTAGTTAAAATAAGTTTTTTATTGAAGTCTGGTTGTACCAGTTCGACTTGATTAATTAATAAATTTTTTAGTTTTGTGCATGCTGAAATTCCTTCTTGGTCTAAATTAATTGTAATTTTCTTAGATAAATATTGGGAAACTTTTCCATTTTCTCCCGATAAATGTTTAGTTAGAGGTTTTGTTATCGAAGCATACTCTTGAATAAATTTTCGGTAATATCCTGTCATACCGAGGAAGCTTCTAAGTTGTCTCAGAGTGGTTGGGATTGGAAAATTACATATTGTTTCTACCTTTTATGGATCTGTTTTGATAATATTATGTGCTATAATATATCCTAAAAATTCTACTTCTGATTCATAAAATTTGGATTTTTCCAGTGATATTTTCATGTTCGCTTTTTTAAGAGTTTCAATAATTGTTTCTAAATTATTGGTATGATCATTAAGACTATCCGAATAGACGATAATGTCGTCCATATATACATGACAGAATTTTCCAATATATTCACGCAATATGTGGTCCATTGCTCGTTGGAAAATACTATTACTCCATCTTCAATCATAGCTGCTATTTCTTTATTCACAAATGAATTTACAGACAAAGGGTAAGGATATTGTTTACTCCATATAGGAGTTTCAACAATTGTACGTATTTCTGCATTTACATCTGTTCTAAATAAAGAGTTTATATCTATATTAGAATGAATGTGATTAATTCTTAATATTATTTTTTCTTTTAATTTTTGTATTTTTGTTTTAAGATTATCTTCGCAATCTTCTTCAAAAACTTCAAAAACTTTATGGTTTCGTGATTCCATCACGTTATTATATAATTCAGAAGTTATATCTTCATTTTTTCCATTGTGTATTAGAATTCCTCTCTTGAAATCTAAGGTTACATTCCCATCTCTTAAGAGCATATAACCTATTAGCAAGTCACTTTCTTGATTTGCTATTTCATAAAATCTTACTTTTTTATAAAACATTTCTACATCATAAAAGTGTGTTATAATGGTGTATCCATTAATGGTTTTTACCCGTTTCTTAATAACTAATTCTTGTCTATTAAACAAGGTGTTTGGCCTACAATAGCAACTTGTAGCACCAGTATCTATTAGTATTTTTAATAGTCTCCCTGTTGCGTTGTTTTTCCTGTAAATGTAGGGCAATCTGCCTTGTTCCCTAAAAAAGTACTCTCATTAATATTATTTACCCTTAAGTTCTTTACTGGATGTTGTCCAGTGTATTGAGCGCTCTCATGTAATCTTTTTTCAACATTTTGTTGCCTTTAAGGAAACTATTGATAATCGCTCTGTCTGGGATAATTATTTTGCCACAGTCTTGGCTGGTTATTATTATATGGGTATTTAAAGGTTTGATTACCTGGATGATAACCATTAAAGTTTTGTTTTGTATTGGAACTTCCGAGTTCCATTGGTTCGGGTTTTAGAAGGTTAAAATTCTTCCATTGATTTTGTTCCCCAAAAATCTTCTTGGGAAATCTTAAATTGTTTTGATTTCTGTCAATATTTTGTTGTGGGTTCCAATTTCTTGAAAATTGAAGAGCGAAATGTGCTCTTTAATTATTGGACTCCAGTTCCTGTGCTCTTGCTTAAGCACTCGGTAAGTCTTCTGGAGATAATGAAAATAAGATATTAGCTAGGGGAGCGTTAAGCCCCGTAATGAAAACACGTAGAGCGTTTCGTCGATTTATGTTATTTAACTCATGGGTCAGAGTACTTTCTGTCCCATGTGTCATTATAGTTTTGTTAATCAAAAGAGTTAACTTCTGATTAACTAGATTGTAGAATTCTACAATCTGTAAGTTACCTTGTCGAAGGATACTCAGTTCTTGCTCAATTATGAGAGCAGGACGTTTGTCGGCATAAGTAAAGTCTAATCTGCTTATAATGGCGTTAAAGTTCAGAACCGTTCCATGGTTCGTCAGAATGTCATTGGCATTCTGGGTTATTTTATTCCTCAGAATTGTTAATGCCGCAAAATATTTTCTACTTGCTTTGGTGTAGAGACCAGTCGAATTATTAGCAGGTTCTCGCCAGCTAACATATGTATATATTCGTTTTTCCTGTAAATTCTGGTAATGATTTGATGACATCCAGTGTTTCGTCACACCGGATTTGGTCATCTATTGTTTGTGTTTTATACTCTACTACTGTAGTAGCGCCAGTCACCGCAATTAACTGTGTTTTTAAATGTTCAATTTCTGCTCTTAATGTAGCAGTGTTTGTTACGATTAATCTCGTAATCAAGTCTTCTGCGTTTGTCGTCATTTTACTAAATTGTTCTGTTAAGTCATCCAGGATGCAATTATACTATTTTTTTATAATATATATATATATATATTTTGAAAAAAAAAAAATAATATAAAATGAGTATTTGTTTTTATATTATACCTTATTATTAAAATTCTCCGTGTAGCTGACGAATAACTCCTTGTTCTTGATACGATTTCTTATATATTATTTTTTATACACTTATAGTTCTGTTTTTTTTTTTTTTTTTTTTCATAAATTATTATAAAAGGGTTTCCTGTTTGGGAACTTTTTTTTTTTGTTATTTATTTTTACCTCTTTATAGGATATATTTTTTTTATTTATTTTTTCTCCTCTTTATAGGATACTTTTTTTGTTTTTTTTTTTTTTTCTTTTAAAGGTTTGTTTTCACTTTTTTCCCTTCTATAGGGTACTTGATTGTTAAAATTTTGGCACACTTAACTCTTCACTTTTAACCGAATCCTTACTTTGTTTTTTCAGGATTTTATATACGATTTTTACGCGAAGGTTTTTTTAATGTGTGCCCCACGTTGGGCGCCAATTAATTTATTTCTTCGTGAGAAGAAGTTTTTAAAAAGTTTTATTATTTATTATTAATACATTTGGTTACACTTTATGTTCTCAGAAAGAAGCCGCTGTCTTCAGCATGGCTGCACTTCTTAATAAGTTTTATTTCTTATTATTATTTATTCCAAGCTAAAAGCCGCTGTCCATAGCGAGGCTGCACTTCTAGTTGGCGAGTTAAGACAGAACACTCTTAAGTATTCTTCCTGGTTTTTATATGATTTTATTGCATAGCTTGCAATAATCATCTTCCAATGAAATACAATTTTAAGTTTGATATTAAATTACTTTGTTTACATTATCGCTCGGCTGAGTCGTATTGACTTCCGCCGAATTATAATTGTTGCTGAGGCAACCAATTTTACATATAATTTGCTATGATGGTGAGGGTATTAACTTGCACGTTTAAGATGTTTGATGCGTGTCTTGTACGTTGTTGAATTTTTTGGCAGTTCGACCATCTGGAGGGCGACAGGTTGCTTTGTGGATTCGTAGTCTTGGAAACCGAGTGCGACGAAACTGCTTTCTAACATGTGCTTCCTTTTGTAGCAGCTGTACCTATCCATGTATCTCCTGTATCACAGTAATATCTGCCTTTTACCGCTCAAGGGCTGATTCTAGCTCCCGGGCAGCTCCCGGGGTGTACAGCGTACGTACGTTCCAGATGCATACTCTTAAGCAGTATTCCATTGTCTTTCCGGGTCGTGATCTTAAAAGATGGGTTCCAGATCCGAGGCTGGTGTGTCTCGCATAAAATAGTGTGTTTTATATGGTAGGGAAGTTACCCCGACGGCACAACCCCTAACAACGAGGACCAGATCCAAAAGTCTTTCGATGGGTTCATCTCGTTTCCAACAACCTGACTAGTGCTGAAAATCCTTAGTGACCTTAGCTCAAAATATGTCGAAGTAGCTCACGTAAGGTATCTGCCATCATGACCATTCACTGTTTATCCAATCTAGTGAGATAGAATTCTGAGAATCATCAGCCAGTCATCTTAGACAGAGCATTATAGTGTTACTATTTTCTTCTTGTTTAACACTCGCCCATATAAGTTTAGCAAGTCTCGTCCGGTTGCACAAGATTAATATCCGGTGGTTATTGCGAGGAGGTAAAATAAGCACAAATGATGTGTGGTCACAGTTACATCACTGGCCAATTCCATGTTTACACCGATCTGTGACCACTCTATTTCTTCAACACGACTCCACGTGCCCTTGTTTACCACATTTAAATAAAAATTAATTACAGTACAAACTCGGTTTATGCAACTTAAAGAAACTAAGGCAGTTGCAATGACCGAGGTTGTTGCACTCACTGGATTATATTTTGTTTCTGCAAAGAAAGCCACAATATTAATTAAAAGTTATTGAAACTAAACAAATCGTTATTGTTGAATACATTTTTGATAAAAAAGAAAACGAAAGGGTTAAACTATACAAAAATTAAGATATCACCCTTCACATGTCAGAAGCACGAAGTGCAAAAATAAATATGTTGGGAAATCACGTTTGAATGTTAATTGCTCTCGTAGAATAAGATAGTTTGGTGTCTAAAACTTTGGAGAATATTAAGGTAACTACCAAAGGTTAATCAAAACAATTAATTAACTCAAAATTTAAAAATTTGCACATTCGTGCTTCAGTCACGGGTGGACGATATGTAAAACACACAGTAAAAACATTATGAGTTTTCTTTTATAGAAGTTTGAATTTTTGTCGCTGGTATGCCGCACAAATTTTCCGTACTAAAGAAAGCGCAAAAAGATAGTGATTGCGATTATATGAGAACATAAGCGTTCGCACTTTAGCATAATACCATCAACTCCTACTTCTTACCTCCCCGTGGTGACTGCTGGGTCCCTAGTACCACGACTGGAGATGGGGAAACCAACCCCTGTGGAAGGTCGTTGGTGGCAGCTGACAAGAGAGGGGTTGACGAGTACCAGCTCACACTTGTCCTGTTTCCGGACGGCGGTGGACGAATTCTACGGATGGATCAACGGCGGCGTCCACAGTTCCAGTTAGGTTCAACAAGTGATCTCCCTATATGAGCTGCTTCTACTTGTTTAACTTCCCGACTACGTCAAAAACATCTAGTTATGGGAGAGACTATGGCGGGCTCGGATATAAATGTACCCCAAAGGCAAAATAGACTCGGAACGTTAACGGACATGCGAGTGTGTACCAGGAATGTACGGACACTATATACTCCAGGTGCTACTCAAAAACTTGAGTCTGTCCTCTCGCGGTACAACGCCGACATTACCGCGATCCAGGAGAAACGATGAATATGATCAGGAACTATGAAAAGACAAAATTGCGACATATATTACAGTTGTAACAAAAGATTGCACGGGTTCGTCGTGGGGAATCGGCTTGGATCCAAAGTAATGGACTCCAAGCCGATAAGTGATCGATTGACTAATTGACTTTGCAGCAGCTTGTAATACGGTGATAAGTAGCACTAGGTTTCCGTGACTAAGGATCCACACAGTAACCTGGCGCTCTCCAGACGGTCGAACCGCCAACCAAATCGACCATGTGCTAATCGATGCGAGGCACGCATCCAACATCTTGAACGTGCACACTTACCGAGGGGCAAACGTCGACTCTGACCATTTTCTTGTTGCAACTAGATTCAGAGCTCGAATGTCCAACGAGAAGAAGCTGCGAACTGCCCAAAACAAGAAATTCCACGTTGGACGCCTTAGCACATCTGGAGTCGCCAGAGCCTACAAAGAGTGCCTGAGTGCGAAACTCCCCGCCGTGCATTCATCATCAAGGTACTGTGTGAACGTCTCAAACCTTTCTGCAATACACTAATCGGCACGTACCATTGCGGCTTCCGGCCCGGCAGATCAACTGTAGACCAAATCTTCACACTAAGGCAAATTCTGTAAAAGACCAACGAGTTTCAAGTCGAGACACACCATCCCTTCATCGACTGTAAAGCCGCATATGACAGCATTCATTGTGGCGATGACCGAATCCGGGATCCCGTCAAAACTGAGCCAGATGTGTCGCATGCCACCAGATAACACGCGTTGCAATGTGCAGTTTGGCAGCAGCTCATATGAACTCTTTCAAACATTCACCGCATTTCGGCAAGGAGGTGCGCTGTCGTGTGATTTCTCCAATCTTGTTCTTGAGCAGATAGTGCGCAGGGCAGGTGTCAACACGGAAGGCACAATGGCTGGGGTATGCGGTCGACATAGATATCATCGGTCGATCCCAGCGTGCCGTGATAGAGGCTTTCACGGGTATTGAAGTGCAGCCGAAACTAGCTGGCCTTGAAGTGAATGAGGACAAGACAAAATATATGCTATCAACAAACAAACAATCATCTGTCCACCGACTAGGACAAAATGTTACTGTTGATATCAGCAACTTCGAGGTAGTTAAGTAGTTCATCTACCTCGGGGTAAACAACAACTCCACAAATGGCATCTTAGTGGAGATCCGTCGAAGACTTACCCTAGGAAACTTCGGTTTGGCAAAACAAATGAGTTCAAAACTTCCAACTCGAAGGACATAGTGCATACTCTACAGAACCCTTATCCTGCCATTTCTGCTATACGGCACCGAGTGCTGGACGATAAGCAGGAAAGGAGAGTACTGCAATCCGTTGAAAGAAAAATTCTTCGACAGATATTTGGTCCTGTGTGCGAGGACGGCGAATGGAGGAGAAGATACAACCGCGAACTCTATGAGCTGTAGCAAGATGTGGATGTAGTCCGAAAAGCCAAAACTAGTCGACTACATTGGCTCGGCCACATCGAGCGAATGGACAACAACGCTCCAGTCAACAAGATCTTCAAATCTCAGCCCACAGGTTCGAGATGACAAGGAAGACCCAACCTAGGTTTTAAAGACCAAGCCATCGCGGATGCCAAAGCGCTTGGTCTGGACAAGTGGAAGCAGCGTGCTCGGGATCGCATAAGGTGGAAGGCTGCCGTATCTCAGGCAAGGACTCTTCACGGGTCGGAAGCCCGTTAAGTAAGTAAGCAAGTAAATAAAGAAAGCGCAACTGATCTACAAAAACACACTTGCATATGTACCTATGTACATATGTATTTACAAATAATTTTGTCCAGATCCAAACAAAACTGAATAACTGTAAGATAACGAACCAAAAAGAGAACATAACAACACATGATGTAGCAAGAAGTTGAACTCATCAAGGTAAAATTTTAAAAAGTTGCTCTTATAGAGGCAAGACATGCTACGACTTTAGTGCTGCGATAATCGAGGGGTTGCGCTAATCGAGGGTTGCGTTAGCCGAGTGTGTACTGTATATATCAATAGAATTTGTATTTAATACCTACCTCTCTATATCCCTATTATTTCAAATCATTAACATCATTTCTCACTAACAAAAAAAAGAAGCTTAAAATGATTGTTGAAATGATTTTCCCAAATTTCCCCCCCACCTTTATAAGTTTGTCATATAAGGTTTATTGTCACGCCTACTTATTGTGGGTGTTTTTCACTAAAATGCTGAAACTGAACATTTATTTTACAAGTTATTTAGCCCATACCTGATTTTTAGCTACGCCCACTGTTTCTGTTTATAAATTTCATAGAATAAAATAAAATAATATCCATAATGTTCTTAATGTTCCTAATGTTTGCTTTTTTCTTTGGGGCATATAGGGAAATGGATAGGGTATCATACTGTGCGCCCCAAGTGGACTGTAGCCTTTCCTATGTTTTTATACCCTATCCTAAGGGTATATTAATTTTGACACATAGTTTATAATATTCGACGTTGACGATTATGATCAGGACCGAAACCGAAGACTTTAGCAATGTCCGTACGTAAGTCCATACGCAATTTTTAGGCCTTTAAATTTAAGCTAGAAAGCTGAAATTTGGACCACATATTCGCTTGAGTTCCGAAATGGCTGAGTAATAAACAAATTTTAATACGCCCCCTGTCACGAACCTTAATTTAGAAAAAAACCGTTTTAAAGTTAAAGTTAGAGAGATATAGTGTTACAGCCTTTACAATATATGTAGGTACTTGCCTCCTTTAGAAGTTTGTCATATAAAGTTTTTTGGCACCCCTACTTTTTGTGTGTGTTTTTCACTAAAATGCTGTTTTCTTGGAAAATTTTCATAGCAACCGAAAAAAAATTTTAACAGATATTAAGCCAATATACCGCCCATACAACATTTTTAGTTACGCTAACTTTCTGGGGGTGTTTTTTCAAACAATATTTTATTTTAATAAATTTCGTAGATTGAAATAAAATGCAATAATGTTCTTAACGCTTTTTTCTTTGGAGCATATAGGGATATGGATAGGGTATCATACTGTTCGCCCCTTATGACTGTAGCCTTTCATTATGTTTTACGTGCGATTTCCGCTTTCATTCGGACTGTAAATAGTCTTTTGGAGCTTGTTCGTTGCTGATTCAACCGTATTATTCACAGCTAATATAGCTGTTGCATCCGCAAACGTAACTAAAGTTATGCCTTGTTCTTGCGGAATATCTCGAGTATAGATTAAAAATAAAATTGATTCCTTTAAATTCGGAATATTCATTCCGTACTTAACACGGAACAGTGTATCCGCTAGATAAGAATTTTATATTTCATATAACTGCCTTGGAAAGGCCAATTTAAGCCTATGTTGCAATCCCGTATGCCTTACTTTGTCTGGGAGACGTCAAGGAAAACGCTAGAACATTTATTTTTCTTCTCTAGGGCTTTTTCTATTTCATTAGTTATTCTATAATCCTGGTCGATTGTGGAGAGCTTTGCTCTTAATCCGAATTGGTGGTCAGGTATTAATCGGCGCTCCTTAATAATCGGATGTAGTCGCTTCAGTAAAATTGTCTCGAATACCTTTGATATTTTTAGTAAAATTGGTCATATAAACTTATAAAGGAGGGCACGCCTACTTTTTGTGGGCGTTTTTCACGCAAAAAAAAAATGATTTATGAAGTGCCTACATAACTAATGAAGGTGTTACAACCTTATCGATTTAACTTTAGCTTTAAAACGGTTTTCTCTAAATTGTGGGCGTGGTAGTGGGCGTAGTAAAAAACATTTTACACTTGACCAATTTGGAGCCCTAGGATATATGTGGTCCAAATTAGCTTCCTAGCTTAATTTTAAAGGCCTAATAATTGCGTACGGACGGACGGGTATTGCTAAATAGTCTTAAGTTTTGGTCCTAATCATAAAAATAAATGTTGTTAGGGGGTACGATGAATATTATTGGTGTTACAAACTATGTGTCAAAAGTAATATACCCTGTGAATAGAGTATACAAATACAAATTAATGTACCCTAAGGATAGGTTATAAAAATTGGCTTGCATGGTTGTTCTTTTATTTCTCTTCATTTCGGTTCATTTTATAGCATTTTATACAGCGAATGATGCTGAGGAGCAAATTTCTCAGACTTCTTCTGACCTCACCACTATCTGTTTTTATTTCCCTACTATCCATTCTTGGATTCATGCTTTTGGAATTAGCTTCAAGAATAATTAACGAAAATATATTACATCTCTATATTAACTCGGTTAACTCATAAGGATGGTGTGCTTCGAAATTTGGCTAAAATAATTAATTTAATTAACTTTTTTTTTCATATCATTTAGTGGTCCTGAAATGCTTGTAGCCTTCCATTCGAGTCCATTTTCTGCACCATTGCAACAGGGAATTCCAAATCGAGGATTCGAGTTGGACGTGGATATTATTTTTACGGACTCGGACTCATATGACTTTGCCCAAGGGACGAAGAATATTTGCGAGTTTCATATAAATGCCTCAAATCCAGGTAAGTGGTAGAGCAATATTATGTCCCTTTATTTCTGAAAAAGAGGAAAAGCAATGCAATACTACCAACGTACATATCAATCTTAATTGTATTTTTTCTTTTTAATTTTGTTTCTTAAAAAAAATAACTCAATTAATAAAATCTTTGGACCACAATAGAACTTTTATACCTTGTAGGTGAGTGATAATGCTTAATACCCTGTCTATACTTTTCTTTCATGAGGAGAATTCACAGTGATTTCCTGAGAAATCTCGTCTGCATTTTACTACATCGGGATTTTTTCCAGGTCATCAACTCTATTGCTGTTTTCGGGACCGATGACCTCGTCTGTTCCGTTTAGGATGTTAGACTGCTGACTTCGGGCATTTTGTATTAGACTTTTTTTTTGGTGCTGTAAAACATGTTGAGCTATCCTCCTATTTTCTTTGAATATATTTTCTTATAATAGAAAATTTATAAATTAATAGAATATTGTTATTAAATTCTATGATTTTAATAAACCTTTTAAAATAAAAAAACGTAAGGACAGGCTACAGTCCGATTGGGCGAACAGTGTGATACCCTTTCCATATCCATATCCATATATGCCCCAAAGGAAAAAGCATTATGAACGTGATGGAAAGGGTTTTATATGATTCTTAAAAAAAAATTTAAATCAAAAAAAAATTTATTTTGAAAAAACGCTTCCGAAAAAAGGGCGATGCCAAAAAATTTGTAAAAGTGATCTATTGCAAAAAATATTGGCTAAATATATTGTTATAGATTTTTTTCGGTTTCTACGACAATTTTCAAAGAAAACAGGATATTAGTAAACAAAACGCCCACAAAAAGTATGCGAGGCAAAAACTTTTTATGACAAACTTATGAAAGGGGGCAGTGCCTACATATTTTGTAAAGTTAGTAACACTTTATCTCTCTGGGCGTACCGAAACAAATTTTACACTCTACCATTTCGGGACCCTATGGATTATATGATAGCGCGGATATTTCGAACTCGAGTTTTTTGAAAACTGAAATTTACCGTGACTTAAAATATATATTGTTATTTTGTATACCATATCCTAAGGGTATATTAATTTTGACACACAGTTTTAAACACTCCTTAATATTCATCAGAGACCTCTAAAAGTATATATATTAATGATCAGAACCAAATCCTAAGATTATTTAGTAATGTCCGTCCGTCCGCACCACATAGGGCTCCGACATAGTTAAGTGTAAAAATTGTTTGAATACGCACACTGCCACGCCCACAATTTAGATAAAACTTTTTTTTAAGCTAGAGTTAGAGAGATAGAATATAAAAACCTTCACAAGATATGTAGGCACTGCCCTCCTTTATAAGTTTTGCCACGCCCACTTTTTGGGGGCGTTTTTTCAAAAAAAAAAATATTTTTTTTAATTTAATAGAATGAAATAAAATGCTATCCATCATGTTCTTAACGCTTTTTTCTTGGGGGCAAATAGGGATTTGAATAGGGTATCATACTGGTTGCCCCTATTGCCTTTTCTTATTTTGTCCATTATTTTAATAAATATTTTCTTTATTTTTACTATCTCAAAATACATTATAAACTAATTTTAATTTAAAATCTCAAAACTAAAAACTGACACAAAATAAACTAATTTTAATTTAAGGGGTAACATGGGTTTCAGAGCTTTAAAAAATCGATTGTCTTATTAATTTCTACAACATCTCGAGAATGTTATCGTACATTTTTAAGTCATTCCGACTGAAAGCTGCGGAGATACAGCCTTGGTAAAGTGCGCACTCAATTAAATCACGAGGTCTATTTTATGTTATCCAAACTTTAAACACGGTTTTCTCGAAACCGTGTTTTGAAAGTCGGTTGCCAAAAGTTCTCGAAAACTACTTAACCATTCTTAGTGAAATTTTACACAGGTCTTCGAGATACAATTCACGAGGACATGGAGGAAGGATTTTTTTCTTTAATCACAACTATTTTAAAAAAAAATGTTGAGCAAATCTTAACATAATTTGCATTTTTTTGTATAAAGGTCTGCCAAAAATCCAATTTCCTTTTTCCTTCGTCCATTTTTTGTTACTTCATTTGATCCTGTCACGAGTTCTACTGTCAACGCGGACGCACCTTTTTTCCGAGGGATCAGCGGAAATGACGTCACAATGGCGAAGTTTTAAATATTTTCCTTTGAAAATTTCAGAAGTTCTTTGTCAAATGTATATCTTTAAGACAATAATTAGTTTGAATAAAATGTTTAATTTTTTTATAAGAAAAAAATTGTTAAAAATATATGTACCTTTTTTTCCCCGAATAAACCCATGTTACCCCTTAAAGCTATTAACAAAATTCAGAGGTTCAAGTCGTTCAAGTCATTATTTTAATAAAATATGTTCTGATTTGTTCTACACCGACACTATTGAAAGATTTTTCCGCTTTTCAAATAGGCTTCTTGAAGGCAAGTCTTAGCACTTTTAATCGATGGTTAGGTTAGGTTAGATAAGGGTTAGGTATGGTTAGGTTGAAGTGGCAGTCGGATAGAGGTCCACTTAAACTTATGTAGGTCCATTGTGATACCACGTGGATCTGAAGTTCCTGTCTGCTCGTTGAACTATTTCGAGCTGCTTATACAGAGTGAGAAACATTTGTGGGCGGCCGCATTTAGATTGTTAAGATCATTGGAAAAGTAAGCTCCGAGATGGATATTTCGTTTCTGAAAGAGAGCAGAGCATGCACAAAGAATGTGTTAAGTTGACACTTCCTCCTCCTCATCCATTCAGCTCCTACAAAGTCGTTTGAATAAGCGTCAAGGCTGATTGCATGCCTGCCGATCAGACTACTTTCTCAGGCTGCGTTATATTGAAGGTAATAAGATTCATAGAGCGTTTTAATTAATATTAATTCTTAAAGGGATTAAAAAACACAATGATTTTGTTAAGATCGTGATCAAATTTAGAAAAAAAAGTTTAAAAGAATTAGGACCGCGAGACTTTAATAATTAATTATTTAAAATAAAAAGTGTGTGTAGTTTCTTACTGGTTTAAGTGCAAACCTCGTGCAAAAGTTTATTGCACACCAAGAGAAGCTTCACAAATTTGCAGTTAATAAACGAATGATTGCAGAAGCTAGTTAGATAAGCTTGGGAAAGTTATGTAATTTTCTGTGTTAATAAATAATGCAAACCCTTTCCAACTTAAACATAAACTTTCCATACGAAACTTAAGTTCTGCCTGTTATGCTATAATTGTGTATGCAGAGGTAATATTTATTGCCACCAATGTCCTTCAAGTTGATAGCGATTTTGAGTAGCAAATTTAAAAAGCATCTCATGACAGTTCTTACTCGCATTTGAACTTGGGACTCCATGCATAATAATTTAACAAAAGCAAAAATATAGCCTTATGAGTGTTTGATAAATACACATATTTTTCAAATATAGTATGTAAGTGATTCATGGAAATTGGGTCCGTTTTGGCAGAGTTTACCCAATTCCCGCACTTATCTTCCGCCACTTGCATACAAATCAAAGTGTATTAATAAAAGCACGAAAGAAATACTCGTAAATACTTTTTTACACACAAAAAAAAAATTGAGAATATAACTACATATATCCAAAAAAATTAAAAACTTAATTTAAAATGTAAATAATATAACATTTAATTTAAATTGAGTATTGTATTAGTTTACCTTCTTGTTTTAGAACAAAAAATGAGAAAAAAGTCTGATTTTTAACAACTAAATTAAGTGTTTTTAAATCACCCTTATTATTCATTTCCATTTTCCTAGCAACGCTGTGGATATGCAAGGTTTTCACACTTATGAATGAGATACGGAGTTAAGTGGTTTTATTTTTTGCAGATTTCGGGCATTATATACAATATCAACCCATTTTTGTTTAATGGAGACGTAAATTTTCAATGTCAATATGATATAAAGTAAAAAATCTCATCTCAATTTTGGCAAAAAGTGGATTTACGAGGTAGTGATATACTTTCACCTGGGAATTACCAATTTAAAATAATGGCATCGATGATGTTTTTCATTAAACTTTTAATAACTAATTGCGTACCGTTGCACAGCCGTGGTGGGCTCAAATTACGAAGCAAAATAACCGGAGATCCAACCTTCAGTTGCAAATTATGTGGTGGCATGCCTGGTAAACATAATGAGTTTAAAAACCCTGCTTCGATGGCATCGCAATCAGTATCAATCGATTTGTATTTCACCAAGTCAATTCGTTGACGTCCACATTTTTTGCTCCTCAAATTGCTCTTTCTGACATCCACTTATGATTAATGTATTGTGTGTACATCGGATAATATCTGGTCCATAAGAGCATCTTTGCGAATTAATGATTGTGCAGAAATGGCACGTTTCATCTACAGTAACTTTTTCATCAACAGTTATTTCGAGAATGTTTCAGCGGATGGATCTTGAAGTATTTGAACACGCATATTTACTTTTAGTTGTAACTTTCCGCCTGCGCGTGCTCATAATAGTGTGAGATACTTACTCACTAAAAACACCTCCCTGCAAAATACTTTTATACTACAACTAGGCTCATGCCTATCCAGCATGATT
The DNA here is from genome assembly GCA_963576555.1 of Ferdinandea cuprea. Lineage (NCBI taxonomy): Eukaryota > Metazoa > Arthropoda > Insecta > Diptera > Syrphidae > Ferdinandea > Ferdinandea cuprea. The sequence continues at coordinate 57,722,283 of OY754960.1, forward strand.
TAAATATTTAATTACGTTTGGCAGGAAACCTCCCAGCGGAAGCACCTACTTATATGGACAATAACATGCGGTTACACTTTATTGCGCTAATTCAAAAGGTTTTATCCTTTGTAATCGGCGCACAAGATTTCTCTGATCTGGAATCTGTAGTACAGGGTCATTGCAATGGCCAATTAGGCGAGTGTGTTGTTTGCGCGCGAAATTTCGTATTTCGTCTTCAACGGTAGTTATACTTAGATATCTGTGGATATCGGGATTTCTGATATACCACGGAGCATTTACGATTTGTCTTAGGACTTTATTTTGGAAAGTCTGCAAATTGTTCACATTACTTGGTTTGGTACAACCCCAAAGTTGTATACCGTACGTCCAAACCGGTTTTAGAACTTGCTTGTATAAAAGCAGCTTGTTTTGCATACTGAGTCTAGAAAATCTTCCAATCAGCCAATGCATTTGATTAAATCTGATAACGAGCTCCTCGCGTTTCTTCTTAACATACGATTTCCATTTCAATTTTGCATCCAACGTCATTCCCAAGTATTTAGCCTCGTTTGTGTACGGAATTTTGTATTTGTAAAACAAGAGTCAATATAAATGGGTAGATTGCTAACATTTCTGTAAGTAAAATTAATGTGCGTGGATTTGTGGTCTCGTTGAGAACAATACGCCAAGTTTTTGTCCACAAGCATATTCTGTCGATAGATCGTTGAAGCTGATTTGTCGCGGACTGCATCGAATTGTCTACAGCTAGAATAGCCGTATTATCCGCGAAAGTTGCTACGATAGTATCCTTCTCTTGCGGGATATCGCGAGTGTATAATAGGAATAAAATCGGGCCCAGAACACTTCCTTGTGGAACTTCCGCCGCGACTTCTTTGAATACGGTGTACTCGTTCCCGTGTTTAACACAAAAGAGTCTGTCATTTAAATAAGAGCTTAGGATCTCATAAAATTGCTTTGGGAGAGCTTTATTTAGTTTATATTTTAATCCCATATGCCATACTTTGTCGAAGGCCTGAGAGACGTCAAGGAAAACACTAGAACAACTTTTTTTCTCCTCTAGTGTTTTTTCAATTTCGTTGGTAATTCTGTAAACCTGGTCAATTGTAGAGTGCTTAGTTCTGAATCCGAATTGGTGATCCGGTATTAATCGGCGTTCTTCGATGATCGGATGTAATTGCTTCAATATGAGTTATTCAAATATCTTCGACATTATAAGTAGAAGCGATATTGGTCTATAGGATTTTTTGTCTTGTTTAATTTAAGTTTTTTTATTTCAAAACAGAGTTCGACCAGCGATACTCGTCTAATATGAAAATTATCAGATACCGTGATAGGAACTGTATCTTCAACCAACGCTTCACCGTCAAATGCTTTTAACGTCTCCTCAAGGTGTTCGGCAAATATTTCAGCCTTTCCTTTTCTCCTTTCGCCCATTTCGCGTTATTTTTCCGGATGGGTGGCGCTTGCATCTTTGGCTTTTTCATGCATTTCATAGCTTTCCAAAGCGAATAGTTTGAAGTTTTTTCCGCCGTTTAGACGAGATACATAGAGATTTCACGATTTTTAAAGTCTCGAATGCCTCTTTTGAGTTAGCTGGAAAGATTATTTGAAATCGTTTTATCCTGCGGCGCTCGAGATTGCTGCCATCTTTTATGCGCTCTTGGTTTTTCCTTTACTAAATTAGTAATTTCGCGGGGATATTTTAATTCGTTACTTGTAGTTACTCTCTTTTTATGAGGAGCATTGTTCCACGCTGAACTTTGCAAGGCATCGATGAATTGATTAGCTTCGTCTTCGAGTACATATGGTGTTCGAAGAGATACTTTCGGATCGATTTTATTTGTGCAGTCTTTTCTAAAGGAGTCCCAATTAGTTCTTTCGCTAGTAAGGTTTGGTGGACCGTCCTTTTCGCGTAAGCCTCCGCTGGTAATCATCAGAATGACCGGCGAATGGTCAGAAGAGAGATCAAAACTTTCTTCAATTTTGACTGAGTTTTCAGATACTCCTTTTGCGATAAAAAAGTCTATGAGATGTGGTGTTTTTGGCATATTCGAAAGCCAATATATGGGTTTGCCAGAAGAAATTTTTTTTTGGAACCTCAATTTCTGGTGAAGAACCGGCTTTTCGTTTTTTGCTCGGTCGCCTCTTCGTGACCCAATCAATTTCACGCGCGAGCTCCTCCTCGTCAGTATAATAATCGCGGATGACTACGTTTGACGATTTCCCTTCAACTTTTTCTCCCTAAGATATTTATTTTCTGATTTAATTAGATCTAGCTCTTTCTTTAATTCTTCATAGAGCCGTTCTATTTTTTTAAGCTTTGCACGGAGTACAATATTTTCGTCCTCAAAGCTTTTAAGTTGCGCTGAATCCCGAGTAACGCGCGCTAATACATTCGGCGTCGTTGGTTTTCTTTTAGAAATTTCTTTAATTACAGATCCGGATGGTGGTGATCTGGAGACATTTTTAACCTTTAGTGGTATGAAAAAAAATGTTGGCCGATTCTCAGACCTACCCTATAAGCATGTATGTATGTATGTATGTAATACATGATCCCGACTTGCAAAATCCAGCAAAGCAAACGAACACACACACCTTGTCCAATTCCTAAATCCTCGTCCTGAAAATAACCAACAATTAATATTTTTAATTTCATTTTATTAACACAAAAATACTAACCTGCAACTCCATCCAATTTCCCAGCAATCAGTTTTTTTTTTTTTTGTTTCACTTTCTCAATTTCTCCCATCCTTCTTCTCTCCATTTCCCTTTTAAAAGGTGTTCGTTTATGTATTTATTAGTTATGTGATTTGTAGGTTTATGTATTTTTATAAATTATTGTTGTGTTTTGATATTTATGTATTTATTTACGTATTGTTATACTTTGACGACTGGAAGAAGGGATCTTTTACTTCTTCCAATATCAGTAGTCGCTGAATGTAAAAGAGAAATTAGAACAGGATGAGAGAGAAAGTAAATAAAAGAAGTAGAAATAGGTGAAAATGAATAGAAGAAAAAACAATGGAAGGGGTAATTTTGACGAAGGCAAGAAAGTCGATTGTGTGGTCAATGCCCTTTACAATAAAATTGGCTTTGTGCTTTCGTCCACAGCTGATGCAATATCACAGTGGAACATATTTTTTTGAAACAAAAAAAGAAAATTTTTTCCTGAAAAAAAAAAGGAAAAGAAATCATTTTCGAAATCGAAATAAAGAAAATCCTGGGTGAAAATACTTCCCCCTAAACTGTAAATATATTTATTTACATATTTGCATGTGTCCTCAAAATCACCCAAACAAAGTTTTTAATTTTCATTTATTAACAGTAAATAAAAAAAATAAATCAAAATCAGTTCAAAAAACAGCTGTGCAAAACCTAAGCAACTTCGAGTTTGCTAAAAACAGTTCTTGTTATTACCACAAATTTAACGGCATTTTTAAAGTGGGTTTTTCCATGACGCAATTTGTAAAGTTAATTTTGCTCAATTGTGGGTAGAGATTGCGATCGGGTAGTCATTCACAGTCATTTTCAATATGAAGCGCGCTAAATATGATAAAACCTTCAAATTAAAAATAATTAACCTATATAAACAAAGTTTATCACAGTCAAAAATTGCAAAAATATTCGGAATTAATAAATCCATAGTTTCACGTTTGATTAAAAAATATAAAGCTACCGGTAGCTTAGAAAATAATAATGTGGGAGGAAGGCCGCGTAAAACAACTGCTCGGGAGGATAGGAAAATAACGAGGTTAATCAAATCAAATCCCTTGATTTCCTCTCGGGAAATATTGTCGACTTTGAATTTGAACGTTGACTCCAGTACGGTTCGTAGACGGGCTCTTGAAGCTGATCTTAAAAATTATTCAGTGTTGAAGAAACCTATGCTTACGAAGAAGCATGTACAGAAAAGGTTTATTGATAAAATTGTTTTTTGAATTGAAATAATCTTTTCTTTAAAACACTTTATAGGTTGAATTTTGCTAAAAAATATATTAATTGGTCAGTCGACAAGTGGAAAAGTGTGTTATTCAGTGATGAATGTAAATTTAACATGTGGAACACTGATGGCATACAATACGTTAGGCGTACGCCCAAGCAAAGACTTAATCCACGCTTCTGTAAAAGTACACTGAAGCATGGGAGTTGAAGTGTTATGATATGGACATGCTTTTCTGGTTATGGTGTTGGTCCTTTTCATGAAATAGGGGGCATAATGGATCGTTTTGTTTACAAGGATATTTTGGAAAATGTGATGCTGCCGTATGCCGAATGGAATATTCCACTTTCTTGGGTATTCCCACATGACAACGACCCGAAGCATACTTCAAAAATGGTCAAGGAGTGGCTAACAGACCATCGGATTGAAGTTCTTGAATGGCCTGCTCAGTCGCCGGATTTGAATCCGATTGAAAATTTATTCGGGATTCTTAAACGTCGCGTTGGAACAATACGGTGCAAAAGCCAAATGGAGTTGATAAATTTATTGAAATTACGGTGGGAAAACATACCAGCAGCTATTTTACTAATTTAATTGAGTCGATGCCTCGTAGATGTGCTGAAGTCATAAAAATAACGGATATTATACAAAATATTAAAAGAGTTGCTTTGCACAGCTGTTTTTTGAAATGATTTTGGTTTATTTTTTTTATTTACTGTTAATAAATGAAAATTAAAAACTTTGTTTGGGTGATTTTGAGGACACATGCAAATATGTATATAAATATATTTACAGTTTACCGGGAAGTATTTTTAAAAGTGGGAGACAACTTTTTACATGAGAGTAGGAAAAGTTGCTTAGGTTTTGTACAATACTGTACATACAAGTATATATAAGTATCCAGGTGGGAGGAGAATCTGTTAGACAGTCGCAGTAAAGTTGCCATAGGCAAATTTAAATTATGAGCCTTCTCATTTAGGTCTTGGGGCTTGAATTTGGGCTTCCACTGGTTGGGAGCACCCAAACCTCTGCCGCCTTTTGGTGCCTTGCCGCGTTAACGGATAGGTCGTGGTTGTACGGCCAAAGAGCCGCAACCGACCGAAATACAAAAAGCAACAACAACAAAACTAACACCACATGCAATTTCAATCAGACAATTTTAAACATTTCAATCCGAAACACACAACAACAACAACAACGACAGTGAACGTTTTCTTTGGTGCGCGAGTGCTTTGGCTCCGGCAAATTCTGCAGCCTTAAAAAACAACAACAAATTGCCAGTGACAGTGGCCTCCAAAATTATTTTGTGAATTATTCTTTTTTTTTGGATTTTGAATTTCTGTTTTTTTTTTAATTTAATTTAAGTGCTTCCAATTGTTTTAATTTTGATTATTTTTTTTTTTAATTTTCTATTTCATTAAGTTTAATTTAGTTTTTTAAAGTAAGATTTTAAGTAAAATTTATTTTCTGTGAAGAGTTCTGCTCTTAACTTTTGTTTTGTGCGCGTTAAGGCCGAATTGGCCCAACATTATTTCGGACCTCTTCAGTGCTGGTACCAGGACTCCGGGGGACGTTTAAAAAACCGTGAGCAGCTTTATTTTTTTATTTTCATTTTAGTTTTTTTAGTACCTTTTAAGTGCAGAATTTTATTTTTTTTTTGTATAATATTGGATTCCCTTTTTTTGATAGTTTATAAGTTTTTTCTAATAAAATTTGGAATGCCCTTGCGGCCTAAAATTATTTTTTTTGGGGCGTTTTTGTGCACATTACGATGCGCGGTTAGATTTCGTGTGTGAACGGTTGTGAAGGCCGCCTTTCTGTAGATGGACATGACGTAACCGGACATTACTGACAATGACGACAGTACGTGACAATATACTTTAGTCGGCAGATTTGAAGTGATTGTGACTGGGGGGTCGTCGAAGAGCTATTACTCGCAACATTGGCCAGAGTGATTGCTATGGATGTGCCGAAAGACATAACGGTGGGCTGGCTAACCCTTCCCAACTACATATGGCATGTCTAAGGTTCATAACGAACCGGTATCTAGGATTGATGTAGCGAAAAATCATTTCGATTAGGGTAAGATAGTTTTAGGAGAGTATTAAGATAGAATAGGTATAGCTAGGAGTTAGCTTTACCATTTAGAATAGTTTAGATGTCTTTCCTTCCTCTTTCTTGGGTATTGGCCTTAGTCCGTGGACATTTTCTTTTTCAACTATTTTCTTGATTTTCTCTATCTTTTTCACTTTCCTATCTTTTTGGTCCGTCCGACTTCTACGTAAAGTAACTTTCTCCACTATTGTTTATTTTTATTTTTTGTAATATTTGGCATGGATAAAACATTGATGAGCGGTGGTATACGGTGAGGGGACAAGAATCACCCCCGTCCGACGAGCTGAGCTGAGCAACCGCAAGCATGCCGCGTTCCCCTCATCTATATCGAAGTTGCCCCTGTGTCCGGACCCAGGTTCACAAAAAGTCACAAATGGAATTATAATATTAACCTGGGTTAATAAGGTACTGATTACGGGGCAAGAATTGCCGTCCATGTGAGGAAATATCGCAGTGCTGATTATAATCCTGGAAAAGTAAATTTAATTAATTATTAGTGAGTGTCTTGCACTTTGGTCCTAACTCAAGAAAAAGTTGTTATAAGAAATTAAAACTAGATAAACTGCATTGATTTTTAACTATATAGGGGTGCTGATGTGAATATTAAAACATTCAGTTCAGTCTACTAACTATACTTACTATTATTAGACATGTGTTGTTTATGTGCGTGAATTTATTTATATTTTACGTAAAATTCGGGGCTAATAATTTATTTGGTCTAATATATTAGTTATCTAATGATTAGATGCATCCCTTTTGCTTAGATTGGATAATATTAATTTGATGGGTGCAGTGGCTTAGTGGATCACTAAGCGAGATGTTCTGGTTCAAATCTCGACCTGTACCACCTAAAAGTTTTTATTCGCTGCCCCACCTGTTGAGTACGTCTGAAAAACATGCAGGAGTAACAACTGTCATGAAAAGCTTCTAATTGCCGTTCGGGATCGGCATTAAACTGTAGGTCTCTTCCATTCGTGTCAAAAAGTATATCTTCGGAAACAGAGTGATGGAGAAGCTATGCTTTGGGTCCTGTATGGGCCGTTTACGCCTGATATTTATTATTAAAAAAATGTTGTTCTTCAAATTATAATTTTAAATTTGTGTATTGACTTGTACTTGGTGAGTATTTATGTTTGTTGTTTTTCTGTTTGCGTTATTTTCATCTCTGTTATTGTTATCACCGTAATTGTAACATGGTTTAATTAAGAGAATTTGCTAAATTCTTTCAGTGCACTAATAGTGTTGCTGTACTGATTATAGTTTTTAGTTGTTTATATACTAAAATATTTTGAGTTTCACTCTTTTTAGGTACACCATACCTTTGGAGCAATTGGTTAAGGCGTCGTTTTTTTTCAGTCGATTCCCAACTCTTGATGAGGAAGGAC